>CM072529.1:6590000-7190000 GCA_036898165.1 Silybum marianum | reverse complement strand
ATCGAAACGTGGCATCTGCTGCTAAGCTATAAAGCAATATGTTGCGCATTCTTCGTAAGCAATTGCTTTTGGCGTAGTGATAAGTGCTTAGGTCCTAACAAGTAGTATCAGAGCAGGTCACGGGTTCGAATCCCATGAAGTGGATAAAAATGCCAAAGGCATGTTGTGTAGCGATTGACTTCTAGAGAAACTCTCGTTAGTGCTGGCAGATGCTTGGAGGGGGATTGTTGGGTCATTGACCAACATCTTCCTAAATCGAAACGTGGTGCCGGCTGTTACGCTATAAAGGAATAAGTTGCGCCTTCTCCATCAGCAATTGCTTTTGGCGTAGTGGTAAGCGTTTGGGTCCTAACACTCTCGGTTGTTGATCTCCTTTCTTGCACTAACTCTCCATTTATATCAGACTCTCGACGTATTATCTGGAAGGCGATTGCTTAGATTGCTTGTTATATGATATGGAATCAACGCAACAAACGACTTTTTAATAGCGAGGGTGTTCAAAATATTGACCTTTTTTGAAGTTCAACTTCTTCTATCGTTTCAATGAATCTCGAAGTGCGTCAAGAACCTCGCCATTTTGTGGCCCACTTGTATGGTGGTCAATTCTTTGATGGCCACTTTAGGGAGATTGGTTTTTCTTTTGTGCTCATGTTTGGTTTTGATCTCGAGTTGATGTTTCTTTAGTAAGTTTTGTTTGTAATTTTGTTTCTCTTTGAGGTTTTTTGTTTGGTCTATGTTGTTGGTTGGTCTTGTTTTCTGCGTCTTGCATAATCGGTGTCCGTTCGTTCTTGTACACTCGGTATTTTGTTTATATATTATTACCTTGCCTTTAAAAAAAGAATATTTAATTGTAATTTGTTGTTATCTGATTATAATATTATTTTTTATGATGAGGTGTCGCTTTAGAAATTGGTTAGAAATACTTGTAATGGAAGGTAATTTATAGATTATTATGATGAGGTGTCACTTTATGGTGACGTGACACTTTAGAAATTGTGTTAGAGCATCTTCAACAGGTTTTTTAAAGTTCTTCTAAAATAGAAAATCAAAAGTCAAAATTTTTAAAAAAACTTACATTCATCTTCAACAGATTTTCTATTTTAGAAATTTTAACACAAATTATATTAATATAATATTTTTAATTTATCTTCCCAATACACTTTTAAAAAAACACTTAATGTAAAATGACAATAAAAAAATCTTATTGGTATGATTTAATAAAATATTTATTTCTCTCTCCATCAACAATTTTTAGAGATTTCTCTAAATTTAGGAAAACTCCAAGTTTTCTCAAATATAGGAACTCATATAGCAAACCTATTGGAGATGCTTAGAGAAAAAAACACATTTTTTTCTATTTTAGCAATGTTGTTGGAGCTTCTCTTAGAAAGTACATTGTAGTGGATGGGGCAATTGCTATCCAAAAAGTACATCTGTGTGCACTATCAATGTTACCATCTAAGGTGTTATTTATTGTAACAATATTGGATTTATCGAACGGTAACAATTTAGGTGTCTCAATAGACCACTTTATAGAACATAAGTTTATTGTAAGAAACAATAAAAAGTTCTATCTAAAAATGTAGTAATAAGTTTATAAAACGTTTTAACAAAGTTTTTTAGATACTTTAATAAAATGTTGTATAAGCTATTTTATAGAACATTTTTGAGTCATATGAACACATCTTTTTATAAGACATTTTTTTCAAATAGTATCTTATAAAATAACTAATGCAAAGATTTTATTTTTTTTTGTAAAAATATCCTAAAAGACTTGTTACGAATTTACGATGTCCAACAACGTACTATAAGCTTATTACAACGTCTTTAGGTATTACGCTTTATTGGTTGATACTATAAACTAGGTCTTATAAAACACTATATTATGAGGCTTAGACATGTTAACATTCTATAAACCTAATTTTATTGTAGTGATTTCGTTCCTTTTTCTAGGACAAATAGGACAATGCCATTATTGATCATACCTAACTCAATGTGATTGTACTATATCACAAAATATCTAGTTTCTACAAAACATAGTTGATTGTATCCGACCTAAATGAGTACGTGACGCATGCCAACATTCACGATGTTTCAAATTACCTATCCAAGACTTATCCACAGCTCTTGTGATATTTGTACTAGCGATCTAAAATCAAGTCTTTATTGAAATGCCAGAAGAAGAAGAAACCAGTTAACTCATGGGACCTATTCGTTTCACGTGACACAAACTTCTGATTTTTAATCATTGAGCTCTCGATCTCAAACAAATACTTGTAAGAATCATAATCAATCATTCTTCAAATCCAAGAGCAATGAACCAAGGCATGCATATAATTTATATTAAAATCACGATCAAGTTTCAATCCATGACACAAAATGGTTAAGAAATTAACGAACAGATAAATTAAGGTATCGAGTGATCTCCATTTTAGAAGGAGAACATAGATCAACATAAGAATTGGTGGTAGAAGAAGTATAACCTCCTGAAGAATTAAAGATTTTTAGAATCAACCAACACACATATAATCTAGCTACCAAATAATTGTTTGTATATCAATTTAATTACTAATTAATAAACAATTGAATTGTACTACAATTAGTTAATAAAAAAAAACTCTCATATTGTTTATTATATATAAATTGTAATTATATAATAATGACAAACAAGACTATATATGATCAAAACCAATAATATTCTAGAAATCATGGAAGGAAAACTACACCTGTCCAATTACTTTCTAGAATCCTCATTATATTATTACTAAATGATTTCTCCTGGAAGCAAGTGTTATACTTATCTTTCATTCTGTAATATATATATATATATAATATAATATAAATCAAAATCGATTACAGCAAAGCAATCACCTTTAAACATGTCATTTTCAATTGTGAAATTCAACCCAGAAAACGACGGATTAATTACCTCTTGAAGAAGTAAAAAGATGATGATAAACCACGGCAAAAAGATGTAATTGAAGATATATATGGAGCAGATACAAATCAGATTATCTACACCAATTTTAATCCTTTACTTTTATAAAATTCTAAACATATTTTAAAGAAACATACTTTATTTCAATCTAGTTCCATCCGTGCGTATCAACTAAACTAGAAGTACATACACAGGGGACTTTTTTAAGCAAACAAATTTATCGAAAATCTGTTGGAAAAAAAAACGTTACCGGAGGATTTCTACACCGGAAATAAATTTATCGGTAGATTCTTGATTGGTAAATGTTAATTTACTTTTAAAATTATTCTTACAAAAAGAAATTATTTTTTTATCATATTAAATCGCCGGAAAAAGTCATATTTCTAGTAGTGATATTCACAATACGTTCTAATACGCACAATATGTTGTAATACATTTTTCATTCGTTGCATTCATTTCTATTTTATGAAATTGTGCATTTTCAGGGAGCGATAAAGTAGTATTGGTTACTAATTTATGAACTATATATTTTGTTGTATTAGTATGGATAATTAACGTTTATTTTATATTTAAATATGTTTATTAATTAGGTATTAGTTAGTTTTATAAAGTTTAAACGTATTAATAATTTATAAATGTTGTACAATATAATGAAAATATTGTATGACTATATATAGTCACATGTAACTGTACTACTGACTGAAATTTTGATAAACGGATTAAAATATTGAAAATAATATATTAACATGGATTCCAAATGAAAAATGTATATTTATTTTTATATATATTTTCAATTACAAATATATATATATATATATGGACGGATTCAAATGAGAACTCAAATTTGGTTGTAAACGTGAGAACTGAATAAATACTATATTCAGTCTAAATGTTTCTTTGATTATTCAGTCTGAATATGACATGTGTCGCGTTTTTATTTGTCCTCACGTTCACAACCAAATTCAAGTTCTCATTTAAACATTCCCCTGTATATATATCATACAAATTAAGCGAAGAATAATTTTTTGATTTCCATTTATTATTATATTTTCTTATCCAGACTCATGGATTATAATTTTTATAATAGAATATAAATAAAAAATAGAAATTGATTAAAATAGTCATTCTGCTTATATAAATATGTCTCTAGTTAGTCATCTTCCTGATTTAAGTAAACATATATAAGTATCTCCACAGTGGCACCTCCTTCATTTGTAGACCTAGCTAAAAGATAAAGAAAATTAAATTCAAAATAGGTTAGCAGGTGGTATTATCATAATTTTGGACCTAAGTCAAATCTGATTTTAAAAGTTGCCTTTTAGTCAGTTTCATGAGTAGGAAATGTGCCACTTATAAAGATAATGATATTGAGTTAAATTAAGAAGACTAATCTATATAAAAGGAATGGCTATGTTGATCAATTTTCCATGAAAAAAATGAAGATATAAAAATGTAAACCGTTTTCATTAAATTGGAATAGGGTATAAATTTAGTGAGTTGGAGGGACCAATTTAGGCAATGTCTAAATCTTGCAGTACTGAATTGTATTTAATGCAAATAATTGTACCATACACACAGACAGACAGTCTACTTAAAGAGGGGAGAGAAGATGCACATGCAGAAGCAAACTTACACTAGAAGAAACAAAACCCTCTCTAATCACTCTCTGACACATGTAACTACCAAAACCCATTTTCAATAGTAAAGGGTCTTTATTGTCAAAACCAAAATTCTTGGAGGGCCATTTCTAAACATTTGACTTTTTTTTTTCTTTTCTGGATAATAAAAGCTTTCCCATTTAAAAGGAAGACATTTCAAGGTCATACCTAATCCTACCATATTTAGCTTCCAAGATTTTATGAAGGTGGGGAAACATTTGGTCCTCTCCAACACCATTGATTTATCATGCACATATTTATTTAAAATATTAATTAAATATTTCTATTGTTTCTTTTAAGATTAAAATTAATGTCAATTTTTTTGGTTAGTCTTAAGCTTAAATTTCTTATATGTCATTCCTTATTGTTTGTGTTGTTTTAAACTAATTAATGGACATTTATCTTTGTTTATTGACTTGATTTTATACATTAAATTTAGTAAAAGTTATTTATACGAAATAATAGCATCTGTCAGATATCAGACAAATGATAGTAAGTGTGGAAGACATTTTTTTACACGTATCATATATAGCACATAGAGTGGACCTACAAAGGTACACTTGTGATTTAAGTTCTTTTGAAGTAATCACAAGGCCAATGGTCCAATGTTGTTCGCCCGAGTTATGGGTAGAGACAGGTGATACGAAAGTTGAGAGTTTTGAGTCTTGTTATATGTAAGAATTTGTGTGCGTTTCGCCACCATAAAATTCCTGTATACGTAGGAATTGATTTTCTATGTTCGATTGAATTTGTAACATTCTTTAAAGGAAATCACATATGCTCAAATCAATATTATTATGGGTCGTTATCAAACACTTATCAGGTAAGAGATTAATGGCAAAAGTCACTACCCTCACTTACTTAGTTACCTTATCAGATTACATTATTTGTTATCAAAATAGATTGTTTATATGCTTCTTTTTGTTGGTACGCATTTACCGAGTAAGAGTTTTCTCCCTCACTTACCAGGTAAGATTGGTCTTTGTCATGCTTACCCACTAAAGATAAGTGACACTCGGTAAGTATTCAGTAAAACATCCCTAGTCTACTTAATGATGATCTAGAATGGGGAAATCTATTATTTTAACTTTAGACTTTTGCAAAAAGGAAAAATAAATATATTAGTTTGTAACACATGAATCGTTATAGTCTTTAGAATATAATAAAAAGAAGTCCATATATTTAATTGTGTTATGTTTGTCAAACTAGTTGATAAGTTAATAGATTACTGAAAAATAAATTGTTAGTTCAAAACTAGCTTAAGACTAATAATCTAGTTGTTAGCTGATAAACTAGTCATATGTAGTAAAACCAACTAATAAACTATATAGCAATGTAAGGTGACAAAAAAAATATTGAAAATTAGTCAGTTCTAATACAAGGGGCATAATTGGAAGGAGAATTTATTGCAAAAGTATCTGAAGTAGTTTCTTTTTTCTTTTCAAAAAGTTAGTTTTAAGCTAACATATGACTTTACAAATAGAGCTCTTTCAATATATTCAACAAAATAAGTTGATTTATGGTTGGCAAACATGACCTTGGTTATTCAAATATAAAATTAGTTTGTACTTGTAGTATCTCACGTGTCACGCTCATCTATCATGTAATACGTGTGTGTGTGTATATATATATATACACACACACACACACATAGCCATAGGTTTATTTGAGAACTGTTAAATGTATGAGAAGTAGAGAAGTGGTTCTAGCCCTTCCACTAAAAGATTAACAGTCAACATTTGAGAGGTTGATGGTATAGCACCGGATAATTCGATTGCATGGTAACAACTATACGAAAGATAAAAAGGTAGTTTCGTAAATTTTACAAATAGACGGCAAACAAGTTATAATATGTGCATATGTGAACATGTGTGATTCTCATATGAACTATTTAACTGAATCACATATGAACTACATGTTTATATGTGAACTCGTGTAATACACATATAAAGTTGTGTGATTCACATATGAACTATTTTAAGTAATTCATACATGAACTATTTAATTGATTCACAAATTAATCTTTAAATTTACATATAACGTAATAGTTTTAGAATCAACATTAACATCTTAAGCTCAAGATTGCTTTCTGAATTCAGATTCCTATTGAAAGAATATGAGATTTGATCGAGAGAGAATTAAGAAATTTGATGATTTTGATAACCTAGAATTGCGATATATATATATGACCGAGAAAGAATTAATTGAGAGAAATCGATGATAGAATCGTTAACGGGACCGAGATTGCATATTGCCGATCATCTTCCGTTGTTGTTATCGACGTTGACGATGAAGTGATCAATACGTTAACGGAATCGAGATCGTGATTATTGTCACCGTGTTTTTCTAGTTACCGTATTACCCTTCCTTCAAAGAAGATGATCTTTTGATCCAAGGGCTAGCTAGGATGACTTCTATATTCCTCATACATTTAATACTTCTCATTTAAACATCTCCCTATATATAGAGGAAAGTTCAAATGAGAACATATAGGCATAGGATCGTGTGAGAAGAAGAGTTAAGGTACTGAGAAACGTAAGAATAGATCTAAACCATTGATCACTTTTAATCTCATATCCACCCATGAGTTGCGCTTTAGAAAGGAGTTGATCCCATGCATCTCGGTACAACTCATCTCGGTGCATCTCATCCTAATGTGCATCCAAGGGTTGGGATCCCTTCTTACGTTTCTCACCCCAACTCTCATTCTCACCGGAACCCAACCCTATATACACACACACATATATATATCACTACAAAACAAATGGATTTTACCCACAAAAATTACCTAGAGAAATTTTTGTGGGTGATTACTCACGAATCATCCAAAAAATACCAATGGTTCGGTAAAATTCGATGTTTTTCCAGAAAATACAAACGCATCATCCAGAGAATCTTTGGGTAATTTGTTATTGATACGAATTACCCACCAGCAATTTACCCACAAACTTTTGTGACGGTTTTGTGAAGAATCACCTTTTACCGACAAATTTCCAAGGAAAAAGTCTCTAGACAAAAGTCTTTCATTTAGTAGTGTATGTGTATATGTGAATGTAAATATGAATGTATTCAAATTACAAATAGACCCACAATGTACTTTCTCAAGATGTTTTTGTGCGGTTTTTCACTTTTGAAAACCCTCACCTTGTGGCTTTTAAATGGGAAGTGCTAATGTCATCTTTTTAGTAGGGGTGTGTACGGAATTTTTTGTATTTAGTAGGGGTTTTGAGTAGATGTGTGTAAGGAGGAATTCATTTATAGAATTACTATTAGCAACATCTAGAGATACCATTAGTCCCCCCTTTTAAATTAACCTTTTTATTGTATTTGTACATATTTTATATAACTTCAACATATTTCTTAACTTTTACTTTTTAGTAAACATACTTTCAAATTACATTTTTTTTATCGTACATACTTTTATAACTTTTTATATATTTCTTAAGAAATCAATTTTTATTTTTGATTAAACATATTTTTATACAATTTTTACGGATTTCTTGATGTTTTTTATTTTTCTTTAAAGCCCCTCCCCGACCGGAGAGCCTCCAGGACAAGGAGGCGGCGATCAACCATCCACTCCCGAGAGTCATACTTTAAATTAACTATTTTTAGTTTTTAGTTTTTAATTTTTAATTTTTAACTTTTAATATATATACTTTTATATAAATTCTATGGATTTCTTGATAAATCAACATTAATAAAGTTTTATAAACTTCAGATCTTTTAGAATAATTTTTACACTTTTTACTATAACTAAATAGCAACTTAGCTATGAAAAAATAAATATATAATTTAAGTAATAATATTTTCTCAATAAAGTAAATATGTACTTGTATGAATTTTTTTTTGAAACGGCAAAACAAAAAATTATATAAACACCACAGAAAACAAACAATATAGTTCGGGAAAATGATCAAAACCAACTTACAAGATAGTTTACGAGAAAATAAACTACCAATAACTCGACCTGTCTAACCATCAAACAACACATAAAACAGACAGCTTAATGCAGACACACACCTTATTGCATCTGCTGTTTTCGAACCAACATTGTCCTGTCATCGAACCAGAAACATACATCTTAATGCCAACAGATAGCTTAAAACATCAGATGATTTTGAATCTTCATAAACTTGCATGAATTTTAATGTAATGATTTCTATAAATAAGAATATAAATAATATAAAGTTAAAATGGTAGAACATTCAAAGTTTGAAAAAACTATAAAAAAAAGCTTGTGATAGGTTTTGTCATAGTAAAAGTATATTAAAAAAAATCCAGTTCATCAGGTGACGATGATGTAGAACGAAAAAACCGTAAAAAAACATAGGATAAAAACCCTAACATTGTGGATGGTAATTGGTAATTGGTAATTTGATATGTAGAATAATGAATGGGAGGGGTTTGAAATGTAAGAATGGGAATAGATGGAAGGGGTAGGTAGCAAAGTGAATTGAAGTTTTTGTGTTGTCTGAATTCAGGACCACTTTGTTGATAGAGACACTCAATAATTGTCTTTGCTTTCAACACAAGTGTGTTGAATAAAATAATCAATACATACATTTATTTGCTACTACTACCACTTCTAATATTAATAGCAATAGCAATAGCAATAGCAATAGCAATTCCTTTTTTAGGATATCAATTCCATCTTCCTTTTTTCTTATTAAACATGAATGTACTTAAATTGTTTTGTAATACATAAAAACATATTCTTACAAAATAATGAAAATGTGAAATATTAAAAAAATCATGATATATCAAACAACAACGAAATTTGTCGTAATTCATATTTAATTAATCATTAATTTTATTTTATTAATTAATGTATCATACTTTTAATTCTCTCTATTTTATATTTATTTTGTTTGGTAATCGATAATCTTGTAAATGTTGATATTAACATATATGTCATTTTGTCTAGTTATGAATTGATTTTTTATTACATGAAAAAACATCACAACAAAATCAACTAATATTACCAGGCTGAAAAAATGTTTGTAAACTAAATTAGTACAAAATAAAAAGAATTATGTTTATTGTTATATTTAATAGGAATTAAAACAAAATGTCTCATACTTTGATTAATGTTATAAATTATTAATGATCATTTAATATCTAATAAAATGTATTTACAAATGAAAACGGCAGATGAAAGTCAGTCTCTAAATTACAACAACTCGTTAAAATATTATTTATTTCATTGATGAAAAGTTATCGTGTCTTTTTTATGCATAAAAAGGTATATATGTTGTTTTTGGTTTTTAGAATACATGTTCTATAAGTAGAACCAAAAATAATTTGGATCGTTTTGTTATATTTGTCGATGGTTTATTATAAATGTCTAAAAAATTATCTTGGTATTTATTAATTAGTGTACAATTATTATTTATATCTATAATTTAACTTATTGTTCAAGTTCTTAATGACAAACCATATTCGATGTATATTTATGTAGCTAAAGGCTTAAATGAGAAATGGTAAATATTTGACAAGTAAGAAGAGATCATAGTCATTCATATGGTCAAGATCGGATTTGACTGATCTATAATTGCAATTTTGACCGGTGAAAAATTACGGCTATGAAAAAAATAAAGGAGGTAGTTTCATAATTTTTACAAATAGACGGCAAACATGATATACTGGTTGTCAAAGTTTTAATTTTTTTTTGTTAGTTTTCAAATGATTAACCCTACATATAGGGGCATGCTCAAATAAGAAGTCTAAATAGCGTGAAAAAGTAAAGAGAATGTCAAAGGATATTCGTATGTGATTAATTGAAAAAATCAACTTGAGGTAGATGCAGACCTATGTGAATAATTTGTAACATCAGTTTACATATGCATATTTAAATAGACCATTTTAGATTACTTTTTTTTCTCAATAACTTACATATGAATCTTTTCTTAACATTTTCTATTTATCTATCACTATGTTATCCTTCTTATTTCAACCTTCGTATACATATATAGTGATTTTCAGAAGGAAGCTCCCAAAAAATGAAAACAGAGGAACATTCAAATAACTGTTCATTTGTATGTTATGTACATGTGCATACAAATAATTGAAAATGTTTCCTGGTTTCTATTCATGTATGCATGTTATGCACACGGGCATACTAAAAAAATTATTTGTATGCACATGCACATACCGTACACATGAATGATTACTAGAGTATTCCTTATCTTTTCAATTTTTTGCGGTTTTCTTTAAACCTAGCCATACATACATATATATATATATAATCAGATTCAGGGAAAACGCTAATAAATGAAAAACCATAAAATGGATGTAAAATTATATATCAATATGGATGTCAAATTAACTAGAAGTATATAATCGTTTCATATATATATATATATATATATTATTTTACTAGAATTTTGTTTATTTGTGAATAAAAAAAATAAATGATGTGAGGTTTTTAATTTAAAAAATATACCGCCATTTAATCACATTATTACATTAATTAATCTAATAGTTAATATGGTTTTTCCTAATTTTTCAAGGTTTGCACAAACCTTCTACTCTCCTTTTATAAAATCAATTTTAATAATCCCTGAATGTTTTTATGAAAATTTGAATTTATATGCATCTAACCCGTTTTGACAATCATCTTTCACTTTTTAGTTTTTTAAATTAGAAAAAGAATAATGATTGAAAACACATTTAAATTTACACTTTTTTTTCTTTAAAATGGTATATTTGTCTAAAACATATTTATTATTTTTATACGATCTCTACAAAATTATCAAATTTAAACCTACAAGCTTTTACAATCGCTTTAAAACAAAAGTAGACTGTCAAAATCTAAACCTATCAAGCATCCACAAACATGATGATATTCATCCCGTGCATTTGGACTCGTGTTAACCTTTTGTGGTTGTATACAGTATGAACTTAGCAACTATTGCCTACGGACAGGAAAATAGTACATATATCTTTTAGACCTCTTAGTACAACCCATCTTTTATCATAGAGCATGCATGTACCAAAGATTCCAAAATATCAAAACATTATCTTATCATCATGGAATGTAATCTTGCTTCAACTCGTTACAGTTAATCATTCATATACGTATATATATATATATACATATATAACAGACATCTTGTGTTTGGTTTTTTTTTATTCGTTATATAATTACATAACTGATTACTAACATCTTAAATATCTTCTATGGATATACAAATATTGTATTAAAGTAAATTAAATCATGCATAACAACAAGAAGTAACAAATATATCATGATTTAATTAATAAGAGGTTTAAAATACTAAACGGTATCTTATATACCACTAAGAAAACATTAATTAATATGGGTTTTTATTTAAAGAAATGAATTTAAAGAACAATTGCATAAAACATGGGTCGTGATTCATGAAACACCAGATTAGATTCTGCACAATTTTCTAAAATAAGAAGTAATCACTCAGTGGACCTACATTTATGCATGGACCAGATCAAAGGAGATCATGAACTGGGTCCCAGCTCCACGTGGGGCCACCATTTTCCATCATTCATTTTCCTTTTCTTTTACTCATAATATTTATGCTCCCTATTTCTTTAATTACTATTATTCTCTTAAGAACAAACTGTATTTAGAGTAAACTATGATTTTTGTCCTTGCAGTTTGATGTTTATAATGGTTTTGGTCTTTGATATTTAAAAACGGCCTTTTTTGTTCTTATGGATTTTATTTTGCGTTCTTTTTTCCTCCCTTCATTCGACTCTGTTAGTTTTAGGCTGGAATGGTCCTTGTGAATAAATTTCAGTGAAGTCCTATGGGTTTGAGATGATCCTTTGTGTTTATATATATAAGGGTCTAATCAAATAAAAACTTATTAGTTTGTGAAAATTGTAAGAACTAATATGGATCAATCGTTTTAAATAATTAGTGTTATTTACTAAGAAAGAAGTTAATTCGAAGACGGTAACAATTTACGAGAATGTGAGGACAATTCTCAGCCAATTATTTTGTACATGAAAATTTTCATGTACAAAATCACATACGATTCATGTACAAAATCACATATGGTTCACATACAAAATCATATATGATTAGCCGATACTTTTCCCGCGGTAAAAGTTGTGCGTGTCATTTTTGATGCTAGTACAAAATCACATTTGGTTTTGTACATGAAAAAAATTTCATGTACAAAATGATTGGTTGAGTATTGTTCTCGGATTCTCGTAAATTGTTACCGTCCTAACATGATCCTGTCTCTATATACTAAAATAGCATAAAAGGTATATTGGTAAAATTGGGTATCACAATAGATAATACAATGGGTATCACAGTAGTTATCACAATGCATCTTTTATGTATTCGTGTGTCACATTGAGGGTGTCAAATTGGTATCACAATGTGTATCACATAATTGTATCACGGTGGACTGTGGACGGAGGGAAGAGAGAGGAGAGTTTAAAATATCTAAAATGCCCTTTCATTAAAAAAATTAATCAAAATTACCAAATAATAAATTCCTAATTTAACCATTGATTTATGGTTAATATTGGTTATTACAGTTTCTATAAAGTAATCGATTCTTCCTCGAATTGTCCCCTGTATGTATATATATATATAGGGAAGGGTTCAAACGAGAACACATGTGATTTACGAGAATGCGAGAACACCTAACAACCAAGTAATTACCAACAGATGTGATAACAATGCAAATAAATTTAATTTTTAAATTAAAAATAATATTAAACACAATTCAACTATATCCATAACATGGGAGGGCAAAATTGTAATCTGTGTGATTACTTTGATTTATCACGATCATATATATAAAATAAACAGTTCCGATATTCAGGTGATAACATCCATATCGAATGATATCCAGAAGAAGATCCAATAAAAACAGTATCAGTTGAAAAAAGTACGACCTTGAATCATATGACATAGAAAACTGATTACTTTGATTCATGTATGGCCTTTAATGACCGGTTAGGGTTCGATTATGGTTTAAAAAATTGCTTATCACACCTCTATCACTTGTAGAACCGAGATACAACTAGCGATTTCATATTCTTATTTCATTATCACATCTTTATCACTTATAGAACCGAGATACGACTAGTGATTTAACAGGTATCACATTTTTATTTCATTATCACAGCTTTATCACAGTGAATATAATCAGCTTTCTCACATAATCACATCTTTATCACAGTGATGATAATCCAACATACAATTTATCACATGTGATAACATTGATGAAGAGTAAATTTCGATAAACAAGAGTGTTTCCAACTGCACGATCAGATGTATCTCTAAAAACACGGGATAAATATAATTAATTATTATAAACTAAAAATTAGGGAAAATACCAAATTACAATACTACCATTAATGATTTATTTTAATTATTTATATTATAAAAAAAATTATGAGGCCCACAACTGTTCTCGCATTCTCGTAAATCACAGATGTTCTCGTTTGAACCTCCACCTATATATATATATATATCAATTCCCTGAGTTGGAGCTTTAGATACGGAAATCGAGTCAGATGTTGAGTTTCCAAAATCATCAGTTCTTGCATAGCCAACTCCTTCATCTTCTACACCATACGTGAAGCAGGTGTGAATGGGTTTACGTTTTAAGCAAACCCATTACCCATCACGATGTATAATATACACACAAGAACCACTGCTTTTCTGAACGTGTGCATCACCGAGGAAAATGGAGTTATCAACGATTGTATCACCCAAAAAAATGGTGAAGTCGGGTGGTTTTAAAACATTACAGAGTTGGGTCCCTAAAGTTTGATTTGTTTTGCAAAAAACAAAAAAAAACAAAAAGGAATTGCAAAAAGGGAGGAAAAACATGATAAGACAAGAGGATTGTCAATTTGCGACAAGACAAGAAATTTTAATATCATATATGATTATAGCAGGACACACACACTTAATAATATATGATTAAACACATGTTGCATTGACAACACATAGCTTCACCAGGTCAGTTGGTGTCCCCTTTGGGTGTGTTTAATCGAATATGATTAATTGTGTATACAACGTGTAATCATATATGATCTTGGAACTTCTCGCCTTCTCGCAAAATGATTAACTTCTAACATGATCATTCATATCTTTCTCTCTATACACACACACACACACACATATATATATATACACATACACAGGGGCGGGTTTAAATGAACTCAAATTTGGTTGTGAGCATGAGAACAAATGAGAGTGCGACACTTGTCATATTCAGACTGAATAATGAAGGAAAATATTCAGACTGAACAATACAACATTCAAACTGAATGTAGTGTTATAAATTCTGAATAATACAACATTCAGTTTGAATAATACTACATTCAGTATGCATATTTTCCTTCATTATTCAGTACGAATATGACACCTGTTACGTTCCTATTTGGTTTACAACCAAATTTGAGTTTGCATTTGAACTTTCATCTCTCTCTCTCTCTCTCTCTCTCTTTATATATATATATATATATATATATATATATATATATATGTTTCAGTGAGAAAAAAGGTTATCGTTAGAAGGATGGGAAGGGATCTCTACTATTAGATCAATCTTAATTGAAGAGAACTACTAGACTAACACTAACGAGATTCACTAGATCAATTCCATTCTAAGGCGCAGATAAATAAGATTGTAAGCCAAACATTGGTTTTCAAATCACATGATTCAAATTTTTGAGGCAATTTAAAAAATTAAATAAGTATTAAATGTTTTTTAGAAATATTTAAGACATATAGGGGTAAAATTGGAAATTGGAACCCAAAATCACATAACACGATCAGATTGTATCGATCATCGTGGAAGTGATAAGTATGTGGTCGGTAACCATCACTATCACAACATCGAAATTTGAATATTAGTAGGAAAAAAATGGTAGCCGTATATCAGGTGATATAGACTAGAATTAGGGCAAAATCAGTTATCGACATTGGAGGCATCGAGGAAGAAGAGGCAGAATCGGTTTCCCAAATGTATGTTCTACATATCAAATGTTTATCACATATTCATCATGTTTTGATGTTGCATTGTTAAGAAACAATAGTCTCACATCTGAATCACATATTTATCACATTCTTTAGTTAGTAGGATTAGGGAAAAATCGTTTCAACCTTAGATGTAGCGATGTGTCACACACTTATCACATTGCCTTATCATACCGACTTTGAATCAATGGGTGTATTGGCTGCTTTTGATTGTGTGAAAACTGACTTCAAAAACCAATTTCTTTTCCTATTTCTAAAATCCAAAATGAATTTGTTTCTAAGACGATATATAGTGATTTGTTTTATTCAAATGTAATAGATATGTGATGATTGTATTCAAATGTGATAACTGGAAATCAAATGTGATAAATGATTGACAAATGTATCCAAATGTGATAAATGTGTAATAAATGTGATAATTGTATGATAAAATGTGGTAGATACGTGAACGTAGTGATAATTGGATAAATAAAACAAATGAAATTAATCGACATATTTAAAAAGTTCCGACTACATTAAACACAAATCAACATGTGCCGACAATCTACATCAAATACAAAACAAACCTACAATGGTTCTATGCAATTCCTCACATGTAATAAAAATTCCAATTATACAAATTAGCCTGTTGGGTAAATAAACCACATGAGTTCAATTGACATATGATAAAACAAAATCCTATTACATTGAACTCAAATCAACATCAGCCAATCAATCAATTAAATAGTTCACCGATAAAAACCTACGTTTGCTACCGGTCCCGGGACTCAACAGTAATTTTTTGGACCGGACCTCCATAAATGGTCCCGGTCCTTTGAAAATTATTTGATCCGTTTAAGCCTATCCATAACCAGTTATAGGTAACCGGTCCCGGTTCCTGTCCTGCACCGGGCCCAAACCGGTCCCATACAATTAAAAAAATAATTTTTTTGATAAAATTTTAACATTACTTTAATATATGCAATTGGATCAATCAAATACACCTTAAAAATACGTTTTATTGTAGTTTTATCATTGGTTTTCAGTAAAATACACTTAAAAATACATTTATTATAGTTTTATAATTGATTTTCAATCAAATACATTTAAAAATTAAGTTTTATTATAGATTTTTAATTAGTAATAAATCAAACACACTCAGAAAGTTAGAAATAAATTTTAAAATACATATAAAATATATATATATATATATATATAAACACAGTTTGTGTAAAAATCAGGCCGGTCCCAATCGGTCCCATAACCTGTCTAATTGGTACCGGCCCGATTTAAGATATTGCTTCAGATATATTTGTTAAATATTTTGATAGTTTCACATGTATTGTTTCACCAAGTGAATATTTTTTGTATTTTTCATTTCAGTAGGTGAACAAAAAAAAATTCACATGTGATTTTTTCACAAGGTGTACATAAACATATGTGAACAAATATTTTAAATCATTGTTTTTGATGAAAAAATATTTTTATATTGGTTTTCACTAGTATGTAACATTTTTGTGGTTTTCATTTGATTATCGTCATATATAGGGTAATAATCAAATAAAAACACCAAAAAGGTTGAGAACCGTGAGGATTATTTCAATCATTAAAAGGTTTTAATCAATGGTCATTAAAAGTAATGGCATTTTTTTTTAATTTTGAAAGTTTTAAGGAGAAATTTGTAAATTGATATCAAATCATCTCCTCCGATGATTTGATATCAAATTTATCCAATTTTTCCATCTTCAACATCGACTTGGGTATGATCAGTCGAGTAAGGCGACGGAGTGGTTGATCAAAGCAGCGGGTCTTCCATATTGGAGCTTCCTTCTCTGGATCCGTCGTTTTCCAGCGTCGAATGTAACGAAAACCACCATTTTCACGTTTCACCACCTGAAGCAGCTCAACGTCGACGACAATAAACCCATCGGAAACGAAACGAAATTTGAAGATACAAACAACTAGATCCACCAATAAATTGTTTTCAACCAATGATTCACTAACCTCCGTCGCTGTGTAAGTTAGCTCTAATCATAAGTTCATAACCCAATCAACCATCAATTTAACGCTTTTTTTATGAATCAAATTCTTGAGATTTATTCAATTATTTGTGTGATTTCTCGGTGGTTTACTGTGTATCCCTAATCTCAAGAAAGAAGAAAAGAAATACATAAGGGAGGTCCACGAATCTAGAACTTTTGATACAGAGAGGTTTGGAGAGTTAACGAGACTTTTCTTCGATCTTTGGAAAAGAAGAACACGGGCTCGAAAGAAGCTCGTAAATCAGAATCGGAAACTGAAAAATAGTTTCTTGCACGACTTGGTTCGTGTGCCGGATCGTGGGCGCGTTGTAACGAGTCCCAAACGGATCACATTTATTTGTTTGTTTGATTATTTTATTTTTTAATTCCAAGACATTAAATTACTCACAAATAACTCAGAGAACAATAATAGACCAAAAAGGAGGTTTAGAAGGCAAAATGACCAAATTTGACAAAATAAAATGGAAATAAATGGCATTTAATAACTCTAAAATATAGATTTATCACCATGGCAGATCAACAGTCCGTTACTAAAATAGATTTTGTCGAGATGACTGCGGCCATTACCGCAACTCTAGATAATCTGGTAGTGGCTGTCAACCGACACCTCGTCCATCTCGACAACGACAACCATCAAAGAAGGGACATGCACAAGGAACCGATCAAAGTTCCGCGTGGCCACCTCTACAGCAATATTATGGATTCAGTTTCTCTCTTGGGCAAACGACTGTTCGTTCTTAAGAGGCTGCTTGAAAAAGATAAATTCCTACCGGTCAAGGTTTCACACGTCGATATCTACAACCGTGTTATTGATCCGATTTATCTCCTAAACAAACGACTGTCTATTCATTAGAATACACCGAAAAAAGTAGAGGTCGAGTTTAACGAAGAAGAATATGAAGAAAAGATCAACATCGTACTCCAACGGGTACTTTTCTCATCCGTAGAGGAGGGTCAAAGAAAGAATCTTTTTTTATCTCGCTGTTCCATCCTTAAGAAGGTATGTAACCTCAACATTCATAATGGTAGTTGTGAAAACCTTGTATCTAAAAGTTGGTTGATTATCTCAACCTACCCACTCAACCCGACGAAGCTACTTATTCTCTTGGGTGGGTTAAGAAAGGCCCGCAAGTTAGGGTCACACAACCTTGTCGGGTACCCACATCGATTGGAAATCACTATCACGACGAAGTTCTATGTGATGTTCTTGACATGGATGTGTGCCACATCTTATTGGGCCGCCCTTGGCAATTCGATAACGACGTCACTCGTAAGAGGCAAGACAATGTAATGTTATTCCGTTTTAGGGAGACCGAAAGATCGCCATGGCACCCGTGAATAGTTTTGAAAAGATCCCCGACAAGAAAAACAACAATCTTCTGGTCATGACTACTAGTGAGCAAAAGACGGAAGAAGATGAAAGAAAGTCGAAGTCCTTTTCCCTATTGTCGTCAAAGGGTTAACGAGTGCATAAAAAGATGAAACTTGTCACACAAAATCGAAGAAAAGGTCATCCCCATGGTAATAGAGTCACAACAAGAAATCGCTACTAAAACCCAAGTGTTTGAACCCGATTTCGAGCCGACGATCAAAGCACTCGAAGGTGAATCGGTTGAGGGCATTCCCGAGCCAACGATACCGTTGCCACAAAAGATCACGAAGGAAGAACCTAAAGACAATGCTTCCATAATTCCGATAATGACAATTCCAAATCAAATCGAGACAATTCCCGGTAAAGTTTCTATAACCTATTACCCTTTTCAGCTTGACAAAGTTCCACTTATATGGAGGCGATTTTGATAACATGCTTTGGCACTTGTAATTTTTCAACCCTACTGAATTCTAAAGACCGAGTGCTAGATCAACATGTTTTGAAGATGAAAATTTATGTAAGTGAATTGGTATCACATCGAAGTCCGAGGGAATCAGATGAAATTGTTTTTCGAGTGAACTCGAGGTCGAGTTCTTTTCAATTGAGAGTGACAGATACAGAGAGGTTTCGAGAGTTAAAGAAACTTTTCTTCAATCTCTAAAGAAGAAGAAAATGGGCACAAAAGAAGCTCGCAAATCTGCATCAGAAACTAAAAAATAGTTCCTTGCACGACTTGGTTTGCGTGTCGGGTCGTGGGAGCGTTCTAACGAGTCCCGAACGGATCACATTTATCTGTTTGTTTGATTATTTTATTTCTTAATTAGTTTAGTATAACTATTTAATTTATTTATTTATTATTTAAAGTTAATTACATATTTCGTCCCTGTGGTTTAGTGGTTTACACTCCGCGTCCCTAAACCAAAATGCAAACCACGAGTCCATATTTGTAATTATTTTAGTTTAGGGACCCGGAGTGTTAAAACCATTAAACCACAAGAACGAAATATGTAATTAACTCTATTATTTATGAGCTTTATAATTAGATTAGGATTATCATTGTTAGTTTACTTTTATTAATTAGTTTTATAGTTGGTTTAGGTTTAGGATTGATTCAGTTTCCATAGTTATTTTAATTAGTTTAGTTATAAATAGGATTCATTGTTGTTATTATTATTCAGATTATTGATAAATAAAGTTATTTTAGAGTTTTATCTCTAATTTATAAGAGATTTCTCTTATTTTACGAGTTCTACGATTGTATACTCGTTATCCTTTGGATTTAGACGTTTGTCGATCCATTCCGCGTTTTCATACTATGTCAACCTTATATCTATATGCTCTATTGATTATTTGGTGGGAGGATGGCGGAGTTAGAGAAGTCGAGGATGGCGGATTGTTTGGTCGGAGGGGATTGACAATTCAAACTCATACTGGTTCGGTAATTACTCAACCAGAACATTTCCAACGACGGATTCACCACCACCAGTGATCGACGATAGGAAGGCGGAGTTGTAGAAGTCGAGGATGGAGGTTTGTTTGGTGGGAACGACTTGACGATTCGAACTGACTGGACCGTCGAGTAGATTCTAAATAGTGTCTTAATCATGATCTGTTTTTGAACAATCATCTAATTTATTCGAAATCGTATGTGTTTTGTGTTTCACAATAGAGTTTTTTGTTTTGTACGGTGTAGTGGGTGAATTATTATGTGTTCCATAACTATGTTTGGATTTCATGCGATGAATTGGTATTACTATGTGTTTCATCGCGTGAATTTAATGTGTTTCATCTAGTGAATTAGTATTAGTATGTGTTTCATATGGTGAATTTGTATTACTATGTGTTTCATCTCGTGAATTAATATTTGTTTCATCTAGTGAATTAGTATTAGTACGCGTTTTATCTGGTGAATTAGTATCAGTATGTGTTTCATCTCGTGTATTAGTATGTGTTTCATCTCGTGAATTAATTTGTATGTTTCATACGGTGAATCTTGTTACCAAAATGACGATTATGTCCTTTTTAATTAAAAACATCTCTTAATTAAAACCATAGGATCAAAACTAAACTAAGGCTTAGATCGTTCCTCATGGTTTTCAACATTTTTGTGGTCCTCATTTGATTTAACCGCCATATATATATATATATATATATATATATATATATTTATTTATATTTATATATATATTTATAGTTATATATATATATATATATAGATATAGGGTTGGGTTCACGTGAGACCAGCCTGTTTCCGTGAGACCGTGAGACAATCTTTTTACTCTTGAAACTTCACAGCAAAAACACCGTGAAAGTAAAAAATAATTGATGGATTCACGTGAGACTAACCTGTTTCATTGAGACCCATCGGAAACCCGTGAAACCACCTTTTTACTCTGAACCTTCACAGCAAAAGGTTGTCTCACGGGTCTCACGGAAACCACCTTTTTTTATCTTGATAATGTTTTTCCTGTGAAGTTTCAAGTGTAAAAAGGTTGTCTCACGTAAACAAGCTGGTCTCACGTGATCCCAAGTCTATATATATATATATGTAACACCCTAAAAATTTGAACAAATTTAAACTGAAAAGTAAATGCGGTATTAAATAAAATCGCCCAATAAGTGGGGAATGAGTATGAGAGTTTACAACACAAAACGGATACTAAAACAACAACCTATTAATCTACATAAACAGGAACATAGATTATGTTCGGGTGTTGCTAATATCTCCAAAATTTCAATTCTAACATCTCCAATAATTACACTCTAAAGTGCATTTCCCAAAAAGAGTGCCTTCACCGGCACTTCACTCCGCTCCACTCTAAGGAGCCCCATCAAACCTGATCACCTGCTAAACAACATTTAAAATCAAGTGTTAGGCTTACGCCTAGTGAGAACAAACAGTTAAATGGATAAGGCAGTAAAATATTTAATAAAATAAAGGTGATGTATACTTTATCCCATTTAACTTAACTTGAAAGCTTACTCTTGGTGAGCAAGGATCTTTTAAAACAATCGGGGAAGACCCGATATTACCATTAGTTGTGACGGAACACAAGGTAGGCCACGAACCAATGTTATGGAGCGGCACATAAAGGTCTGGTAGCCATTGACATCAACCACAATACAGTCTTTAGTCATTTGTACACATAAGCTCGAGCCTCAAGAATTGCACGCTAACCACAATGCATATTCCGAGAGAGTGAAAGAATAGATTGGAAATTACACAATTTATCGCAATGCCTATTTCCAATTAAAAGTGGGTTCATTCTATCCTTCACGACATTACATACCGACTCTTATGCCTATGGATCCATATCATACTAGTCTAATAATCAACTACATCAAACGAGACGTATTGATAGTGTTCCAAACACTGAAAACCTTTATATAAATGATTTCCTTGAAAAGCAAGTTTTACCAAAAATTAGGTCAAACTATTTTAGTTCCAAAATCAGATATTTTCTTATCAAGAGACATTTACAAGTAATATGATACCATCTAAAATGCCCATTTTAAATCCAATATCAAAATCCCCAAATTTCTCATTTTGACCTAAAACCTCCAAACTTAACCAAACACATAAATACTTGAGTTTATAACCTAGAAAGAGTAAATAAGAACATTTATGACAAGTATTATGGTTGTAAAAGGTTGGATTTTGAACTCACAAAGCTAGGGTTAGGAAAACCCTAGAAATCTCCCTAAGAGGGTGAAGATGGTGATGAAGCTTGGTGAAGGACACGAATCCTTGAAACTCTAGCCTTAAATCTTCAAGCTTGAAGTGCAATAAACGATTTGGAATGAGTATGTTTAAGGAGTTAAGACCCTCCAAAATGGTCTTGAGAGAGAAGAAGAAGAGAAAATAAGTTTGGGTGAGAAATGAGTGTGAAAGACAAGAAAAAACGGAGGTTTTAATGTAGATCAGGAGCTGGACGACAGTTGTCCCGCCAGTTATAACTGGCGTACTAACTGGCCCTGACCAAAATAGAGGCTAACGCCACTTGTGGCGTGGGTTAGTTTTTGTAACTGGCGCCGTAACTGGCCCCAGCCAAACAGAGGCTAATGCCACTTAGTGGCGTGGGTTAGTTTTTGTAACTGGCGTCGTAACTGGCCCCAGCCAAACAGAGGCTAATGCCACTTAGTGGCGTGGGTTAGTTTTTGTAACTGGCGTCGTAACTGGCCCCAACCATTTAAGTTAACCCGAAACTCACAAACTTGATTTCCGACGCATAGCTTCGATCTTTTTCATTAACCAACCCATAACACTTTTAAAACACGTCTTTTCTAGAATATTTTTATTCATCAAAAATTTCCGGGTGTTACAATATATAATATATATATAGGGGTGATTTCCGTTACAAACCACGTCAATTCGTATAAACCGTACAAAGCGCATGCAACCAATATTTTTTTATATTTTTTTCACTTTTTCTTAATTATTAGGGTTGATTAGTCAATAATATATGAAAAAATTTCATCAAGAATACATGAAGGTTGGTGAATCAAGAATATGTGAAACAAGTTTCATCAAAATGAGAGTGTCATGAAACAATTTCATTTTCATGAATAAACAAAAAAAAATTAATGAAAAAAAGAATTATATGAAACAATTTCATCATATTAAACACTTTCACAAAAAAACAAATTATTCACAAAAACAATGAAACATGCGGTTTGTACGAATTGAAGTGGTTTGTAATTGAAATCTTTTATATATATATATATATATATATGTATATATGGAAGGGTCCATACGAGAAGGTAACATGTTTAAAGAAATAAAGGAAACATTATTAGCCACATGTTTCATTAAATCAATTGTTATAATATTTATCACACTGTTTGTAATATATGGTAGAATTTTTTTCCACCAAGGGTAAACTATTTGAGAGACATAATTGGTAGGAGTCAAATCAAATCAAAATTCAAATGATTTAGGTATCACATATTATATTATACTATATTATATTATTATATCACATATTATATTATATTATATTATATTGTATTATAATATATCAAAAATAACATAATTGACATTGGAATCGTGTATAAATAATAATTGTACAAAATCATATATGATTTTATGTTATCTTTATACAAAATCATATATGATTTTATATTAACATTTGTACCAAATCATATATGATAATGAAATCATATGTGATTTTGTTGACATAATTGGCATTGTAATCATGTGTGAACATCATTTGTAAAAAATCATATATGATTTTACATTTATATTTATACAAAATTACATATGATTTTACATTAATATTAGTACAAAATCATATATGATACTAAAATTATATGTGAATTTTTAAACATTCATAATCATCAACATTTCTCGTTTAAAAAAAATTACTTTCAATTTTTAAAGATATTTTTAAAAAAATAAAAAAATTCAATTTTTAAAGTTTTTAAAATAATAAATTTTTCTTTAAAAATAATATAGTTTCAAATTTGAAATAAGACATCATGAATATTTTAAAGTGATTTGAAATAAAACATCATAAATAGTTAAATTGATTTTTTTATTTCAAAATTTCTTATATCTATCAAGTACCATTTGACAATAATGTCCTTAAAGTAAACAATATAGTATTTTCTAACTTTTAATTTTTTTAAAATAAACATGTGATTAAGAATAGTTTCTTTATTTATTTAAAGCATATTTCTTTCTCGTTTGATCAAAAAGACGGTTACAAATTTATCTTTAAATTAAAAAATGTTGCACCCTCTATTTTTAAGTAAAAAAAATATGGATTATGAATAGAATTCAAACGAAATAAATTACACAAAAAACAATCATTTTTTTCCTTTAATTTAGCATCCATATCCAAATACTTTTTCATCTATTTTTTTATGGTTTTCCACTTTTTCATTTGTTTAACGTTTTGTTCTAAACTTGATCATATATATATATATATATATATATATTTATAGGGGATGGATCATACGAGAACCACTCGTCTTTAAAGAAACAAAGAAACAATTTATGGACCACATATGATGTGGGTCCCACATAATATTAAATCATTTCTGATTTAATATTAAATATTAAATCAGAAATGATTTAATATTATGTGGGACCCACATCATATGTGGTCCACAAGTGTCCCTTTATTCTTTTAAATTTATAAAGTTATCATTTGAACCTTTCTCTCTCTCTCTATATATATATATATATACACGTGTGTATGATATATATATATATATATATATATAAGTTTGAATTCTAGTGAGAATGAAAGTTATGATGAAAAATGTAAGAAAAGGACACCCATTATTGGATCAATCATAATTGAATATTATCAACAACAATACCGTATACCGAGATGCACAAGATCAATTTCTATGATGAGTGTAAAATTAAAAATGATTTAAAAGGTCCAGATCCCTTATGTTTTTAATATTAATTCATATTTTACACGATGATTTGTGTGTGTGTATATATATATATATATATATATCAAGGTTCTAAATAACGTGAGGCGTGGCGTGGCGGCGAGGTCAAGCTTAAGCCTTAGAAGCCACGGCGAGCCATGTCGTTTTTCAAGGCGTGTTTTATAGCGACAAATTTGTTCATCATATATAATATTATACATACATAAACCTTTGTTTCATACTATTACTCAATAAGTAAATGATATTAAGCATTTTAAATTAGGTTATATATCAAAAACAAAAAAAAGACACTAAAAAAGTAAGAAAAATCAAATATGGTGTTATAAAAATCACGCATTAGATTATGACGTGTCACATGTATAATATGGCGTCAGACACAAGTCTTAAGCCACCGCACCATGGCGTCCGTCGCGACGAGTATTTTAGAACATTAATATATATTATGAAATTTATATATATATATATATTATGATATTTGGAATGGGATATTATTATATGGGTGGCAGTGGAGCAATTGGTTGAATTATAAAAAGAGAGAGGGATGATCAAAGCTTGTTCCCCTGCTGTGATAAAAGGTAACTTTGATTTTAGGAGGAGAGTGTGGGTTCCACCAAAACTGACCCCAATACCTGGACTGATAAGGTTTGGGTCCCACCTCCCCTATTTAATAATCCATATTCAAATATAATTGTTCTTAAATTGACCCATACAACACTGCATTGACCATTGTTCACAATTATCATTATTTTAAATTCCTAAATATTTCAGATATTTATACATTTTGTTTATTAAAATAATGACGTCATTCGAGATTTTCACCCCATGGTCAAATGATGTAAGATCACTTTCAAACTTCATAGGATTGACCACGAATTTAACGGAATTTTTGCAGGAAGTTAATAAATTACCATTTTCTTACACCCAATAATGATAATGATGATTATTTTAGATAATAATAAATTAAAAATAAAGTCAAAAAAGAAAAATGCAAATTGTTAAATAAAATGAATTCATAGTAAATACCAGGATGGGATCTTTTTTTTCAATTTTTCTTTTTTATGATGAAAACCAATAATAATAAGAAGAAGAATACACCCTGTTAATAACTCTCTCTCTCCAAACCCTTTGAAAATAAATCCTCATAAATAATCACACAAATGAAATTTTAAAAAAAAAATATCAGCATAATTATGGGGAAAAAAATATTAAAATTTTCCAAAATTTTGGATCAAATCAAACCTTATGTGTGTTTTACACATGAAATCTAACAAAACACAATCGCCGGTGACGGAATTATGAGTGGTGGCTGGTTGTATCATGTGGATCATCTCCGCCGCCGTGATGCGACTGAGATCCACTTGCCTGCTGCTGTTCAGATGTCCCAGGTCCGAATATTGGCCGGTAAGGATTTAATCCGGCAAGCATACTCAATTGCCCTTCAGTAAAACCACCACCACCACCACCACCACCGCCACCACCACCATTACCGCCAATTCCGGCGGCCAATTGCTGACTTGGCATAAGGGCAACCGGTGTCGGAAAATTCATAAAATGTAAGCCTGTAGAAACGGTGCCTCTATACAAGGCGGTGTTATTGACGGTCGGAAAAGTCCAAATAGGGTCACCACTCATGCCTTGATGATGTTGATTAGAATTAGCAACCATCCAAAAGTTAGCCGGTATTGATGCCGCCATGGGAGCTGAGCTTGATTGTAGTAGATAATTCCCCATCTGTTGTTGTTGGTGGTGGTGTTGGTGGTGTGATTGTAACTCCGATTCCGTCGGATGCCGACGTTTTCTTCCGATACTCTCTTCCGTCTCCGATAACTCAACCGAATTATCCCTCGTTTCTTGCTTCGCCTGCAACATCTGATGAAGATTCGTCGCCGACCCAAAATTCAGAAGGTTCGATGAACTGTTTTCCGTCGACGATAACCCAATTCCGGGAAACAGATTCCGATTTTGTGGGAAAGTGAAATTGGGGTTGAAATAACCAGATCGGAGTTGAGAAGGAACCGACATGCTGGAACCGGAGCTCCGGAGTGAGATATTAAGTGAAGTAAAGTTAGCCGGAATCGTACCGGTTCCGGTGGCTGCGATGACGGCTGGTTCCGCTTGTTGAAGAAGCCATTCGATGGTTTCACCATCAGTCTTATGACCAAGCTCACGGGTAAGCTGAAAAACCCTAGCGGCACATAACGCCGGCATACGGATACGGCGGCCACGGCCGTCAACCTTAGTGTGGCGGTCCTTGGTGGAAGTTCTCTTGGGTGCTAATTTCTTGGATGGTTCAGCGGAAGAAGTGGTGGTGGTGGTGGTGGTGTTGGTGGTGGTTGTTATTTGAAGAAGTGGGTTGTTGTTGTCGGTGGAGATTGGAGGGCGGTAGCCGGCGGCGGAGGTGGCGGAGACGTTGGCGGAGGAGGAGCAAGCTTCGTCGTCTTTCTTTTCAAGTAATTGGAAAGGGAAGTTAGGGCGGTGGTGGAAATGATCATCACCACCATCCATGATCACATGAGACAATCTTTCTCACTCTATATAAAAACTTATATGGAGTTAATTGAATCTAAGAGATGTGGGTCTGGATTTCTTTCTCTTTCAGACCATATAAAAAAAAGTCTTCAAATGTCTAACTCCAAATTCTTTCAATTGTTTGATGTTTCAAACTTCACACACACACACACAGAGAGAAAAAGATAGAGATAGAGATAGAGATAGAGATAGAGATAGAGAGAGAGAAGGGGGGCAAGCTTTAAGCAACAAAGATCATGAGTGGGAATTATATGGGTAACCTTTAAAACCCAAACAAAAATCAAAATATAAAATGGTTTGAAATTAAATCGGATAACAAAAATAATTAAAGACAGACGTATAACAAACATATATATGTAACTAAAGATGTACAGATCGATACATGTTGGTTGGTCTATTAGAGACATATTTGTGATCTGTCACGTGAATGATGTAAAGTGGGGAGCGAAAACGTTACTCCAACACATAATTAAAGAGAATTTGAAGCACTATTAAGTTAAGTTAAGGTTCAGCTTTGTTTTTATCTTTTAATATTTAATAACATGTTATCTTATCAGATGTTTCCTTGAACAGTCTTTTAATTGTTTACTTAATCGAGATGCATTGACTTCGTTAAGAAAATAAAATTCCAATTATTGTATATTTCATTCATAATTTATCATCATAATGATAAACAAATGGTTATTTGATTATAGTCGTTTAATAGTTACATAATTTGTTATGGTGTGAGTATTGGTTAAATTTAACATAACAATCATTTTGGATATGTATATATATCTATGACAAAGCTAGATGTGGAAATGTAAAGTGGTTGAAATGAGTAAAGGCTACTAAAACTAGATTTTGGGGGCAAAGGAGTCTGGTTTTTAAAATATAGGGACCAAAATAAAATATTATCAATAGAGTAAGCTATAAGTGTATATTTAGTAGTAGTAGATGGATCGGAGCGTCCTTTTTCCGGCATGAAGAAATAAGAAGACCAAATTAGCAAAAAGAAAAAGAAATAAAAAGAAAAAGAAAATGACTTTGTCGACATCTTTTTCTGTTATCTTTCATAAAAGGAATTTTTTTTAATCTCAGTAATAAGTGTTTTTACATTATATGTATATAAACCCTTTAAAAAAATTATATATATATATAGGGTTAGGTTCAAATGTGAACTCAATTTTGGTTGTAAACGTGAGGACGAATCTCAGCCACACATCTTCGGTTATGGTGGACGCGATCACGGAGGATTGACGCGAATCATGGGAGGGTGGAGATTATTAAAGGAGAGTGAATTGCAAAGTTCGTCTTTATTGACCGGATAAGTGGCTGAGATTCGTCCTTACGTTCACAACCAAAAATGAGTTCATATTTGAACTTTCCTATATATATATATATATAAATATGGATGACCTCGGAGAGAACACTGAAAAAATAAACAACCAAAGATCTTTACGTAAACTGTTTGATTGAAAAATCAAATGATTAAATTAAAAAAAAATAGTTATAACCATTTTTTTTAAAGTACAAATGCTTCTTCCTAATTTTTAAATTGAGAATCAATGAATAAATAAAAATTATAGTAAAATAAATTACATCAAAAAACTATCATTTTATTATACATTTATCCTAAGTTGGAGATTCTTTTTGATATATTTTTCATACAAGCTCCAAAATTTCGTGAGATTTGTGAGAATTTATATTTTAAGATTTGTTTTATATGTTCTTTTTACATCTAAGTATAACAAGTGATTAAAATGCTTTTATGATACGGTGTAAAATGAAAATATCAATATATTTTTATTTATATATATGTGGGCTAAATAAAATAAAAACCATAAAAATTTTACAAAGTCGTAAAAACCGATATACAAATAAAAATTTTAAATGAATTATTTTCATCAAGTGCTAGGATTTAAGATATTATTTCAGATATATTTGTTTCACCATGTGAAAGTTTCACATGTATTACTATTTGTTTCACTATATGAATATTTTTATGCATATTTTTCGGTAAATCAATTTTTTTTTCACATGTAATAATTTCATAAGATGAACACAAACCTATGTAGCACAATATCTTAAATTATAGGTTTTGATGAAAAAAATATTATGTAAAAAATATTTTTGTATCGGTTTTCACGAGTATGTAATTTTTTGTGGTTTTCAATTTATTATCACCCTATATATGGATATATATATATATATATATAGGGAGAGAGAGAGAGAGAAAGAAGTTCAAATGCGAACTCAAATTTGGTTGTGAACGTGAGGACAAATGAGAGCGCGACACGCGTCTGAATGTAGATTATTAAAACTGAATAATCAAAGAAATATTCAAACTGAATATAGTTTTTATTCGGTCTGAATAATGGTTATTCAGACGGAATAAATACTATATTCGGTCTGAATATTTATTTGATTATTCAATCTGAATATGACACATGTTGCGCTCTCATTTGTACTCACGTCCACAACCAAATTTGAGTTCTCATTTGAACCCGCCCCTATTATATGGGTGGGTTCAAATGAGAACTCAAATTTGATTGTGAACGTGAGGACAAATGAAAGTGCGACACGTGTCTCATTCAAAGAAATATTCAGACTGAATATAATATTTATCAGTCTGAATGTTTTTTTTTATATTCAGTCTGAATAATCTATATCCAGACACGTGTCACGCTCCCATTTGTATTCACGTTCACAACCAAATTTGAGTTCACATTTGATTTCTCTCTCTCTCTCTCTCTCTATATATATATATATATATAGGGTTGGGTTCACGTGAGACCAGTCTGTTTTCGTGAGACCTGTAAGATCACATTTTTTCCACCTGTTTTCATATTTACTTTGTAACATTTTAAGATGATACATATACCGCAAATATTTAAAATAAAATTTTAAGATTTTTTGTGAAGGGTATCCCAGGCAAAGCCTAGACTAATCCCGTTTTACTGCAATAATCAGCCTTGATAAACTCAGTGACCACAATTGTTGAGAGTGTCTAGACTCGAACCCTAAGTGATTGAGATATTACTTTAACCCACAAACATTCGACCAGTTACTCACAACCTTTTGGTTAATTTTAAGATTAGTTTCAGAAGAGACTTTGAATAGACAATAAACTAAATCGAAATGGTTCATAATATTTTGTCTTAATATTTAGATTATGTATCATCAAAACCAACAAAGAAAAAACAACTTAAATTTTGGTATATCTAATTATTTTCTCATTAAAAGGTTCCATAAAATGAATAGGTAAATAAAATTAACATTTTATTTCATTTATCATGAGTGGTTTAAGAGATTGTTTACTAAATTCTTATTAGGTAAACATTTATTGGGTATCAATTAAACATGAAAATAATAAATAAATAAAATTATTTTTCAAAAAATATAGCAAGAACCATACATCTTATCCAATAAATATTTATTAGATAAAAGATTCTTACTAAAAATAATTTTAGTGACCGAAAAGGTAACCTAACAAAGTAAATAAGAGTGATGATTTTTACCGACAAACACTTACGCAGTAAATTTTTAGTAAATAAACGATCATATTTGTTTACTGATCGGTCAATTATAATTTAATTATTATTTATGTTCTTTTTTCACTATTGTTTATTTTAAAATTTTGTTGATTTTAAATTAAAGTAGCGTAAAATTAACACATTATAGATGATAAAAGAAGCTTTATATCGTTTTCATTTTGTGTATTAATATATTTTTAATACATGAATGATTGTGAGTTAACTTGGAAGATTATATTATAAAAATTAGGAATGAAAAATAGGAGGAAAAAAAAAAGAGAAAAGAAAAAAAAGAGAAAGAAAGAGGGAGTTGGTTCAGAGTCCACGTGGGTGCTCTTTTATATCATTGAATTCACAAAGACAGTGGTGGACCCACGCATACAAGTCAAGAGATTTAGACAGGCAAGATGATAATCAAACCCCTGGGTCCCATTTCTCATTCAGGTAATCATTCCTTTTTCTTTTTTAGAATTTTATATTATTTACTAATTATTCCCTTCTTAAATACACTTTTTCTTAATTAAACAAATAATCATTTTTCAGAATTACTTTATTTTTATATAACAACTACTCAAAAAAAACTGAAAATTAAATTATCTATTTAGAAGAAAGTAGTACAATTTTTTAAAGTTTTTGAGTGTCATTTTTTGTGTACTTTCTATTACACGATAAAAGGAAAGAAAGAGAAATATAAACACAAAGTGGAAGTGTAGGACATGAATAAATACATAAACATGGAAGCTATAATTTTTATTCGTCAAAAAGATTTTAAAAAAAAATGCATGATATGGATAGATTGATACTTCTGTTTTAAAAGATCATGAGTTTCATTCCTACTTTTAGCTAAAATTTAGTTTTTATTCTTGTCAATAGTCATGGCAACCGGGTGGAAAAGGGCAGGGAATGCAATCACCATCCCCGACCCGTTGTTGATCTCTTGTAAATATAGGGAATACTGAATAGAATCCCTCTCTAGTACTTAATGAGCCTATCCCCATTATAACCCTATTCTAGGCTCCAGTCTAGGCCTTGTATCAGTCTTGTTCCAGGCCTCGTTCTTTATATATGTCAGTTCTTCCATGAAACTGTCCCAAATAATCAAGCAGAAGAACTCCAGCCAAAAAAGATTTAAAGTTACAGAAAGTATAAAGTGATAAAACAACATAAATCGTAAGTGATAACTGGTAAGTAAGATACTTTTGAAATTTTAATTATTAAATAAATAAAACATACATAATATTTAGTATATACACAATACATGAAACATTAACCTAGCCCTCATCCAACTAGGTTTTAAGGAGATCTAGATCTCAGACCCAGTTTATCGAAGAATCTCAAATCCCGATGAAAATAAGGTTCTCCACCTGATTGAAGCAAATTACCATACCTATTTGCCAAAGGTTTCTCCTCTTTCTAAAAAGGATTTTAAATAATTTTCCTCTTTCTACATGATCGATAACATCTCCAATGCACAAGCTTTAATAGCTTTTTACCATTTCATTTAGTTGTTTTAGTGATTTTTTAGCATTGGTTAAAAAGACTTTTTGAAAAAGCTTTTTGTAGAATAAGTTTTTAAAGAAAAACTTTTCATAAATTTTGTGTCTTACATTCTCTTACATATACCCTATTGAAAGAGTTTTTAGCATTGGATTAAAATATACAAGATAACTTTTTGATGTAAAAAAGTCTTTGTAAGAGTTAAGCATTGGGGATGCTCTTAATATGCTTTTCAATTGATTGTGAAGGAACATGAGTGAGTTGACATCCTCAAACAAACATGCTTTGCTTTTCCTTGTATCATCTCATCAATAACTTCCCAACCTACATGCCTTAAACGTCATAGTTGGTAACAAAACAAGTGATCAGGGTCACATTTATGTTAAAAATCCGTTATTTTTAGTTTATTGTTAGTAATGACTCCTGTATGTTATATTTTCACGAAGACTAAATAATAAATAAGTAAATTTAGTTATATATCTGTTTTAAAATTTTATATGACATTTTTGTAAAATATTATACCAAGACAATATTCAATAGATTGTAAATTTAATACAAAAGGTTTTGTTCGAGGTTTTAGAAAACTTGGATTGCTATTGTATATTAATTTCAAAAAAATTATATGTTTACGTAATTATAGATTATAAAGAAGTCTATCCATAAACTATAAAAATATTGTTTTTTTAATATAATTTGATGAATATATTTTGAATTATTTTAAATAGACCTTGAAAATGGTATCTAAAATAATGAAACTTTTATTGTTGAATAATCAACTGATGAAATCTGAATTCAAGATTTTTATACTATCTTACAAAAATCTTAATAATTCAAACAAACTCCATTGAAAATGACTATTATATGCTTCTTTACATACACATATTAAAATGATGTTCACATTTAAAATTCCACATACATATTAATTACTAATTAAAAAAATCAATGTATGTGCTGATCTTTTAGAGTGTGTTTGATATGCGGTATCAAATGGAGCATGATAATATAAAACTTGTTTTTCTATGTTTGGATTTACATTAAAATGGATGTGATAGGTCATAAGTGAGATAAAAATGAATTTTTCTGGTCCATTAAATTAGGATGAAGCAGGGAACAAACACTAGGAAGAAAGATAAATTTGGTAAATTACTAATTATTGATTTCGAATTAAAATCTTAAACAACCCACAATTATTTCAAATAACTACATCGATATACTATAATTATTATATAGATGAAAAATTAATAAAAATAGCTATTTTCAGATTTTGTATTAATTTATTAGCCAATTCTCTCCTCAAATTTAAAAAATGTGGCTAGATCTACAAGTTGTGCCTCCTCAATTTGTTGAGGGGTCAAAATATAAATAAAATGTTTCTAAACCAGGTCTACAACTGCAGTGACCAAATCTGTAAATTAGTAAAACTCCACAAGTGGCACCTCTGCCACTTGCGGGAGTGTTGTAACTAATTTAAAGATTTGGTTCATGTACTTGCACTTTGACTCTCTGAAAATTGAAAAGGTGTCACTTGTGGAGCAAGTCCCATTTTTGAAATAATAAAAGAAAAATGACTAAAATATAAATCCCAAATCTAAAAATAATTATTTTAATTAATTTCCCTATATAGATTTAGATTAGACAAAGCGATTTTATAAATTAATATTACTATCTTGTATAAAGGGCAATTTCAATGTCCATATATGTAAAAGATTTGTTTAAATTCCAAAAGCGATTGATTATGTGAAATATATTTTATATTATTTACATTTAATTTAAGATGTTTATCTTTTATTTGATTATGTTCATTAACTAGTTACATGAATTCCAACGTGTAAGTTTAGAAGTCGTACTAATGCATCATTAACTTGTAATATTGAATTATATATATATATATATATATATATATATATACTAGACGACTACCCGCTGCAATGCAGCGAAATTTAAATATTTTATTAACATTAACTTTAGAATTTCGAATCCTTTCAAGATATCAAATTGTTTATAGTTATGAACTTATAAATCGACATCCATTATTTTTACAAAACTCAAGTACAATCTTAATTTAAAAAGAATAAAGTAGCAGATTTAGTACCCATGTGATATGACAAAATGTTTTTTTAATAATTTGGATTTTGTGGAAAATTTTGGAATCTTTGGTGTGTATGTTTGTAGGATTTGAAATAAAATTGAATTTTATCATTAATTGACTTTTACAAAACAGGTATTGTAAACATTTGTAATTCTTAAAAATTTAAAAACTCTTTATAATATATTATAGATATAAATAGATAAAGTCAAAAAGGTGTAAAATAAAAAACTACAAATGAAAAATTAAAATGTTAAATTAAGTTTCAAAAATAACTTGATGTGTATTTATGATTTTTAATGTTATTATTAAATCAAAAAATATCAATATTGAGTTTTTTTTGAAGGTATTGAAGAACAACTATAACGTACAATTTATAAAAAATAAATTGTTTTTTAATACTTTAGTTAATATACGATTATGTATGTTTAAAAGTTAATTATTATGTTTAAACTGTAAGTTTTAAAATGATTACTGCATATTTATGTTATTTGATAATATGATTAAGTCCAAAAATATTCAGTATTTAGCTCATTTCAAATATATTGACAAGACGATTATAATTATATAATTTATAAAAAAACATATTTTTAATGTAATTTATTCATGTACAATTATTTATGTTAATATATATAAGGGTGTAAAATGAAAAATAAAATAGTATGAGATATGAATGAAATTTAAAAACTAATTATATTATAGATAAGGGTGTAAAATGAAAAGATAAAAAATATTTAATTAATAACTATATGGTATAAATTGTAAATTTTTTAAAACTAACTCGTCACGTATTCATGTATATAATAATATGATTAAATCAAAAAATATTCAATATTAAGCTCATTTTCAAGGCATTGACGACACGATTATAATGGTATAACTTACTACAAAAGAAAACGTTTTTCTAAATACATTTTTTGCTAATTTGAGATTATATATGTTAATATGGAAATGTTGTGAAATGAAAATTGAACGTGGAGTTTGTCATGCATTGAATAGTTGTACCTAAAGCAAAAATAGTTGCAAGTCTTAATTTTTCTAAACAATAACCGAATAACCCTAATCCATGCTTTATATAATAGTATAGATATCATTAAAAAATATTTGATGTATTAAAAGTAGTTTTATGGAGGTTCAAATGAAAACTTTGCATTTTTAAAGGAACACTCTTAGAACCACATCATATGTGGTTCTAAATGTGTTTCTTTGTTTCTTTAAATAAGGAGTGTTCTTGTATGATCCCTCCCCTATATATATATATCACTAAACAATATTTGATGCATTAAAAGTGGTTTTAAGAGTTCAACTCAAATATTTTATAATATAGAATAGATAATATGTTGGAATTAAATATAATCTCTTTTAGTAATTTTTGTTTTTGTTTTGTTTTTTTTATTGTAAAAAATTATAAAAAATGTGTTGTAAATAATCTTACAAATGAGTAAGGCATTGTTTGAGAAAAATAAGTTAGTTTATTTTTAGGGTACACGTTTAAATGCGTATAAGTTATGATATTATATAAGCTAGTTTATTGAAACGCTATTTTGAGTAACGTTTTGAGAGCTTATTGTCATTTTTTACAATTATAATACTCATTAATATTAAATATTATTTATTACTATTAATTATAAAAATATTATTAATATAAACTGAAAATTAATTATTAACTAATTTTAATTATAAACTTACACATGAATATTATTTACAATAATTATTAATTATATCAATTATTTTCACATTATTATTTTCTGAGACTATTATTCAATATATTTAGTTAAAAAAACAATTATACAACTACAAAAATATTAATGTAACATAAAAGCTAAATTTATGCTTATTTGTTTTATAAATAATAATTTTTTAATTAATTTTAATAAAAAAATATTTAATTTAATTATTAAATATATTTTTTTAAAATCATTAATTAATTAGGAATATAAAGTTGAACAATTTTATTTTATTCATATTATATATAATAATTATTTAAAATCATTCATAATAAAAAAATTCAATTTTTTTTAACAAATCCAAATAATGTAATAACCAATTTGATTTTCTTTTAATCAATATATTATATTTTTTTATTTTTTCTACCATTTTATTTGTATTAATAAATATATTATATTATTAGAGATTTTTTAATTATATTCTAAAATATTATAATTGATTAATTTTTTATGGAAAAGTTCAAAAAACATCAACAAAATTTTCCATTTTGAATGGTTTAGTATTTAAATTATTTTTTTGAACGCAAAAATATTAAACTTTTTTATTTTGAATAATTAAGTCCTTGAACTATTTTTTGAATAAAAAAACCATGAAACCTCATTTTCGTGAATTATATTTTAAAATATTATAAATGATTAATTTTTCAAGGAAAATGTTCAAAAAACAGCAACAAAACTTTTCCATTTTGAATGGTTTAGTTCTTAAATCATTTTCTTGAATGAAAAAACATTAAATTTTGAATGAATAAGTCCCTAAATTATTTTTTTAGAATAAAAAAACAAGTAAAAACCTTCTTCTCATGAACGAAAAACCTATTTAACTTTCTTATTTTGATTGATTAAGTTTTTAAACATTGTTTTAATAAATATAGTATAGCACTTTTAGAAATTGGTTACCCACACCCATTTAACCCAAAAAAGTTACATTAATCAACTAGCAAACGTTCAATGGTTTATTATTTATTTTTAAAAATTGCAGGGTCTTAATAATTCAAAATGTAAAAGTTTTATTTTTTTTCACTCAAAAAATAATTCAAGAATTTAATCATTAAAATTAAGAAAATTTAATGATTTTTTTTTTTTCATTCAATAAAATAGTTTAAAGACTAAATCATTCAAAATGAGAAAGTTTGTTGAGTTTTTTTGGATTTGTTCCATTTTTCAATATGTCTTTTCAGATCATTTGACATTCGTCATAAGCTAATTTTGCCTAAAATGATTTATTCATCAACTAACTTATAATGAGTTGTCAATCATAACCTGAAACTAAAATAACAATTGAAAATGAAAAAAAAAGTAAACTATAATTTTCATCTCTGTGGTTTAAAAACTGCTTTTATCGTCCCAGTAGTTTCCATTTTCGTCCTTATATCCAAAACCGTTATAAATAACCGTTAAGTTTTTTTTTCCAGAAGTTACATATTTAGTCCTTCTGTTATCTAAAGTTTAAATATTTATCCTAAATTTCATTTATAATATTAGTAAACTATAAATTTAGCATTTATATATATTGTATCATTTTTTGTTTTTCTTTCTTTATTATATTTTAATGTTTTAATACTTTATATATATATATATATATGTGTGTGTGTTTAATTTAAATATTAAACAAATTTGATTAATTAATAAACAAATAAGGTTTAAATGAAAATATAGAATCGTAAGAGTAAGTTGCATTGAATAAAAACAACTATTTGGTATAAAATAAAACTTTCTTGAACCGTATTAAATTTCTTCGGATAATAATCTAAAATAAAAAAAAAATTAATTTTAGAAGATCTTAATATAAAACTTTGAAGAAAGAAAAAAGATATCACTTACTTATCAATGTATTTTATTTATTATTATTATTATTATTATTATTATTATTATTATTATTATTATAGTTATTTTAATTTTAAAAACATACAATAGGATTATAAAAATAAATAAATGTTTTGATATTTTAATTAATAATTTTATCAAAGTTTTATTTATTTATTTTAAAACCGTTTGGTATTTTTATTATATTTATTTTAAAAACTGATTGGTTTAAAATGTAGAAAAATTGCGAATGATTAAAATTATTGATAAATAAATGATAGATTTTTCTTTTTTAAAAGTTTTATATTTATTTTAAATTACCATATGAAAAGATATAATAAAATTCGAGAAAAAAATACTTTTATTTATACCCAACCGATTGTTTTTATTAAATGCACTTTGCTCTCACTATTACATTTTTCCATTTAAACTTTATCTTTTATTAATTAATCAAGTTTGTTTAATATTTAAATTAAAACATATATATATATATATATATATATTTATAGGGAAGGGTCAAATGAGAACACTTTCAATTTACGAGAACACGAGAATACACTTTTATTATAGAGAATCACATGCAATACTATTATTCCATCACATATGATACTAAATCAAAGATGTGGACGGCTTTTGGTGCGATCTAGGTTGCGGGACAAGTCGCCCTTACACCATTAAGCCTTTCACATGTATTATCATATGTGATAAGCGTGTTCTTGATGTGATATTATAATCATCAAGACCATCACATGTGATACTAAATCATAGACGCAGACGATCTTTGGCGCGACCTAAGACATAGGGCACGTCGTCCGCACATCACCATGTCTCTTCACGTGTATTATCACATGTGATAAGAATGTTTTCGCCATTTTCTCGTAAAATGGAGGTGTTCTCGTTTGAACTTCCACCTATATATATGTGTGTGTGTGTGTATTAAAATATAATAAAGAAAAGAAAAGGTAAAAATAATATAATATATAAATGTCAAATTTATAGTTTACTAATATAATGAAATTTAAAGACAAATATTTAAAACTTTATATAAAACAAGAAATAAATATGTAACTTTTCAAAACATTTTAACTGTTACTTTTAATGGTATTAGTTATTGGGACAAAAATGGAAGCATAATAGAAACCATAGAAATGAAAAAACCAATTTTTAACCATATGAAAGAAAATAGTTATAAACAATAAACCATGGGACGAAAATTGTAGTTTACTCATGAAAAATATTCAAACGGGTTGATTCATTTAAAATGTATTAAAATCAACGAGTAAACTACGATTTTGGTCCCTGTGGTTTACCATTTATAACGATTTTGGTCCATGTGGTTTAAAAACAACTCTTTTGGTTCTTGTGGTTTCATTTTGCTTCCATTTTAGTCCTTACATCTAACAGAGTTAACGAAGTTATTAAAAAAGTTTTGAAAATTTACATATTTACTCCTTTTGTTATATAAATTTTAAATATTTAATCATAAATTTCATTTTTTATATTACTAATTATAATTTGACACTTATATATATATTATCATTTTTGTTTTTCCTCTTTAATATATTTTAATACTATATGTATGTTATTTTTTATATATATTTTGATACCTTTTTTATTTACTTATAAGTAATAACAATAAATAACTTTTTTAATATTTTAATTAATAACTCTTTTTATTATTTAATCAAAGTTTTATTATTTATTAAAAAGCGGTTGATTTTTTTATTAATTTTTCTAAAAAAACGGATTGGTTTAAAATGAGAAAAAATTACGAATCATTAAAATTATTGATAAATAAGTGATATTTTTTCAAAGTTTTATATTTATTTTAAATTATCATTTGAATTAATAACTCTTTTTATTATTTAATTGAAGTTTTATTTATTTATTTAAAACCGGTTGGTATTTTTATTAAACTTCTTTTAAAAACAGATTAGTTTAAAATGAGAAAAAAATTACAAATCATTAAAATCATTGATAAATAAGTGATATCTTTTTTTTTAAAGTTTTATATTTATTTTAAATTATCATCTGAAAAAATGCATTTAATAAAAATAATTGATTGGGTATAAATAAAAGCTATTTTTTTTCTCGAAATTCTATTTAAAACCTTTTCAAATGATAATTTAAAATAAATATAAAATATTGAAAAAAAAGTATGACTTATTTATCAATAATTTTAATGATTCGCAATTTTTTCCTCATTTTAAACCAATCAGTTTTTTTTTAAAAATTAATAAAAAAATAAACCGCTTTTAAATAAAAAATAAAACGTTGATTAAATAATAGAAAGAGTTATTAATTAAAATATTAAAAAAATTATTTATTTTTAGTAATTATAAGTGTATAAAAAAGTATCAAAATATATATAAAAAACAACATATATATATATAATATTAAAATATATTAAAGAAGGAAAAACAAAAATGATGATATATATATATATATATATAAAAGTGCTAAATTATATTTAGTAATAAAATAAATAAAATTTAGGATTAAATATTTAAAATTTATATAACACAAGGACTAAATATGTAAATTTTTAAAACTTTTTTAACAACTTCGTTAACTCTGTTAGATGTAAGGACGAAAATAAAAGTAAAATGAAACCACAAGGACCAAAAAAGCAGTTTTTTAACCATAGGGACCAAAATCGTTATAAATGGTAAACCATATGGACCAAAATCGTAGTTTTCTCAAAATCAATTGGAGTTTTGATTTGGTGAGGGGGAATGGAGTGAGAATCTTATCAGAAATGGTGTCGATTGGCACATAGCATGCTCACGTGGCAGTTTTCTATTGATTATTCTGGATAAATGTAGAGTACATGTCAGAAGTGGATGGTCCTTTTCGTTCTACTCGATCCACATTTTATCATTTATTGTTATTATTATTATTTTTATATAAATTTATATATATATATATATATATATATAGAGAGAGAGGAGGGATCATACGAGAACCGCCACTCTTTAAAGAAACAAATGAATAATTTGTGTACCACATATGATGTGGGTCCCACATAATATTAAATATTTCTGATTTAATATTAAATCAGAAATGATTTAATATTATGTGGGACCCACATCATATGTGGTCCACAAGTGTCCATTTGTTCCTTTAAAAATGCAAAGTTATCATTTGAATCTTCCTCTCTCTCTCTCTCTCTCTATATATATATATATAGGTTGGTTCATTTACAAACTGGATGAATTCTACAAACTCGTACAAATTATATATATAAATAATTTTTTCATGATATTTTTTTTCATTAAATGCTATGATTTAAGATGCTATTACATATATGTTTGTTTTATAATGTAAAAGTTTCACATGTATTTGTTTTCATAAGTACATGTATTTGTTTCATAATGTAAAAGTTTCACATGTATTTTTTTCACAAGGTGAAACAAACATATTTGATTTTTTACTCACTTTACTCACTTTACTAAAATGAAATCTACACTCTTTACTCACTCAAAAGGTGAATAAGTTTAAAATGCTTCAAATACCAAAATATGGACAAAACTCCATCAACACCAAAACACGGTTAAGTCTCAAAGGTCCACATTTACAAAATGTGGATACTTCATACTCCAAAATGCGTCCCGAAATTAATGGATAAGACTCTATGCCCAAAACAACACCTCTCGGTGACGGGGCACAAAGGTAGGCCACAAACTAATGTTATAGAGCGTCACATAAAGGTCTGATAGCCATTGACATCAATCAAAACCAATATTATAGTCATTTGTGCACATAAGCTCTTGCCTCAAGAATTACACAATTTATCACAATGTCTATTCCGAGATGGTGAAAGGATGTATGGAAATTACACAATTAATCACAATGCCTATTTCCAATTTATAAATAAGATAATACAATCATTCACATAAATAAGGGATGAATTGGAAATTACACAATTTATCACAATGCCTATTCCTAATAAAACAAAAGGAAACTCAAGTTGTACGGCTTGAGAATCTCATTCCATGCATACACCATTAGACCGACTTATATGCCTATAGATCTATTACATTCTAGCCATAAAACTACACGACACTAAATGAATGACTAAAGCACCCAAAACGTGTAATATATCAAGTAATATGCCATAACTGCATATAACTCAAAAACCCGACATAGAGCAATTCAAATCAGACAAATGTCCACGAGACTCATTTTAGTCAAAACCGAGCAAAGGCTCTATAACTCAACACTTATGTGATTACTCGAAATAGTGATTGAGAGAAACCATTTTCAAATGAAATTATAATCATATATTTCCAAAATGCCTCATAATGCAATAACATGTATTTTCCAATGATTTATAAATCAAACATTCCCAAAATGCATAATACCAAATAATCTTCATTTATAAACTAAAACATCTAAGTATTTTATATATGATTTATAAAACCACTCATACCAAATAATATGCATTTTACCAAAACACTCACACATTTGTTAAATAGCAAGTAAAAATGTTAATACAACAAAATGAACATTTTTTGCATGTATACCGTTTTCACAAAGCAACTTGAACTCACCTTGCTAGATTTAGGCTAAATCTAGGTTTTATCCCAATCTTGAGCTTCATTGGGTGAAGGTTTTAGATCCAACATCATGGACCTCTTGAAACTTTATTTGGGTCATAACTAAAGCCTATAGATACACCCAAAATAACCCAAACTCAGATTCATAATAAACCTTAGTCAAATCCTCTAATCTCCTAAAATGCCCAAAATGGTCAAAACTCCAAAATATGGAAGATACATCAAAATCAAAGCTCTAGGAGATTAAAATGTAAGGTTTCAACAAGAATCAAGGTTTAGAAGGTTTAAATAGACTTACAATTCGTTTTTAGGAAAAACCCAAAAACTAGGTCAACAATGGTGAAGAGGTTGTTGGAGAAGATGAAAATGATAACTTGGATCTTGAAGCTAAACTTGACATCTTGATGTTTGTAAGTCTTCAAACACTTGGAGATGTCAATGAATGGTATATCAAGTCTTTAAATCGAGTTTTAGTGAGAATCTAGAAAGTGGGTAGAAGCTCAAATGGAGAAGATGATAATGGTGAAAGCTTTAATCATAATCCCTAGCTCTTGATTTCACAAAACTCTTGAAGAAATCGATTGGGAGTAATAGAGATGTTTGGAACCTATATGAGAGAGAGAGAGAGAGAGCGAGAGAGAAGTGGGTAGGAGAAGAAACAAATAAGAAAAATGAGGAAACACAAGCAAAAAAATGTATTTAAAAGGGGTTGTCCAGATGCTCGCGAGGGCGAGCTAAATAGGCGTGTGGCCGCGAGCAGGGTAAAATATAGGTTATGTCCACTTTTTGAGGTTTGCTCGCGGGCGCGAGCAAAATAGGGGTGCGGCCGTGAGCAGTGCAAATTCTGGCCAAAAGTTGATTTTTGCCAAATGTGATAACTAACTCAACCAACATCCACGACACTTCGAGATGACTATATTAATGTCGAAAACATATGAAACTTGAAATTACGGATACTACAAAAATTCGGGTGTTACATTTCGAAAGGAGGGATTGATTGAGAAATGGATGAGGAGAGCCGACGACGTTAACATATAGGCTTGAGAGTATCTACCATGGTGGTGACATCATCATCACCCACTATTTTCTTGATTTTGTGAAAGGAAGCAAAATAAGAAAGAATCCATGGCAAAGGGTGGCCGGTGGATCAAATGGTGCACAACGGCGGCGACTTTTTTTAGGGAATTCTTTATTCCAAACATATTCGTATTGTAGGGTTTTATGATTTGTCAAAACAAAGTAAATTACTAATTTTACCCTTTATTTTATTTTAGTAAACAACATTAATTATCTTAAATGATTGGTTCACGTAGGTTCTTACAGTTACCACAAACTAATTAGATCTTATTTGATTAGACCCCCTATATATAGGTGGAGGTTCTTTCACACAAAGCTCGACTCCTAGAAGCTGAACTAGAAAGAACATCAAGGCAATTGAAAAATGAATCTAAACAAACAAGGGATGAAGGAGAGAAGAACAAAGCCACAAAAGAAATAATAAAATCCCTAACAATGCATGTGAGTGAATTCTTGGTTCAATCTGTTTACATGCAGGGGCAGATTTACAATGATAAAAGGCGGGGAAAGGCCCCTTGTCAATTGTAATTTCTTTAAAATATTGTAGGTAAATTTTTTTTCCTACGCTTATGTGCTTAATTCCCCCAGTCATTTTTGATAGTCCCCCTAGTGGCCTAGTTCATTTTAGTGAAACCCCCACTTCTTGCCTGACAGTCGTTCTCCCCGTATATTGTTAACCGTTAGTTCTTGCAATTATACTTTAATGATAATGTTGCTTGATGATTTTGTTAAATATATCTCAATTTCTTTGTCTGTTAATTTATATATGTTCAAAGCAATTCATCTAAAAGAAAATTTACCTTATTTGGTTAACCAGACCGTTTAACCCGCAAACCAAATAATCCGAAACCATTTTGGTTTGGGTAAGTTATTCGGTTTTTGATTCTTTTATACTCTAGACCCTCGGTCAACTAAGTTTCTGGATCTACCACTTTTACAAGTTTTGGGTTCTGATTGACTTGACTAGTGCAATTTTATGAGAGTTGGATGAGTTGGTGAGATGGATGGGTGAAGAATCTTCTTTGACATATAGAGTATCCAACGCATATTCGGGAACCACTTTTGGCCTACCCTCTTTAACTACTGGATCCTCACGTACATACATTTTTTTCTTTCTAAAAGCCTTTGGAGCCAGATGAAAGTTCTCTGTAAGGTGTTTATATTCTGTTCCAAATCATCTTAAACATGAAGAACAAAAGTTGTTGGACATATAGAATGCTTCTCAATCTAAAACAATATTGCCATTATATATATATATAGGGGTCAAATCAAATAAAAACAAAAAAAAAGGTTGAAAACCGTGAGGACCGATCTAAGCCTTAATTTGGTTTTGATCGTATGGTTTTAATTGAAAGCTATTTTTGGTTAAAAAGGGCATTATCGTCATTTTGGTAATACTATTTACTAGATGAATCATACATATTCACTCAGCATATGAAATACATAGATTCCCCTTATGAAACACACAAATTCACCATATAAAACACATACCAATTCACCACATGAAATCTAAATATACTTGATCGTTCTTTATAGAACACGTACTAATTCACCATATTCAACATATAAATCCAGAACACATACTAATTCATCATATTCACCATATAAATCCAGGTGTAGTCAACGATAAATTAGAAAGTTCAAATATGACGACTGTAACAAAATCATTATTACATCATTCTTTTTTTTATTAATATTACAAAAATGCCATCATGATTAGTAACCTTTGATTAAATCTGTAATGGTTGAGATTAGTTCTCACGGTCCTTGACGGGTGTCGAGACCGTCAAATAATAAGTTCTATCTGTCCCAAATCACAATCTTAATTGTAATAGTTGTTAGTCAGGTCGAATCCATAGGGATTGGTCGTGACAATTATTATACTTCTACACTTTATAAATACGAAGGGGGGGGGGGTTGGATTTGAATAACTAAACTAAACATGCGATTAAAAATTGATTAAAACTATGAATTAAAAACCCAACATTAGTTCTCTTCGATTAAGACGGTGATATCTATCATTGATTCCAAGAGTGCAAACGTATAAAACAAACTCAAGTTGATTATAGTCGTTAACAAACTCTAACGACCTACGTTTTTCCTTAGATTCACACCGGTTAAAATAAGAACTTGAATAAGCTCTCAACTTCATTGTGCGATTAGCTCTATCGAACTAGAAAAACACCAACTCAAAGCCATAAGCTCGTAAGCTCGACTTATTAAGGCTTTCAATGCAAGAGTTCAAAAATTCAATTCGGAAACCTTATTGAGACCGAACAAAATCAACTGTTACTTTATCAGAATTCCAAGAAGATTACATATCTTGGTTTTGACGAACAATTATCCATAAAAACTTCAACTAATGATCAGACTAATTGAACTTTTAAATAGAAATTAACATTAAACACAGAAATCAAGCAAATAAGGTTGTCCCAAACTGATTACATTGGAATCTCAAGATAACAAACCATCAAAACCAAAGTAAACTAATGTCAGAATGGAATTTAGGTTTACAACTACAAAAAAGAAAGAAATTACCAAAAGTGATGAGAAATTGATGAGGGCTTCTTCCAAAATCGGCTTCTTCTTTGTGTTGTTTCTCTTCCAGTCGGTCCCCCTTCAGTTCCAATCGATTCCCCCTTTTATATCCCCTTTTCAGAAACCGTTCACAAAAGAACGTGGTTACATGATTTTGGAGATCTCTAGTTGCTACGTGAGTTTTACAATTTCAGAAACTCATGCCATCAGATTTGGTCTCGAAACAGAGGCTTACGTGGGTTGCGACGTGGGTTTGGAAAACCTGGAAGTAGCGAGAGAAAGAAGCCGTGAGATGCTGGACTTGGTCTGGCTATTTCCTTTCTTCATCTGATTTGGGCTTTGACATCAACATTTGGGCCTCATCTTTCTCTTCCTTTTTTTGGGCTGCTACTATCTAAAATATAACACAAGGACCATAATTTAGATATTTGATATTTTTTTCAAATTAGATGCCTTCAAATAAATAAATACTAACCTAAGTTAATATATATTCTTAAACATCCAATTACACTTAAGCGTTGGGTAATTTGATACAAAAATAAGGTCAAATATGCTTTTATCAAATATCCCCACACTTAGATCATTGACCTTCCTCGGGCAAACACTAAGGTTTAACACAAAGCAAACTCCACAAGTTGACTTTAAAAAATTATAAGAAGAAATACATAGCATTTCATGAAGGCACGATTTAACCTGCATAATAACAATCGATACACAAGACAAACCAAAGATGAACACTTGCAAATTTCACAAACACCTCACAAAGGATATAAACCTACTTTAGTCGCTCATTCACACAAAGGTGTTAGTGTTTTCACTCAGAGCATCAATTCTCATGCACATGTACTACCATAAGCTTGCATCAAGTCTCAATTCTCCATTACTAATTGTCAATACAAAGTGTGACTCAAAAGGTCTTTAGGAAGGGTTGTAACGTGGCTAAGGGTCAAGGTAGGGAAAATAAGGTCAAGTGACTAAAATTGGACTCTAGAAAAGAAACCATGGATCAACTATCAAAGTGTATACTCTACATCTTGCACATCAAAGCAAGATTGGTCTCCATTTATCTATCTATATATATATATATATTTTTTTTTTCTCATATATATATATATATATATTTTCTTTTTTTCATTTGAACTTCCATACTTTTTTCTTCTTTTCTATATGCATTTTCTCAAACCTCTACCGATCATAATATAAGCATTTTCGATCATGTAGATGGTTTTTAATTCTTGTGCCCAAGGAGTCTAACTAAGAACATAGTCTCATTCCCAAAGTCCGGTGAGTGAAGTGTTTGGCTAAGGGGTTGACACATGGTGTAATAACAAAGAAATGGGTAATTAGGCTCAAAAGGGGTGATCAAAAAGGAAAACACAAAAAAGGTTTGGCTTTTGGCTAAGTGGTTAAAGGAAAACATCAAAATTGGTTTTTTTCATTTCCACACACGAGTATTACCTAAATGCAACCTTGAAGAGTCCTAATGCAAGTTCTAGAGTGTAATGAACATGGAAGATGCAATTCACACAAAAAGAGAATAAGATTGAATATAATGTTCAATCATGGCTCAAAAGCTCACGGGTGCATTTTTGTATATAAAATTAGCAAGACTGACAAACGTTGTCTCAAATGTGCCAACCATGACTACACAAGCAAATCACACAATCATTCATGCTATGGTTTTTATGGCAATGCAAGCACAAAAATCATCAACTCATGTAATTCACTTAATAATTGCCCAAAAACAAGTCAAATTTCGAAAAATTTAACCCTTAATCATGCAACATCCCCACACTAATTCCCTCCCACACTTAAATCATATATTGTCCTTAATTTATGCATTCAATGGCGTAGTCTAAATCATTAAAAAGCAAAGGGAACAAGAAAACTCGCATGAATAGTAGACTAGTGCCCAATACATGATTCAAGTTGGTGGTGGAAGCCTCTTTGCGCTTGGGGGGGTGGAATCCGACTTGAATGAAGACCAACCTGGAAACAAAACTCATCAACTTAAAAGACAACTAAAACTAAATGAAACTAAACTAGAATATAAATAAAGCAATAAAATTGGGTTGCCTCCCAATCAACGCCTTTCTTTAACGACTTTGGCTAGACACTTTCTTTTGAAACCCGCACTATCCTGTATCTAACAAGTCAATACCCCATATGTGTGTCTTCACGTGATGTTGGGGTGTCTTGAAATCTGACTGGATTTCAAGCGGGAAGCCTTTGCGTTCTAATAATATTTCTTTTTGTAACTCGGCAAAGGTGTCTTCATCTAGGTTCCCCTTCTTATCGATATCCTTCAGATTTTCAAGCATGGTGAAGGTTCTCCCGGTATCTACAAATTCCTCCTCCTTCATGAAATCAACCAACGGTGTAGGAAAAGAAGGAGGTACCACCATCACCTCCATCATGGTTACATCTTCTCCCTTTTTGTCACCATCTCGTGAAGTAGATAGGCTTTTGTCTTTTTCTTCATCCTCTTCTTCTAAGGAGATTTCTAGCCTCTTCGTTAATCCAAACTTTTCTTCAATTTTAGCTTCTAACCGACGTATTGAAGACTCGTTCCGGCTAATCTGGTACTCCAAGTTCTAAAGGCTAGCTCTCGTCTCCTGTTGGAATTCCAATGTATTAAGGTTTAATGATTTAACAATCTCTTCAAGAGACATACCTGAGTCCCCAGAATAGCCTTCTATCGCCGGTGGTGTTGATTCATAGCTAGGATAAGAATTATCATACCACTCGTAACCATACTCATTTGAATTAGGATAGGCTTGACATCCATGGTCATATGAACTTGAGTATGGCCTGAAAGTGTTGTGGCATGGGCTTGAGAATCCTCCGTAAGTGTAGGCTTGCTTGGTGTCATGTTGAGATGTGGGATACGTGTTGATAGGATAACCATTGTTCGTGTACGTTCCACACCTTCTCACCTGTTGTGCCTCTTTACAAACCAACTGTATCACAAGAGATGTTAGAATTGAAAGTTGTGTCTCAAGGGAAGAAATGTTTACTCGTTTGAGTCTCGCATGTTGGTGGTGTATCGTGACCCATAATAATATGGTTAACTCGCCATGAAAGATTCAAAACACTTAAAAACTAATGGCATTAGGTTCACGATTAACTTAGAAAAACAAGAAAATTAAAAACAAAATTAAATAAAATAAAAACAAAGTGCAAAAAGCTAAACAATCATCACCGAAACCAATCCCCGACAGCGGCGCCAAAAAATTGACGGGTGTCGAGACCGTCAAATAATAAGTTCTAACTGTCCCAAATCACAATCTTAATTGTATTAGTGGTAAGTCAGGTCGAATCCACAGAGATTGGTCGTGACAATTATTAGACTTCTACACTTTATAAATACGAAAGAGAGGGGGTGGATTTGAATAATTAAACAAACATGCGATTAAAAATTGATTAAAAACTATGAATTAAAAACCCAACATTAGTTTCCTTCGATTAAAACGGTGATATCTATCATTGATTCCAAGAGCGTAAACGTATAGAACAAACTCAAGTTGTTTATAGTCGTTAACAAGCTATAACGACCTACGTTTTTCCTTAGATTCACACCGGTTAAAATAAGCTCTTTAACCGGATCTTAATCACAAATAAAAACTTGAATAAACTCTCAAGTTCATAGGTGCGATTAGCTTTATCGAACACCAACTCAAAGCCATTAGCTTGTAAGCTCGGCTTATTGAGACCAAACAAAATCAACTGTTACTTTATCAATATTCCAAGACGATTACGTATCTTGGTTTTGACTAATAATTGTCCATAAGAACTTCAACTAATTGATCAGACTAATTGAACTTTCAAATAGAAATTAACATTAAACATAGAAATCAAGCAAATAAGCTTGTCCCAAACTGACTACATTGGAATTTCAAGATAACAAACCATCAAAACCAAAGTAAACTAATGTCGGAATGGAATTTAGGTTTACAACTACAAAAAAGAAAGAAATTGATGAGAAATTGATGAGGGCTTCTTCCAAAATCGGCTTCTTCTTTGTGTTGTTTCTCTTCCAATCGGTCCCCCTTCAGTTCCAATCGATTCCCCCTTTTATATCCCCTTTTCAGAAACCGTTCACAAAAGAACGCGGTTACATGATTTTGGCGATCGCTAGTTGCTACGTAAGTTTTACAATTTCAGAAACTCACGTGATCGGACTTGGGCTCGAAATAGAGGCTTACGTGGGTTGCGACATGGGTTTGGAAAACCTGGAAGTAGCGACCGGGTTGGAGGTCTAGAATCAGCAACAAATACTAGCCTTCGCTACTTGGGACGTGAGTTTCTGAGGGAAAAGCAGCGAGAGAGAGAGAAGCCGAGATGCTGGACTTGGTCTGGCTATTTCCTTTTTTCATCTGATTTGGGCTTTGACATCAACATTTGGGCCTCATCTTTCTCTTCCTTTTCATTGGGCTGCAACTATCTAAAATATAACACGAGGACCACAATTTAGATATTTGATATTTTTTCAAATTAGATGCCTTCAAATAAATAAATACTAACCTAAGTTAATATGTATTTTAAACATCCAATTAGATTTAAGTGTTGGGTAATTTGATATAAAAAAAAGGTCAAATTTGAGTTTATCAGTCATCAACTTTTTTACGGTTTTTATTTGATTCTCATCCTATATATATCAATCATGTATGACATTCACTGTTATGAAATAACACCAATTTGAAAAAAAAAATATAGATGATAATTCACTGTCAGGAATTAAAAAAATATTTGTTTTGTAGTGAAAAAATATATCAAATAAAAATATATTTAATTAGGCAATAATTAAGACCTTTTAACTTGAGAAGAAGCCTAATTGCAATAATTGAGATAGTCATGGAGTAGTGTGTTTTATCCGAAGCGAGTTTTCAAGAAACTACACTGAGAGACAAAAGCTAAGGGAGCGAATGGGATTAGATACCTCAATAGTCCTGACTTAAGATATAATATAAAAAAAGGAAAAAAAATATTCATATTAAATAAAAATCAATAAAATAAGTAACGGGCATTTGAAGCGTAGGGTGGCATGGTTTACCGCTTCATGACTCTGTCATAAAGGGAAAACAATTACTTTTTTGAAGGTGTTACTGCATCGTTGAGTGCACTTATATTTCTTGAAACTAAAATAAATATAAAAGTTTCTCTTGGTTGAGTTGGTTTTCATGGTCTTTCTCCCTCATCTCAGGCACGGGTTTGAATCCCGTATGTACCAAAATTTCCACGGTTTTAGTTTTAATTTCAATTTTATTGTGATTTTGAAAAGAGTTGAGATGAAAAGATATATAAAGCCTTGGACCTCACATAAACAAGGTAAGGAAGGTACCACCACTTGAAAAAATTCCCAGGTCTGTTGCATTCTTAACCGATTTGGTCAAACTTCCATTAGGAATGACCCATATAGACAGGGACAAATCCAGGATTTTTTTGGTATGGTATCTGTCACAACCGAAAAGCCCTGATTTGGCAAAATTATAATTTGGCAATTTTGTTGAATGTAAAATGTGCAACGTTACTTATCTATGTAACAAATTAAGTTAACAAAGCCTATATCTTCAAGTACTCAACTCATGGGATAAAAACCTATCTTGGTTATACAAAACATACATTAAACACTAATTAAAACATCTTTTATCCCTGATTTCATTTGAAAAACAAAAAAAACACACAAGTTTTGTCAAAATCACATAAAAACAAGATTTATATGTTAACATCCCATAACAGCACAATTATAAACAAATCCACCTGATGGCTTTCTAGCCAACAAGTTCCATTGAGGCGGGTTTTCATCGGGTACCCACGAATTCAACTCGATCATCCCTCCGTAAGAAACCCTGGGCCCACCAATTACGATCAACTCATCACCACACGCCCTAAAAGCAAGCCCCCACCCATTCATCGAACTCGCTCTTTCCGGCAACCCGCCCACCCGATTCCAAACATTCCGCCCCTTATCGTATTTTCTCACTTCTTGTTCTTCATAATAAGCGGCATATAATTCATTCTTCACAACCGCAAGTAAAGGCGGTGCCTTGGCTGTTGCCGGTGCATCTTGACCGCCCACCGAGGGTAATACGGGAAACATATTGTCAATCTCGCTCCAAATACCCGTTTCCAAATCATAAACTTCACCACATGTAAGTTCTTTGTTATTTTCTTCGCCTATTCCACCGATAACGTAAAATCTTGATTCCATAAATACCCCTGAACACATTTTTCTCGGTTTCTTCATGTTGGGGAGACTCACCCAGGTCCCGGTTTCTGAATTATAAAGCTCAGCCGAGCTCAAGATGTTGCCGGATGGTCCGCACCCACCGGCTACAATTGCAATCTGACCAAGACTTGCTGAACCAAACAGACATCTAGGAGTATTGGTCTTCATGCCAGGTGACCATGAGTTGGTTAAGATGCTATATTTGTACACTACGTGTGTGTCTATTTCTTTTCCGAAAACTAGAAGCTCAGTGCCTACGGCTAACGATTCTTTATCTGAACACATAAAGCATTCGTTACAGTCCATGGTAGGCAAGCGCATCCAACGACACCTGATTGGATCAAATGCCTCCCATTCGAAAAGGTTACATGAAAAGTAAACCCAATGTTCTACAATACCCATTAATCTCCTTAACCGATAAAGATCCCCACCACGAACTAGAGAACGAAACCATCGGTTTAGTGAAGCGATTGAGCCATAATCAGACCGCGAGCTGTGCAAAAGACAGTTTATGGTGAGGTCTGGACCAATTTGGTTGATCAATGAACTAGAATCTGATTCTGATTCTGATTCTGATTCTGATTCTGATTCTGATTCATCCTCCTGCTGTTTCTGGTTATCTGATCGGTCTGATCCAGAAAGTGAAATGACGGAATTACCCTTGTGCATCTCAGACGGTTTCCATGATTTTCTCAAACCGGTTGTTGCTTCTTCTTCTGTGTCATCAAGGCAACGCTTTCCCTTTGAAAGCTCGGTGACACAAAAGGCGTTATAAGCCCATTTACTTTCTTGTTCACAAGCGGATGGTAATTCTCTCGAGATAAGAAATGTTGGACCCTCCAACATGATGCCTTTAAAAAGTACGAAATTCTCCCTAAAAGGAAGTATGAGGCCTTCTTTCAATCAGAATCAGTGCAACCCTCTTTGTCCCTTGCCAATTATTACAAATCAATCAATCAGATTGAAAGAATCAAATTTATCGTCACAAGAATCAAATTTACTAATGAAAGAAAGGATAAAGTTCCAAGTTTGTAGCATATATATGTATCTATAAAGTAAACGAATCCGTAATGTGAAGAATAAAGAACAAAATACTATCTTTGGGGTTTCGTAAATAACTAACATATGTTAAGTAATATACATGGAAATCATCGTTAGTTTAAAATAAGTAATGATACACAGAACAGTTAGAGTTATACGACAACTACGAATTGACACCATATTTGTAGTATTCTAAGGCTACAAACTAACTATTGCGAATTAAATCATATATCTTTATGTGAGTGTGACCTAAACATGATTGAATACTAAATATGTTAAAATTGCAGAATGAAGGAATCTAAAACATATGAAATCCAATTTAAATGAAGCAAATGAATCCAATATGCCAAAGAAGTTAAACTTAGGTACAATACTTATGAAACTTGGATAACAAACATGATGTATACAGCAATCAAGATAAGACATCCATAGAAACAAAATGCCACCACTTCAGATTATAAAGACAATCTTTAATCAAAACCCACTAGAAAAATCCCAAATCGCAATTTAAACATGCAAATAAACTCAAATTAATATAAAATTTTAGCAAAACATGAAATGATGGAAGGATAGTTAGCAGAAAGCCCTAAATTGAAAAATGGGAATTCTTGAATTTCTTGAAGACTGATTTACTATAATACAAAGTACTAATGATCTTTCAATTTTTGATAATTGAATTGAGGAAATTAGGGGACTTTAAAGTATAATAATAATGCATACAACAATCGCTATGGTTCTACATACAAAACAGACGATCTGTAACCATAAGAGGCAATCTAAACACGCATGCATGACTTCAATTGATCCATAGATTACATGTAAAAGTCTGCAGAAGCTCCAAGATTTTGAGAATTCCCAAAATGGGTGTTTCCTCAATTTCACTAAATAGAGTAATCTTACAACAAATTACTAAAATCTTGAAATGAAATCACGCGTCATACAACCAAAAATAAAGCAAGATTGTAAAATTCAAGAAACAATCAAGATTTTCTTGGATAATTGAAATCATCAATCTTTTCGTTTCTGGGCTTCACCCATCAAGTTCAATAAGATCATGCATACTTAAGAAACAAAACCCATGGAAAGCAAATATTAGTTAGAGAGCTTACAAACTGTCAGAGATAGGAGAGCGTTGATGATTATATATATACACACACACACACATATATATATATATGTATGCAATATGATATGAACTTCAGCTGCTAAACGGTTTGTGGGTACAGTTTAATTCCTTTCTGGAATTGAGGCCCCTCAGCTCTCACTCCCCGCAATTCTTGATTCCCCTTTTCTGTAACTAAAAATATTTTGAAAATGTTTTAATTTCCTGTAAATTTTGTGTGGATTTGAGGTGCAGGGGAGTGGGCAGTATTTATAATAAAAGGTAAAGGATGATTAAATTACATATAGACGAATAGGAGTTGTGGCTTTAGAGGCTATGTGTATCTTTTGTTTTTCATATTATAATTTAATATGGGTTTTTTTTAAAATTATATTTAGATTTCAGTGGTAACAAACCATTGTGTTTTAGTAAAGTATGAAAAGCTTTTATATTTTATAGATACTAGAAGCGTACCTGCGCAATGCAGCGGTTCTGAAAGCTTGAACTTGATTAAAATATTCATATTGGAAATTCAAAAAACTAATAGGTTACCTAAAAATCAACAACACAAAACAAGATGGATCGATACCTACCGTTTTGAAACAAAGAAGCCTATCTGATCGTTGACTTGAAACAGCAGCGCGTCTCGTTTAGTGTTCGGCCTGGAAAATTTTCATTCACTGCAATGACATGTTGGGGAACACCAAGTGGAGAAGTAGTCATATAATAGAAATCGAGTTCGAAATTTGCAAAGAGATCATCCGCAAAACAAAGCCTATTAAACACCAAACCAATTTAGAACAAACAATATAAAATTAATCCAAATAACGCCATCTTTGAGTTAATTTGCAGTCGATTTTCAATGCTTTTGGCCTAAAGAGTAAGTAAATTTGTTCGTTTAAAAGAAAGAGATTCAAACCTGGAGTAGGGAATAAGCACACGCTATGAAGGAATCAGGAGGTGAAAAAATGAACATAATTATCAAATTACAAATTAGGAAATATTAGAACTTACCTTGTTAGCAGATGATTTGGATGGCTAAAATTGCTAATAAATCAGAGAAATAAATACTGTAATCACGTAAGATACGGGATTTCATCTCCAACTAAATTCATAATTTTAGGGATCAACGATGGGAAGAAAATCTGGGGATAAGGATGAAGACGATTGAGTGAGGATCAACGATGGTGAGAAAATCTAGGGATAAGGATGAAGATGATTGAGTGATGTTTAGGGAAGACATTAAGACTTTGTGCTTCAAGTACTTGTATTAATGCATCAATAAGTTGTAAATTAAGTAATTAGGCTTTAATAGATAATACATAATGCTTATAAAGTTGTTTTTAAGAGTTTTTTTGTAAATGTTTTATAATATAGTATAGATAAAGGACTCAACCAAATTATAAATATATAAATACAAAAGACAATCTAATTTTTCTATTTAATATCGTTATATAAAGTTTATTTTTTTTATACATGTTTGTAATAACTATATTAATTTGCTTGCAATACATATGATAATTCGAAATTTAATCACTAATGCTATTTGTATTATCTTTTTCCTTATTTATTTATAAAAACTACAAAATATCTACTCTTTAACTATTAAAATTCAATGTCTAGTAACCAAAATCGTCGACAATGTTTGCTAAAAAGATTTTGATATACAATATCTTTATAAACATGTTTTCATTAGCTAATAATCAATATAAACGTTTTTCTAATTAATTAATAATTAAACATTTTATTATGCAATAAAATCAAAACTATAAATTTTTATGATAAAGAAAAAAAAAAGAGACTAAAAATAATATACCCAAGAGGAAATGGATATACTTGAACATTCTTCGTTGCAAAATACCAATTATATGTTGCTAAGATTAGATATTTTAATATCTTATGCATCACAATAAAAATAGATTTATAAAAGATCTAAAATGTCTATATGTCATAATATATTATTTTATAGAAGTTAAGTTTGTATGACCAAACAATAAACGTTTTATATATCTAAAAAAGTTACAATAGCTTTGTATGACGGATTTGGACATTTTTACAAGTTTTTTAAGACAACTTTAAAAATAAAATTCATATTAATCACTTTATACGACACTATTTCAAATAGTGTCTTATAAAATTGCTACTACGACACTTTATTTTAAACATGTCTTAAGAAAACATGTTAAGCGTGTAAAAATGTTATATGGACTTATTATAACACTTTTAGATAAAACATTTTATTGTGTAATTGCTCATGTTAATAAGTCTTATAATGCTCATTTAATAAGTCCTATAAAAACATTCTATTAGGAGTGAGTTTAAACGAAAACATCACCATTTACGAAAAGCAAGAACACACATATCACATGTGACACTAAATCAATAAATATTCAATTTATTATGTACAATTCTCGTCGATACATAACTTTAATAACATATGTTTTTAGATTATTTCATTTTTCAAATAAATTGAATGTACATACAACAACGTACATACAAAAGACTATGCTTTATATGTTAACAATGATCATCATTTATACTTGAAAATACTACCAAATAAAACAATGTTGAATAGTAGCTAATATTTAGAAGTAAAGACGAATCGTGTGAGTCGATTTATCTTAAATCTTATCAACTCGGTGGTTGTCATTACCATTCTTTACAAAATTTTCATGTAGTTGTTGTTTAAATTCTTTTATGTCAATCATTTATGATTGGTTATTCCTTAGTATGCTTCTTTACTTTATTTTCCTATCATTGTTGTATATTTTTTACAGGTTTCTTGTAAGTACAGTCAAATTTTTTGAATCTGATTCTTACTTATTACTAGAAGAAAATGACTCCATACACCATTATGTGTGGCACCTATCGAAACAACCAACTTTTGGGGGGATTTTGTGAACCACCAAAGTGTTAGCATAAATGACTTGTGAGTTTAGTTAATGCAGAATTGACACATATGTATAATAAATCATATCAGAATTGAAGTAAAGCAATAATGGTCAATGTAGTTTATTAGATGACCGGAAAATAAAGACAAATTTAACGTATGTAACACTTGGGTTATTAAAAAGGATACGTTACACTAATTCTTTAGGTTATTAATGCTTTTCATCATCATGTGTAACCATTGATATGTGTGTGTGTGTGTTTTTTTATACACCATAGAGACAAAAACTTTTTTAAATACCAAAAGTAAACACAAGGCCTATAAGGGTATGGAGTAATGCCATGAGTCCATTAGAGATTGGGATCATTATATAAGAGAATGTATTCTTGATTGTACTAGAAAAGCCATGATCCATTGTTGGTGACGTAAAAGTAGCATATTTTATAAGTGCAAGGGTATCTTAAATAATTCCCTCAAAGTTTTATGCCCATTCACAAGTACAACCACCATCCGTTTTTTGCAAATTACACTTTTTACCCCCTAGTTTGATCTTTGGTTTTGCTTCGGTCCTTCCACTTACATAGTATAGTGTATGTTATGGTCCATTTCTATCCATCAATAAAGGAATTACGTTGTAAATAAAGCGATCATATATAGATTCTTATGACGAACCTGAAACCATCTTTTCTTCATATTGCTCCTTAATTTGAGCATATGAATTTGGCAATATATAAATCATGAGCGTGAATTGGTTTTACGCAATATGGATACGTGACGTATATAAACTTATATTTATAAAACATAGAAACCAATGAAGTTTTAATAAGCTTTGTGCCAAATAAGTAAATGGTCCAACCATCATTTGGCATATATATGTTTAATGCCCAAATCTTTTGGCTTTTGGCTTATTCTTTTATATTATTTTTACCTTTGTTGGGTTCAAAAAAGTTGACAATGTGTTTAACATAGTAGATGATCCAACAACTATAAAGGAAAAGTATTTATAATATATGTATATATATATATATATATATAAGAAATACAATGTGACTTTTTATGAGTATTTAGTTCTCTAGCCTTTATAGGTTGATTAGAAAAGTAGGAATTTTGATAGCAGTTGGTGGCCTAGAGAGCACCATCACCCCTTTCCTTTCCTTTCCTCTATGATATCATCACTGTATCATATTCCCTCTCTTGATTATTGGTTCACTTTTAAGGTCCATGGCATAAATTATATGCAATCTGTCATTGTCTTTTAGCAGCATAACAAAATCAAAATGCATTTTTTATTTTTTCTATTAAAAAATATTCTCTCATCTCGCATACATTGCTCACATGCTCTTGGTTCTCATTCTATGTTCTTCCCTGTCTAATTTAATTACCTCAAGTTACAACCTTCATCATCTTCTCTATTATAAGGACAAACTAATGGTCAATTTTCCAGAATAATCAAATCCCCACCGGAAAAAACAGTTGCTAGTTATTAACTAATACTATATATATATATAATATGAATCTAGTAGGGTAATCCAATGGCCAAGTTACAAAGTACTGTATGGTCCTCTTTCTTTTGATGGTGGTCACTACTACTAGAAAATTGAGTATTTTCAACGAAAATTTTTAACGAAAAATGTCGTTGCAAATTTTCTACGAATTTTAGAAGGATTATGGATAAAACATAAATTTTCTACGAATTTTTAACGAATTTCTGTTGAAAATCTCTCACAAAATGCATTTTCAACCAAAAACTTTTTGACAAGACATTCGGTTGAATTTTTTTTGGTTGAAAATACATATATATTTGTGAGAGATTTTCAACGGAAATTCGTTGAAAATTCGTAGAAAATTTATGTTCTGTCAATAATCCTCTAAAATTCGTAGAAAATTTTCAACGACATTTTCCATTGAAAATACTCAATTTTCTAGTAGCGCACAGCAGCAGCATTAAATATATGGCAATGTGTTTCCTGTCGTGTGGATCATACATAATTGCAAGCCATCGATCCTGGATGTCAATAGATGATTCAAATTAAACATACGGCAGTGTGAATTTTGTGCATAATTAATGATTACATTAATATCATATAGAGATAAGGTTGATAAGATGTTGGTTACATTTTAATAATATTCTTAATATATGATCAATGATCTGAAAAATTGAGATTATCATGTAACTGATTCACATATCAAGAGACCAACAACTTAGATTACTTTACACCTGCATCTGACAACAATCTATTGTAATTGGTACAAGAAGATCTCTGAATGTTAACCATAATCGATCAACAACAAAGTATAATAGATAGCTTCACTGTTAAACCATTGGAGTGCTCTCATGCACTCCATAAAGGTATGAGACTTGAAATAGATACGCTTCTTGATTAAGCAGTGAAGAGTGAGTGAACCTATCTTCTGCACTTTGTTGTTGATCATGGTTAACATTCAAAATTTATTTCATCTAAAATATCCATCATAAAAAAATGAGATTATCTAATAACCTAACACGCCCAATGGGGTTTTTAGTTAGGTTGGGCTTCCTCCTAAGACCTTTGTAGTCCTCTCATGATCCATGCTTCTCCAAGTCTCTAAGTCTCTAGTTCAAATATTACAATTCAATCAATTTAAAAATTGAAATGTTTACCTCATCTAAAATTTTCATCTTTGAAGAACGAGATAATTATTCAATGAATATAATAGGACATATAGCTTATTAGTTTAGGCTTTTAGCTAGGCTCGATTCCCTCTTCAAACCTTCACAATCCGCTTTTATGAAATGCTTAAACAATCCCAATTCTCTGCTAGCAGGATTAATGGATCGCCCAATTAGAAAAGATAATAGAATGCACAGGTTGTTACAAGAAGTTCGAACAAACATATACATATTGTATATCACCCAGTACCCTATTTTCTTTATGCGGAAGAAAGAAAATTAAAGAATCCAGGAGATCTCTCGAAAAGTATTTACCATTTAATGCATGTTTCGGTCAAATCTTCATCATCTTCATCTAGGTGAGTCGCGAGTTGTATGTTGTAAAAGTCGGTATTTTATCACTATATACAGTATTGTAGCTTTTGCCATTTCATAAAATTAATTTATATTTATTTTTCTTTCCTTTTTTTAGACACTACTAGAAAACTGGGCTTCAGCGACGAAAATCAGCAACAGAAAAAATCCGTCGCTGATTAGCGACGGATTAGCGACGGAATTCATTAAGTTTCTTTTTTATTTATTTTTTAAAAACACCCGTCGCTAATCCGTCGCTAATCAGCGACGGATTTTTTCTGTCGCTAATTAGCGACGGATTACCGACGGAATTTAAGCTTTTTTATTTTTTAATATTTTTTAAAAGAATTCCGTCGCTAATCCGTCGCTAATCAGCGACGAAAAGTGTCCGTCGCTAATCAGCGACGGAAATTCCGTCGCTGATTAGCGACGGATTAGCAACGGAATTCTTTCATTTTTTGTCAATAGGGACGGATTACGACGAAAGTTTCATTTTTTTTATTGTCTTATTTATATACATTTGTACGTGTATGTGTGTGAGATGGTTCGTGTTATGGTGTATATATATATACATTATATGTGTGTGAGTGTTAGATGGTTCGTGTTATGATATATATATATACACATGATATGTGTGCGCGATAGTTTGCTAACCATATATCTGTATGTATTGCATATATGTTTTATGCATGTGTATAATATATGTGTCCATTGTTTAATTGGTAACCGCGTATATATGATATACGTGTTATGCAGGTGTATATATGAATATATATGTATGTGTTGCATATATGTTTTATGCATGTGTATAATGTATGTGTCCGTTGTTTAATTGGTAATCGCGTATATATGATATACGTGTTATGCAGGTGTACATATGAATATCAATATATGAATGTATATATGTATGTATGTTGTATGTGTAGATGCATGATATATGTTGTATGTGTACATGCATGATATATGTGTTGTATATGATATACATGTGTGTGCACATGTGTACATATATCTATATGTGTGACCAATGGATTTTAACGGTTCTAATGGGTTATATTGGGTTTTAATGAATCTTAATGGACTGTAACGGTTTCATTTGGCTTTAATAGGTCTAAGTGGGTTGTAATGGTCTCATTAGGTCGTAATGGTCGAATTAGGATTTTAATATATTCTAACGGGTCTTAATGGGTTATATTGGGTTTTAATAGATCTTAGTGTGCTGTAACGGTTTAATTGGGCATTTTGAACTTTCCTCATGTGTTGTTTATGTATATGATATATGTATATATATATATATATGTGTGTGTGTGTGTGTGTGTGATTGCACGTGTCTACATAGGGTTGGGATCACGTGAGACCACCCTGTTTCTGTGAGACCCGTCGGAGACCCGTGAAACCACTTTTTTACTCTTGAAAACTTCACAATAAAAACACTGTGAAGGTAAAGAAAGTCTGAACATTCACAGCAAAAACACTATGTAGGTTACTTTCATAGCAAAAATACTTTAAAGATTCATTTTTTTTTTACCTTCATAGTGTTTTTACTGTGAAGTTTCAAGTGTAAAAGGGTGGTCTCACGGGTCTCACGAAAACAGGGTGGTCTCACGTGATCCCAAGTCTGTATACGTATATCTATATTGGGCTCAGATGATAATTAATAAATAATAAGTAATTATTTATGATAATTAACTAAAATTAAATTATTAATTTATTAAGTTAATAGTTAATAATTGATAAATTAAAACTTTTTATTAAACTAATTCATTAATAAAAAAATTATGGTAAAAAAAAGTCTTCCCCCCTTTTTTTCATTTGCCGCCTCCCCCACCCCCACCCCCACCCCCACCCTTTAATGAATTAGGTTAAAACCTAAAAATCTCCCTAACTTTTGTTTGCTCCCCCGCCTCCCTCTTTTCCATCATATTAGGTTAAAACCAATTTTTTCCCATCTGATCCTCAAATGAAAAGCGATTATGATGTGGATTTTCAAACAAAGGTAAGACTCGGTCATTATTGAATCGGCCTGCACAAGAACTCGACCATCGTCTGTATCAGATCACAACTTCGAAGAAAGGATAGTAAGAACCATCTCTTTATCTCTCTTTATTTGTTGGTTCTTGGTACAATCTGTGATAAAATCGAAGTTATCGGTTTGAAAAATGAGTTATTAGTTTTGGTTCTTCGTTTTTTCTTCTTCTATTTTTTCGATCTGTGGCAAAAATCACCGTTCAAATGTTTTGGTGCTTGATTATTGGTTCGATTTGTGGCAGAAATTGAGGTTCTTGGTTCAAAATACGAGTTCTTGGTTGTTGGTTCTTAGTTCTTTGTTTTTTCTTCTGTTTTTTCGATCTATGGTAGAAATTGTTGTTTCAAATTTTGAGTTCTTGGTTCTTCGTTTTTTCTGTTCTGTTTTTTTCATCTGAATTTTTGTTTCGAAATTTTTGTGCTCCTTTCAGATTTTCAGTGGTGTAACCCTTGGTTGACTCCTATTTGTTTTCCTTTATCTTGCTCATGGGAAGAGGTGGAAATGGAGGTACTATCAGATTTTAATGTGTTAATTTGAGTATATATTTATGTACTTATACCATCTTCAAGTAATGATTCTAACATTTTTAGTGTAAAAATTTGTTTTCAGGCTCATTTTTATGTATATAATCACTTTGTTGCTCTTTTTTTTTTACTTTTTAAGTTATGTAATAGTATATCATGGTTTTTAGCATATTTTAATTTTGTATTTCAGATTTAAGGAAGTTCGTGATAAATGGAAAGCTTAACCCGAGCACCGTTGATGAGAAATTTTTGAAGAGTTGGGATTCTATGGAGAAAGCGGCTCATAAAAGAAATTTGTAGTTTGCTAGAATCTTCTGTAATTTGTATGAAATCTTGTAGGGATTATGTGTATTAAGAAGATTACGCTTGTATTTGGTTTTATTGGCCTATTTAAACAATAATTATTTATTAATTACATTTATGAATCTAATAGAAAGCCTTTTAGCAATACTTTATTTTGCCATCAATAATTATTTTAGAGAAAATTAAGAGAATTTAATTATTATTTAAAAAAATCAAATTTATTTTTTAATTTTTTTGGGCCGTCGCTAATCCGTCGGTAATTAGGCTATCGGTAATCCGTCGGTGTTTAGGCCGTCGCTAATCCGTCGTTGATAGCATCCGTCGCTAATCCGTCGTTGATAGCGTCCGTCGTTGATTAGGCCGTCGATGTAGCATCCGTCGCTGAATCCGTCGCTGATAGATCCGTCGCTGATTTCCGTCGTTAATCCGTCGCTGATAGCATCAGCTACCAGCAAATCACCGACAGGCTATCAGAGACGGAATTTCCCTTCAGCAACGGATTAGCGACGGAAAGTATCCGTCGTTGATAGCCCTTTTTTTGTAGTGAGAGTTATCTGTTGAAGCACCTTGTAGCTCTTAAGATGATTTTTTTTATCAAAAGGTTGAAAGTGACGCAGTGACAGTTTTGTAATAAAGGGAACTTTTTGTGATATGGCTGTCAAGGAGGTCGGATGTTGACATAATTTAACGTAACTCACATCCGTTAACATGAAATTTTAACATAGCTCATATACACATTACACTTCAATGTGGAAATGTTACCATACATAAAAAGTACCTTACCATTAATATGTTTACAAACATAAAAATATCTTACCATGAAAATGTTATTATACATTTACAAAATAGATCATCATATGCCCACCAACCCCATAAAACAAACATGTGCGATCGTCGTCCTTGGATCAAGAGTGAACGCCTCAACGGTTGCATATGATTTCTACTGTTCTCATAAAAGTTGAAGTTGTTACTAGAACTCAACCCTATATACACACGTATATACGACCTTTTCGATCAAAAAGTTGCAATGATGTGGATCTATCGTAGCCCTACGTCAGTTTTGATTTTGTAGACACACACCACATAAGTAGATATATTTTCTCTGTTTCGCTTTGCTTTATATATTTATCTTTGTCAATTCATACAATTTTTTCATTTGTTTATTCTTTATGATTATAAATTTTACATTTATAAGAAATCTAAATTAGTAGGGTCAGATGCATATGAGAACAATAACACAATAAGATAATAAGAAAACGGTTTAATCTCATTAGGATTCTATACTACGTGTAAAATCACATGTAATTCAGGCGACCTTGGTCGGGACCTAATTAAGGTCGCGAGCCATGTCGACCGTCCCCCACACCCTTGTGTCGCCTATTGGTGTAAAATCACATGTGATTTTGCACATAATTTGGTTGTTTTCGTATTTTCTTATTTTGTTAACATTCTCGTTTGAACCTCCATCCAAATTAGTAAAAAGTATAAAAAGGGCATATGATTTATTTTCAACACATTCTTTTATTGTTTTTAGAGAAAACTACTCTAGAGATTGAAGCTGCAACAAAGAAAATTCTAATAATATAAACTGCAAAAAAATCTTTAATTTTACAATTACACAAAATTAATGGCTAGTACTTTGTAAGCATAACTTATAGCAAATGAATAGCATCATTCCATTACCTTGCACATCGTTTGGCAACACAAGTTTATTAGCGTATATATCATCATTCAACCTAGTGAATAATGAGCTAATTATATCACATCATGATGGATTTCAAACTTATGGGGTGTTTGGTTGGGGTATTAAAAGGTAATGAATGGATATCATAATAATTGATTATGTTTGGTTCAAAAAAGGACCGGAAATGGAATGAAAGATGGTGGTTAGTTTCATAGAATTAACTAATCATTATAATAAATTTAGGTAAAATTCACTCCTAACAAAATTGGGGGGAATAGAAGTACCCAACATATCATCTCCTATTGTTCTCCCTACCACCTCTTTGTCTCGTATCCCTTACCCATCTATCATTCTAAACCTCAAGTTTTCCTATCACTATCGTGATTTACCATATTGAAGATTTACCCATTTCAATTAGGGTATTTGTTTTTTCCATCTCAGTCAAAAATGGTGAACTCAGTTAGGGTTTTTTCGATCTATCATATCGAAGATTTATCTTCATTTCATATCGAAGATTGCTGATTTATCACATCATTTTGTTTCTTTGCTTCGATTTTGACTTATGCAACATCTCTATTCCAATTTCTCTTCTATTCAGTTAGGGTTTTTTGAGGAAGAAGGATATCAATAATGGTTTGTCTTCTACTCGATTAGGATTTTTTGTAGAAGAAAGAAACCAAGGATGCTAGATATTTTTGATATCTTGGTGACGGAGATGCATTTTAGATGATAAAGGGAGATAATTTCTTGGTAACGGAGATATTGGGTGTTGTTGTGATGAAGATGTTGGTTGTTGTAGGTCTCCTGGCTTGGAACAATATTGTTATACATGCTATTTTTTAGGTGAGTAATAGGCTATATTATAGATATCCCTACGGGAAAGGCTATGTTAGGGCGTGTGGTCGGCGCCTTGGGAGTACCTATTGATGGAAGAGTCATAAATTTATTAACTGGGTTGGATGGCTTCAAAACCTCATCTTTATGGTTTCTGTGTCATAATGCGTTTTCTAGCATCTTTCTAGTGCTAACAAAATCTCCGTTATTCAAAAAGAACTATATAAAATGTAGCTTACATCTTGTAACACCCGGAAAATTCTACGAAAAACCCAAACCATTGAAAACGACTCATTTTGTAGATTGAACATTTATTCGAGTATAAATATATTTTACATAGTTGAATTTGATGTCTTAAAGTTAATTTTCTTGATTGCTTAGTTATAGTATGAAGGAGGTTTGAAGGGATGCACCTAAACTCAAAACAAAGGGGTTTTCGGGTGATTTAGACAAGTTGGGCGAGTCCTCGGCGGCTCAGACCCGTTTGAAACTCGCTTTGTTCATTGTTTGAGGCAAAAACAGAACGTTGGGTGAGTCCTTGGCGACTCAAGACCCGCTTGAAACTCTCCCGGATTCCAAACTTGCTGCAAACTCGCTTGAAACTCTCCCTGACCTCTGTTGATGCTGGTAGATGCATTTATGGGGGTTTTCAGCTCACTTTTCACCAACACGCTTCATTATACACGATTTTCTCTCCTCATCTTCATTAAGATCGAATCTTGAGAAATTATTACCGGAAATCTACTTCACCAAAGTATTTACTCCTCTTTCAAGCTAGGCATTTAAGGTGCTATAACATCAAGAGTTGTTGTGTTCTTCTTCAAAGTTTCATTTCTTCCACCAAGCTTCATCTTCTTCACCATTTTAGGAGATTTTCTAGGGTTTTCCTAACCCTAGCAACGTGAGTTCAAATCCAGACTTTATAAACTCAAATACTTGTTATAAATGTTGTATTTACTAATTTTAAGCTTATGATTTCAAGGATTTATGTATTTGGGTTAAGTTTGGAAGTTTTAGGTCAAAATGAGAATTTTGGGTATTTTGTTATAGATGATGAAATGAGCATCATAAATAGTTTTTAACACTTGGAAAGGTTCTATGATGAGATAATCTTTGATTTTAGAACTAAAGTGGTTTGACCTAATTTTCGGCATAATGTGTATTTCAAAAGGGAAATGTTTATAAAAAGATTTTCAGTGTTTGGAACACTATCAATACGTCTCGTTTGATGCAGTTGATTATTAGACTAATATGATATGGATCCGTAGGCATAAGAGTCGGTATTTAATGTCGTGAAGGATAGAATGAACCCACTTTTAATTGGAAATAGGCATTGTGATAAATTGTGTAATTTCCAATCTATCCTTTCACTCCCTCGAAATATGCATTGTGGTTAGCGTGCGATTCTTGAGGCTTGAGCTTATGTGCACAAATGACTAAAGATTGTAATGTGGTTGATGTCAATGGCTACCAGACCTTTATGTGTCGCTCCATAACATTGGTTTGTGGCCAACTTGGAGTTCCGTTACAACTAATGGGAATATCGAGTCTCCCCCGATTGTTTTAAAAGACACTTGCTCACCAAGAATAAGCTTTCAAGTAAAGTTAAATGGGATAAAGTATACTTCACCTTTATTGAAATTATTTTACTGCTTTATCCATTTAAGTGTTTGTTCTTACTATGCGTAAACCTAACACTTGATCTTATATGTTGTTTAGCAGGTTATCGGGTTGTTGGGGCTCCTTAGAGTGGAGCGGAGTGACGTGCCGGTGAAGGCATTCTTTTTGGGAAATACACTTTAGAGTGTAATTATTGGAGACATTAGAATCGTTATTTTGGAGATATTAGCAACACTCGAACATAATCTATGTTTCTGTTTATGTAGATTAATAGGTTGTTGTTTTAGTATTTGTGTTATGTTGTAAACTCCCATACTCGTTCCCCACTTATTGAGTGATTTTATTTAATTCCGCATTTACTTTTCGATTTAAATTTGCTCTAAATTTTAGGTTGTTACACCTCTTGATAGACATTCAATTGTGTAGTTTGCAATACAATGAATGATTGGTTAAACAAAAGAAAAAATATATATAGATTCAATAAAAAAACGTAATAAAAAATCAAAAGGTTTAGAACATTAATGAGTTAATGGAAGACGGTTAATATAACCAAATAAATAAATTTAAAAAATCTAAAATTTTCTATTTTTTTAAATAAAATAACTCCCCCACAAAGAATTTTCTATTTTTTTAAATAAAATAACTCCCCCACAAAGTGCCACCTAAAAAACTTCATATTTTTCTTTTAGACATATATGAACTACTGATATCATACACTCAATTAAGAGCATCTTCAATGTTAAAAACAATGACTTGATTAAAGACTTGAAAGTGGGTTGAAGAAAGACAGAGCCGGCCCAAAGGATGGGTAAGCCGGGCGGCGGCCCAGGGCAGCAAAGCCCAAGGGGCATCATTTTGGGTCCAATGATGTTATTACTAATAAAAATTGATAAGTAAAGAAAATAAAATTTAAACCCTTAACCTCTAAGATACTTAAATGCTTACTTACCACTCGGCTATGACTATTACTTGTTATTTGTTTTTTCGTATTTTATTTTTATTACTTTTATTCTGATTCGTTTTTTTTTTCCTTTTTATCAAGTTTTAGATTGTTTTTATAACAACATTTATTTATCTGAAATAAAATAAAATAAACCTAATTATAACAATTATTATTTTGTATGTTTTTTGTTTTGAAAAAACATGTGATAATATTTGTAGTTTACTATTATTTTCGCCAATCATTTTTGTAGAAAATTGATAGGATCAAACTCTACATGAAACATTTAGATTGCTAGGTAATTTGAACTTGAAACTCCAAGCATCTTTTGTTATGTTTTCTTCTAATATCAAACCATGTATGAAATAATTTAGATTACTTTAAAAAAAATTATTTCCACATGCATAAATACGATTTTTGAAAATTATTATTCATTTTGTTTTATGTTTTTGATTTGATGTGGAATCCCATCAATCCAATTTTGTTATAACTTATAGTGTGGTTTGTTGTCTTAGACTATATACAGTTGTTTATACTACATAGCACTCGCTACAAAAAAATATTTACATATTTAAAAACCATGTATTCGTGTGTTATTTGTTTCTTAAATTAAGGGCATTTTTTTGAGTCTCCGTCTAGGGCATCCAAAACCATTGGACCGGCCCTGAAGAAAGACTTTACTATTGGAGCAATGGGTTGAGGAATAGATTGACATGCAATGGGTTGAGGAACATCAAGTCTTTAAAGATTTTATGTGTGAGAATAATTTATGTATGTTTATTAAAACTAAATTAAAAATACAAAAATATAACTTTTTATTATTGAAAATATATGGCAAAAACCTCAAATTTTTGTAAAGACTTGAGCAATGGAGATGCTCTAAGGATTGAGCATCTCTAACTTGGAGAGTTTTGTTACCGTTAGAAAACAATGAAATACATATTTTTATTCATGGAAAGAAAAGTCTTTAACTTATTTAACATTTTATAAATCCAAAAAATTGAAAAAATCTCTATAAAAATCATTTTGTAACAATGTGTCACATCATTTATTTTAGGCTTCCCTTTAATTAATATATGAAATGATGAAAGTGTAATAAATATAACTAGGAAGTTATGTATCTGGAAAGTTAAAGCTAATTAAATTAGAAGTGCAATTAAAAAAAAATATTATAATGAAATATATAATTTTCATTTAAGCATTGTTTGATAAAAGTAAGCTAGCTTATTTTATGGATATTATGTTTGGATACACATAAGTTAATTTATTGAAACGTTACTCGAAATCATGTTTTAGGAGCTTATTGTCACATTTTCAATTGTAGCTCTCATTAATATTAGTTATTATTAATTATAAATAGATATTAAATATTAAATATTATTACTATTAATAGATATTACTTTTTAACAAATATTAAAATTAATTGGAAATTAATTATTAATTATTAATTATATATTATACATTAATATTATATATTATATATTAATTATTTACAATAAATATTAATTATATCAATTATTTTTAGATTAGTATTTCAATATGTTATTCAATACATTTAGTTATCAAAACACGAATATAACAATTCTAAAAATGTATATGTGACATAGAAATTAAAGTTATTTTTATTTTGTTTCATAGATAATAAAAGTTGTGTTAAATAAGTTTAATGGAATATTAAATTTAATTACTTATTTTATTTTTGAAAATTACAATTAATTAGGATATGTGGGGTTGACCAATTTTTATTTTTATTCATATTATATGTAATGGGTATTTAAAATCATAGATAATAGATTTTTTCTCAAATTTATTCTAACAAATCCAAATATTGTAGTATAAATAATAATCAATTTGAAATACATATAATTAACATATTATATTATTAAAGATTTGTTTTCAATTATCTTTTAAAATATTATAATTGATTAATATTTCAACATATTCATTTTGATTATTTTACATTTTGATAAGTCAACTTTTCTTAAACATGATTTGTTCATCAGCTGGTTTATTAGTTATCAATCAGCTTATAAGCTAACATCTAACTTATCAGCTACCAGCTAGTTTGTCAAACATAACCTTAAAAGGGTAGAATAGTATTTAAGTATTTTAATATTTTAAAAACTCTAAATAATAATAAAATTGTTTTGGATAAATCCTACTCTAACAATGTGTCACATTATTTTTGGTAGGTTCCTTATATATATATATATATATAGAGAGAGAGAGAGAGGGGGGGGGGAGGTTCAGGGGAAAACGCTAAAAAGATAAAACTGAAAAACACTTTGAGAGTCCTTCATCTGAACGGTATACCCAAATGCATACAATTGATTGAAACTGTTTTTTTTTCTATACACTAGTGCATATGCGTAAATGAATGTTACAAATTAGGAGTATGCATTTGTGAATACCGTGCAGATAGAGAGCACCCAGGGTGTTTTTCAGTTTTTTTCTCTTTTAACGTTTTCCTCTAAACCTGAACCTGACCATATATATATATATATATATATAGAGAGAGAGAGAGAGAGAGAAAGTAAGGTTCAAGTAAGAACTTTGCATTTTTAAAGGAACAAAGGGACACTTGTGGATCACATATGATGTGGGTCCCACATAATATTAAATCATTTATGATTTAATATGATTTAATACTAAATCATAAATGATTTAATATTATGTAGGACCCACATCATATGTGGTCCACAATTTGTTTCTTTGTTCCTTTAAGGAGGGGTGGTTCTTATTTGATCTCTCCCCTATATATATATATATATATATATATTGTGGATTCCAGAATATCAAGCAATATCGTAGAATATAAGAACACAATGAATGAGAACAATGTTTAAGAGAGAAAATATGTTGGATATCTCACTTGGCAATCAAGTGCCAACGTTATCGCATGGAATACTAAACTATTGATTACAATATGCTATTCTCTCTTTTCTCTTCTCTCTATTTCACCTCTAAGCTCTCTCTTAAGGTCTAGCTATCTAACGCTTGCCCTAATCCTCGATTTATAAGTATGACATTATAGCAATAAGGAAATAATGATAAAATGTATTATACATGTGCCTTATTTACAATAATATTTTTTCCTATAATTAAACATTTCCAATTCTTAAACCTTTTCTAATAATTAAACCTTTTATTTTGATGACTTTGTTGATTTTACGTTCTGACCCTTCATGTTTTCAATATTTGTAATCTCGAATACAATATTTTCAGACCTAATATATATATATATATATATATAGATTTGAGATCACGTGAGACCAGCCTGTTTCCATGTGACACGTGAGACAACCCTTTTACACTTGAAACTTCACAGCAAAAACACTTTGAAGGTAAAAAAATATGAATCTTTAAAGTATTTTTGCTATGAAAGTAACCTACATAGTGTTTTTGCTGTGAAAGTAACATTTATAGTGTTTTTGTTGTGAAATTTTCAAAAGTAAAAAAGTGGTTTAACGGGTCTCCGACGGGTCTCACGGAAACAGACTAGTCTCACGTGAACCCATCATTTTTTTTTACCTTCACAGTGTTTTTGCTGTGAAGTCTCAAGTGTAAAAAGATGGTATCACGGTCTCACGAAAACAGGCTTGTCCCACGTGAACCCAACCCTATATATGTATAGAGAGAGATTATAAATGATATAATTTGACTAAATGTTAATGTATGTTTGTATATTATATTTATAAAGACTCGTATAAATTCCATATAATCTTTATTAAAATTTGCAAATAATTTTTATAATATAATTGTAAACATTAAGGTACTATTTTGGGGGTGTTTGGGATTTCTTATAAAAACAACTTACTGACTTATTATCAGTACCACATCGGAATATGCACTTTTGAGTGTTTGGATAAAGTGTTTATATCGGTGCCAAACCGGTGATAAGAACTTTTCCAAAAAGTTAAAGACTTCTAACTTATGATAAGTTGATAAACATTTTTGTAGTAAAAACATAAATTGTTTCAAATAAGCAATCCAAAACACCCCCGAACATATGATTTTTTTTCATTTATAGCTAGAATTTAATGTAGTGACTACCATATGTTTGTTTCACAATTTGATTGTTTTCATGTACTTGGTTAACAATGTGAACTTTTTTAGCATATATGTGAAACAAAGAATACACGTAAATAAGTTTAAAATTGTGAATCTAATACATATAAAATAAATACATTATGAAACAAATGTATGTTCATCAATACATTAAGTACTATATTTAGATGGGAAAAAAGATCATGTGAAACATAACTTAAGGTAGAAGTATCATATATCTCACAAATTTTAGACTTCTCAAATGATTAAGCCATTATTTCTATGCACCAGTATATATTATATATGCATTAGTGCATATACACTAATGCATTTACAAATTATCAGTATGCATTTGTATATACCGTTCAGATAAAGGTCTTCCATGGTATTCTTCAGTTTTTTTTAAGATTTTCCCCTAAACCTGATCCCCCCCCCCCTCTCTCTCTCTCTCTATATATATATATATATATATATTTATAGAGAGAGAGAGAGAGAGAAAGAGAAGTTAGAAGGCGAACTCAAATTTGGTTGTGAACATGAGGACAAAGGAGAGCTTGACACGTGTCCCATTCAGTCTGAATAACAAAGGGCATTCAGTATTAATAACGAATGTGAAGTTCATAGATTAAATAACACACATTCAGTATGAATAATACAACATCCAGTCTAAATAATGTCATTTGTTATTCAGACTGAATGGGGGCACATGTCGCGCTCTCCTTCATCCTCGCGATTGCATCAAATTTTGAGTTCGCATTTATCTGCCCCTATATATATATATATATATATATATAGAGAGAGAGAGAGAGAGAGGTTCAGGGGAAAACGCTGAAAATTTGAAGAGCACTATGGGAGCCTTCCATCCTAACAATATGCACAAATGCATACAAACGATTGAAAATGTTTTTTTATATGCACAAATGAATGTTACAAATTACCAATATGCATTTGTGCGTACAGGGTACCCAAAGTGTTATTAGTTTTTTTTTTTTGGTGTTTTCCCCTAAACTTGACCCTATATATATATATATAGGGGAGGGTTCATACGAGAACACCCCCCATTTAAAAAAACAAAGAAACCACTTTTTAGCCACATAATTTATAAAAGCAATTGATATTATATTGGATGACATTGTAGTAATTAATAGATGCTGATAGTTGCTTTCCATCAAGGGTTATTTCTTTTAGGGGTAAAATTGGTAAGACTCAATAGTAATAATATAGTATTCTAATATATTGTTACTATTCTAATATATTATTATTTTATAATATACAAATTCTGTAAAATCAATTGATAATATATTAGAATGTTATATTAGAATATTATATTATATTATAAGTATATCATATATGATTTTACATTTACCTTTGTACAAAATCACATATGAGTTTACATTAACATTTGTACAAAATCATATATGATACTGAAATCATATGTGATTTTGTTGACATACTTCGCATTGTAATCATGTGTGAATATCATTTGTACAAAATCACGTATGATTTTACATTAATATTTGTACAAAATCACATATGATTTTAAATTAACATTTGTCCAAAATCATATATGATACTGAAATCATATGTGATTTTGGTAATATAATTAGTATTGTAATAAACTTTTTAAAGATATTACCTTCAATTTTTAAAGATATTTTAAAAATAATAAACTTTTTTTATAGATATTTCATATTTCAATTTTTAACAATAATAAACTTTCAATTTTTTAAAATCATATATGATACTGAGTTTAGTTTCTTATATTTTTCTTGATCTTATATTTATTTAAAGACATTTGATATTTATCTTGATCTTATATTTATTTAAATATATTTAATATTTAAATTGTTTATGATTAATCAAAATTGTGCATTTTAAGTAATTCATAAAGGACTAGTAGAAATCAAGATTGTACAAATCTGATGGAAATCATGAATAGTAACATTTATAAAGTAATACTTTGACCATAATACCTTTAAAGTAATTAGATTGTTATTAATTAATTTTTAATTCCTTAAAATATATATATGTGGTTAGGAGTTATTCCTTTGTTTCTTTAAAAACAAAAAGTTCTTATTTGAACCTACCTCTCTATATATATATATATAGAGAGAGAGAGAAAAAAAAAAGTTCAAATGCAAACTCAAATTTGGTTGTGAACGTGAGGACAAATGAGAGCGCGACATATGTCTGAATATAGATTCTTCAGACTGAATATATAAAGAAATATTCAGACTGAATAAGCATTATTCAGACTGAATATATACTATATATTCAGTCTGAATATTTCTTTGTATATTCAGACTGAATAAATAATATATTCGGTCTGAATATTTCTTTGAATGGGACACGTGTCGCACTCTCATTTGTCATCACGTTCACAATCAAATTTGAGTTCTTATTTGAACCCGCCCCTACATATATATATATATATATATAATATGTACACGTTTTATAATTTTTGTATATATATAATATGTTTTCATAATAACATCATATATATACACACATACATATCAATAACATATAAGATATAAATATAGACAAGGTTTATTTTGAAAAATGATAAATATTTGAGAAGTAAATAAGTGATTTTAGACCCTTCATTTGATTAGTCAATAATTACAGCTTTGACTGTCAAAAATCACGGCTATTTAAAAATAAAGGATAATTTCGTAACTTTTATAAATAGACAGTAAACGGGTTCATATGTGAACATGTGTAATTAACATATGAACTATTTTAAACGATTCACATATGAGGTAATTAACTGATTCATATATGAACTAATCAATTGATTCATATATAAACCATTGTGATTCACATATGAATTAATTAATTGATTTATATATGAATTATTTAACCGACTGATTCATATATGAATCAGTTAAATAGTTCACATATGAACTAATTAAGGGGTTTACATATGAACATATAATACATATGTAAATCACATGGGTTCATATATTAACCCGTTTGACACCAATTTGTAAAAGTTACGAAACTACTCTCTCTATCTTCCCCATACATATGCAGGGAAATATCCGTTGTTTCGCAGTCAAAGTCACAAATGTTTATCAAATGATGACTATAATTTCTTCGTTACTTCTCAAATATTTATCACTTCTCATTTGAATATTTCCTTATAAATATATTAATATATTTATATCATATCGGTAGTTTCGTAATTTAGTCATTTAATCTAACGTCATTCTTTTTTTTCGACCTATTTCTGTGGGTGCACATGGTTTGGGTAGGGTTTGCGCCATTTAAACGTTGTTTGTTAAATATAAACTAATTTATAAGCTAATTTATTTCATGAGTATATGTTTGGATAAATATAAACTAGCTTATTGAAAATGCAGTTGGAATAGCGTTTTGACAGCTTATTATTATTTTTTTCAATTATAATTTTTATTTTTTATTAATAAATATTAATTTTCAATTTATTAATGAATTTTAATTATCAACTAATTTTAATTATTAATTAGTATTAGTATTAATTTTTAATTATTAATGCATTTTAATTATTAACTATTTTTAGTTATTAATTAACATTGATTTCAACTATTAATTAGTTTTAATTATAAATTATTCATTAGTATTAATTATTGATTATTTAAAATTACTATTAATTTTATCAATTAATTTATATTATTATAATTCAATATACTTAGTCGTTAAAAAATATAAATTTTATAAATTACATAAAAATTAAAGTTATATATTTCTTTTTTTTCGTAAATAATAACACTTTGAAAAATGTTTTAATAAAAAATTTTGTTTCTTTTGTTTGAAAAAATTATATTATTAGTGATATTATTTCAAATATATTACGAAATGTAAGAATTTATTAATTTTAAACATTGTTCTAAATAACTCGTCATGGCGCGTTATAGCGTCAAGGCTTGGGGTCATCGCCGCGTTAACCCCTATGACCCCACTCTAAGGCTTGGCTTGCATTATAATGCGTTATGGCTCGTTACAACACGTTATGGCACGTTACGACGCGCTATTTTATAAGGTGTGGGGTTACTGGGGTTACTTTAATATATAATGTGCATGATAAATGATAATTATGTACAAGATCTAAGACTCAAATAAACATAAAAAAGAAATTTAAAAACTAAAACCTTAAATAAGTAAATGTTTAATGACATTCTCGTATACGAAACATCAAACACAAAGTCTTTGAATATAGGAAAAAGTAGTGAGTAGAGATTCAAGATATTTAATCCCAAACTTGCACTCTTGATATAATTTTCTATAAACTCTATATGTTTGATATCAATGGTCTTTCATTCTTTTTTACTTTTATTACTTTATACGAATTTAGTATGTTTTAAAGTATTCAAAACGCTAACAATACAAGGATGGGTAAGTGTCTATGTGTGTGTGTGTGTGTGTGTGTATGTGTGTATATATGTCGCCTTAGGGCACGCCTTGAAAAACGTCATGGCCTCGCCGTAACTCCTAAGACTTGAGGCTTGACCCTGCCGCCACGTCACGCCTTACGCCATTTAGAACCTTGATTTTAAATATGTCTTTTTTTATTATTTTATATTTTCAACTAGTTTATCAATTAATGTTTACCAAACATATTTAGTTCATCAGTTAGTTTAACAATTATCAGCCAGCTTATCAAGTAGTTTACAATAAGTAGGATGTAAAACTATATTTCTGTTCCGCTCACTCTAGTCTCATCCTATCTTAATGTTACATCAAGCATGAAATAATAAATTTTGTTAAGACATGTTCCATATATATAAATATGTATAGAGAGAGGGGGAGGTTCAAGGGAAAACGCTAAAAAAAGAGAAAACTGAAGAACACCCTGGGAGCAATCTGTCACCGGTCTGAATTATCCACCGACTTTTGTGGCGGATTGTGAAAAATCATCTTTTTAGTGACATATTTTCATGAGAAAATTTTGTACGCAAAAGTTTTTCATTTAGTAGTGTACGGTTTTGAGAAAGCGCTAATGTTTTTATGTTTGAATAAAATATAACAATTTGAAGACCCCATAAAAGTTATAAAAAAAAGTTAGTATATCAATATTAACATCAAGTTAACAATTTAGAAGCTCTTGTTATTTTGTATAATTTGTTTAATTCAATTTCTATTATAATTTAATATAAGTTTAATAACGACGTAGTTTATTTTAATTAAGTATTCTGTTAAAATATAATATTTATCCTAATTACATTTAACATTTTAGATTTTTTACATCTAAAATAAGATGTTTACTTTGTATTTGATTATGATTATCAGTTAGTTATATGAATCAAACAAGTAGCTTTAAAACTTATACTCATGAACCATTTAGGTATACTTGTAATCGTGAATTTTAAATAATATGCATTAATAAACAATATTTGATATAAAAAAATGGTTTTTAAGAATTTATATCAAATTCTTTATAATATAGTGTAATCTTAAATTTCAAGTAATATATATCAATAAAAAATATTTGATGCATAAAAAATGGGTTTTAAGAGTTTATATAATAATATAACTAGAAAGATACTCACGTAATACAGTGAGATACATCTCTATTTTAATGTTTTGTTTTGTTATTATTTGTCACTGTGTATTTTATAATACGGTTTAACATGATTTTGAAAAAACTATAATGTTTTAATATTTGAATTAAATATAAATTTAAAAACCCCATGAAAATTTGAAAAAAAATTACATCGATACAAATATCAAATTAACAATTTAAGAATTCTCAGTTTTTGTATAATTTTTCTAGTTTAGTTTTTTTATTATAATCTAATTTAAGCTTAATAACGAAATAATTTATTTTAGGTTTGATAATATAATTTTTCTATAAAGATATTTTTTGTTCAATATTTATCCTAATAATATTTTAGATGATAATTAAGTATTATATTAGAACTCAATGATTATCTTAATAATATTTTAGATTTTTTTAAATATTTAAAATGATATATTTATTTTTATTTGATTATGTTTATCTTGTATTCAAAATAAAGCTTTAATCTATACTATATTATAAAGCATTTGACCAAAAACTCTTAAAAACAACCTTTTAAGCTTTAGGTACAGCTATTTAATGTTAATTACTTAATTTTCAAAATTACAAGTAATTATGCGTAAGTACAACTTATTAAAACTTTATTTCTGAATTCGTGTAACTAACTGCAGATAATCATCATCCAAAATACAGGATAAACATTTAATTTTAAATATAAAAAATCTAAAATATAATTAAAATAATCATTGAGTTATAACAGAAAACTTAATTATTATCATTACAAAATGTTATATTATTAAACCAAAAATAAAATATTTTGTTATTAAACATAATTATATTATGATAAAAAACACTGAATTAAAGAAATGAACATTAAAATCGTTTTCTCAAAATCACATAAAACCATACAAAAATTAAAATAAAACCTAAAATCGAGATGTATCTCGCTGCATTGCGCGAGTACCCTTTTAGTAAATTATAATATATCCAGTTACTTGTTAATTTTAAATTTTAAGTAATATATATTAATAAACAATACTTGATCTCAATAATAGATGGTTTTTAAAAGTTTTTTATCAAATCAATTATAATATAGATATAGATTTAGCTCATGTTATTAAAAAATTTAAAATATCCATGTTTGAAAAATAAGAAAATAATTGATAAAAATTAATAAACACATTTTAATTACAAAATAAACATCAAAACCTACTAATTACTATAGAATATTTTATAAATTTCAGATTTTATCGTATATATAATCAAAAACTGTATTAATTATAAAATCAAATTTTATATTTTTATATATGATGAAAATCTGTATTTATAGCAAAAATCTAATTTATTATATGTATGATGGAAAATTATATTTATTTTATATTTTATATTTATAACAAATATTAATTTATATGCTGGTGGTGAGTATCCAATAACTTTAATTACAAATGGTTTGCTCGGTCGGTGGACGCGTGTACATGGCATGATGAGCGACGCCACCTTCAAGTTTATAAACGCAAAATTGAGAAATTATTTGATCATATTTCTCCAATTGGATTTCGTTGGTTTCTCCCTCTCGTCCCCAATCCCTAATAATATCATAATTTTCAGTGGGATGAAGGAGGATAAGTAACCAAGTGTTTTTTGATCAAATATATCTCTAATCCTTCGTTGCATTTCAATTAAATTCTTTCTTCTAAATTCAAATGGGCAACTGCATCGGCCAAAGTGAGAATGATGTCAATCACTGTTCTTACGTGCAACCCCAAACCGCTGGTAATTCATCCCCTTTTATGTATAATCTCTTCAATCCATTCTCGATTGTCAGTTTGTGTGTGTATATATATATATATATATTCATGTTGGTTAATTTCTTTATTTATCAGAACAACTGATCATCTGTTCTTAAGTTTGGAGTTCGCATTATGTTTCATTCGGTGCGTCTTGGTGTAAATAAGGGTTTAAAGGATACTGTGGTAAACTAGCTACTTATGATTGTGATGAACTTATTGGTGTGGTCTTGATTAGCTTCTTATAAAATTAAATTAATTTGTTGTACATTAATGCTTCTTGAAAACATTAATTATGATCAAGGGTTTGGATTGCATTAGGATTAGGATTAATAATGTTCCAAATAATTTTGGGGGGTTTGTCAACACTTTCAGTAGTAAATTAGCATGTGTTCTATTGCTGAATCCACAATTGAATTAATTTTGATCCATGATCATGAGTTGTAGAAGGAATTTGTTGGCTACATTTTTGAGAAAAATAATGAATTCTTTTTTTAGGGTTTGATGGTGTTCATCAAGTACTTATGATCAACCATGATCGATTGTATTCTTTTATAAGGAATGGGGATCTAAATCACTAATTTGCGGTCTCCCGCACGTGCATTGTGTAATGATGAAACTATTTCCATGATTTGAACAGAAACCCTAATTCCATTACAAGAAGTAATCTCACTTCTCCAATGCTCATCCTTAATCTCTATGTTTATGCTTAAATAAATTCAAGTGGGCTTGATTTCTAACCATATATATAACTGAATTCAACATATATATTGCTATACAATCTTCAACAGGATATATACATATATATAGTATTGATTAATTCATATGTCTTTTTGTTAGCATCGCATTAGAAACACTTCATATGAGTAGCGCCTTCTCCTTCACTATCGAGGGATCTTATAGCTAGATTGTCCTATGCATATCTAATCTTGTAAGATCATCATGGATGACAGCGAGTCTATATATGCGTTCTTTTATGTTTTTGATCGGTTTGTGTGTAAATTTGTATATGTATGTTTACGCATATCCATCTCCATTTCATCTTTAGATACGCACACGGAGGGGATGTATAGCAATGTCTATAAATGGATCATGATGGAATATAATTGAAATATAGAAAATATGCTTCTCTAATGATATATATGATACTACTTCATTTCCGCTTAATTTATTATTTTATGTGGTTTACGGTAATTGATCATTGTTTCAGGAGGAACCAAGGAGCCTTACAGAAGCAGTTCAGTTAAGAAAATTAGTTATCCTTTACCACCTCCACCTCAACATATTTACCCTCAAAAACTGCCAAGTCCAATTAGGCATCATGAGACTCATGAGATGATATTAGTTTCTCCTCATTTGAAATCCTTCACATTTAACGAGCTTAGATATGCCACTAGAAATTTTTTCCCCAATTATCTTCTCGGAGAAGGTGGATTTGGCTACGTATACAAAGGATGGCTCGACAAGGAAACCCTTACTCCAGTAGAACCTAGAGCTGGAATTGCAGTCGCTATCAAGAAACTAAAGACCGGAGGCTATCAAGGGCATAAGGAGTGGTTGGTGCGTTTTCAGTAATTTCCTTAATGATTATAAGATTCTTTCTTTCTTTAGTTATCGATATGATGTTGTTGTATTTTAAGTTGAAATTGTATTCGTTTGCAGTCGGAAATTACCTATCTTGGTAGACTTCAGCATCCAAATTTGGTCAATCTTTTTGGTTTCTGCTATGAAGGTAGAAATAGGTTGTTGGTCTATGAATTCATGCCTCGAGGTAGCTTGGAGAATCATCTTTTTAAACGTACGTTTGATTTTCTTCCTGATAACTTATACACCTTATAATTAATTAATCGATATACATTTTTCATCTTGTTTTGTGACCCATATTTATATATCTTCATCATGTTCCCATATATATCAGGAGGTGCACAACCTCTTTCATGGGCACTAAGGGTTAAAATTGCGGTGGATGCTGCTCGAGGGCTCGCTTTCTTGCATGCTTCAGAATCAAAAATCATATATCGTGACTTTAAATCTTCTAACATCCTGCTAAATATGGTATAATATTCCTTGTGATATATAACTCAATCAACATTTTCACCACTTTAGATATTCTTAAAAAAAAGGACTATTTGTGTTCATTTGTAGGACTATAGCGCAAAGCTCTCCGACTTTGGTTTGGCAAAAGCTGGTCCAACAGGCGATCTGACTCATGTATCAACTCGAGTAATGGGCACCGAAGGCTACACAGCCCCTGAATACATGGCTACAGGTTTATTCCTTGGCTACCTCCTGATTTATGTCATTCTTTTTTCTAAGTACTATCTAAGGGGACCTAGTACATGACTACAGTCTGTACAAATACATATATAGTAGTAACTAATGAAGAAAGTTCATTTAGGAACCATAAATATTTAGAAAACCGAGGAAGCAAATATTCATAATGAATAATCATACTAAACATCCTGATATTCACATGGATGTTGATGATATTCATTACGAATATCTCCTCTCTTTTTTGAACGGGCAATATAACACACACACGTTCTCGGGGTATCCGGGATCCATTCGGGCACCCGACTAATCCCCCGCGACCAGGACCCGCCACAGCGTGGTAGGCCAAGGTCTGGATATCGATCGCCACATGCAGCCGTGGGGATTCGAACCTGGGTAGTCAAGGATATACCATCCACCGACCCCCCAGGATGTTACCTTACCACTGGGCCAAACATGTTAAATTGTAGCATAAATCTTGCATCAAATAGTTAAATTGTAGCATTATATATATATATGTATATGTGTGTGTGTGTGTGTGATTGCAGGTAGACTTACAATAAAATGTGATGTATATAGCTTTGGGGTAGTGTTGTTGGAAATCATCACAGGGCGTCGTGTGATCGATAGAAAACAAGTTTCTGAAGAGCAGAAGCTGTTGGAATGGGTAAGGCCTCAATTGAGAGATCCCAAGAAGCTATTCAGGATCATGGACACAAAACTAGAAGGGCGATACCCACGAAAGGGGGCGTACGTTATGGCCAACCTCGCCCTCCAATGTTGCCATCCGGAGCCCAAATATCGGCCCAACATGGATGAAGTATTGTCGATTCTAGAAAGAGTCCCTTGTGGTAGACCAGACCATCATCAGAGTAGAGTGTCAAGTCCAAGGTCGGAAAGCAACGGACATAGCCCTTACTACGACATGAGCCAGGTGCAATGGTCACTGCAAGGTTCACCATTGATGCCTCCTCGATCGTAGCTAGCTAGCTAGATCATTTTAAGTACTGTAGTTCAATATATATATATATATGGGTTGTTGATAAGAATTAGCCAACCTAATCCAAAGGAAAGTAATTAATAACAGCTTGCTATAATATACATATACATATATATTGATCCATCATCTACATATTTGGTGTCTTCATTTCGGGCACATATATGGTCTCAAAGTTATTAATTTGTTGGTATTGATTGTAAAATATTTCCAAAAAGTGCTTTTTTTATTATCGAGTCAAAGAAAAAAAAGATTTATAAAGTATTTTCATAAAAATTTATCATAATTATTTTAACGGAACTTTATCATTAATTTAATGACTATCATTTACGTTTTAATTTTTTATATTATTAAAAACTAAAAGTGACATACATGGACGTATTTTAATTACGACATTAAATAAGGAAAAACAACCTTGTTTCTGCTGATGGTATTGACCGTTATAATTCTTATGACGTTTTGGTTCTTGTGGTTGATAGAAACCTAGTGAGAAAAGGTATATTGAAGAATAAAGTTTGTGAATTAATTTATATTATTGTAAAAAATAAATACATTAGCTAATTTCAATAAGTTTCTTTTCAAAACTTTCATAAAATGATAGACAAACTCTAGGTTTTTAGCTTGTTTTTCCATAAAGAATCCATAAACCACGAGTTTTCACGAAAACTTCTCTAATTTTGATTTTACGAAAGAGGTAAGATGTATGTAACGAACTCTCTCTTAAATCCCACCTTAGATTGGGAGATATATACATACATACATATATTTTCTTTTTGCCTTTGGTTTGGTAAATCGGTATAATTGTCTTGATAGAAAATATTTATATTTGAAACGTTAGTACACGTTTCTCTTTAATTTTCTTGTTCTTGAAAAAAAATTAGGAAGGAAAGGAAATGACAACGAAGAAATTGAAAAAATCATATATTTCTAATGAAATGAAAATATGATGACAAAGTTTTCTTCCAAATGTGAGAAGAAATGGAATTAACAAAAAATAAAGAAACAAAAACACTTTAAATATTACTTATTAAAATTATGGAACTACATCCGTTCTTTTATTCTAAGAAATATATTTTAAAAGGGTATATTAATAAACATGAATCCTTTAGTTTTATTTGTTCATGGATATGAAAATTTATTTATCTTTCATTTTCTTTTAGTTTTTCTTATCTTTCGAAAAACTACCGAAACTTTATTTTCTTTTACTTACCTTTTTTTCTTTTATTTGTGAATACTGTTTATGCATAAGTATATACCGTCCAGATGAAGGGATTCCAAGATGTTTATCCGATTTTTTTTTTAGATTTTTCCATGAACCTTCCTTATATATATAACAGAGGCCGGTTAATATGTAACCATTTTCATTCCTTACAATTAAATCAGGAGCTTCCATTTGATCATCAACAGTTATGATTTAATCGATTATAACTTTTTTTAATTAAAAAAACCAAAAAATAAAATAAAAAAGATATGAATAAGTGGGTTGGTGGGTTGTATTTGAATGCCCCACATTATATATATATATATATATATAATAGAGGAAAGTTTAAATGTGAACTATTTTTTGTTGTGAACGTGAGGACGAATCTCAACCACTTATCCGGTCAATAAAGGCGGCTTTGACCTGGTTCCCCTCTTTTAATAATCTCCACCCTCCCATGAATCGCGTCAATCCTCCGTGATCGCATCCACCATAATCGAAGATGTGTGGCTGAGATTCGTCCTCACGTTCACAGCCAAAATTGAGTTCACATTTGAACCTAACCTAACCTATATATGTACAATCAATATACAGACACACAATATATATATATATATATATATATATATATCTTGGTAATTGAACTCCTTGGGATCAAGCTAAAACTCTTATTGTTTTCATACCCAAAAACCCTTTTTTCCCCTTCTATAAATCCCTTCTTCAGACAAAAAGACATTATCAAAAAAAGAAAACAAGAAGAAAAACCAATAATGCCTGCAAGGTACATTTGCAGCAGCAGCGGTGCATGGCAGGCCGACGACGATATTCTTCCGGCGGATCTTCCACAACCCAACTCATACCGTCTCTTCTTCATGAGGCTGACGGTGGAGTTTAACAACCCCGACGGCCGTCGTCCCATTACCACCACAATCGTCAAGGACTTTTATGTCCAAATGGACGAACGTATGGGACTTACCAGGGTGGCATGGGACTTGATCGGCGATGTGCTGAACCAGATGGGATCACCGGAATCCGCCATTGGAGAAACAATCGCACAGCTCACCTGCTGTGCACTGCAGATGGTCAAAGATCCGGCCAACGCCGGCCGGTTGGTGCTCCCGATGGAGGCTCTTGTTACTTGCGTTGCTGAAGAAGAAGAAGAAGAAGAAGAAGAAGAAGAAGAAGAAGAAGAAGAAGAAGAAGAAGAAGAATCGGAGGAGGTGGCGGACTGTGCCGTCGGTGGGAAACAGACTGGGTTGCATGCATGTTTTCCATGAAAGCTGCATTGGGGAATGGTTTACAATATAACCGTGACTGTCCTGTTTGCCGTTACGGTTAATAACTTTAATTAATTACTAGAAATTATTGAAATTAAAGAAATTATTATTATAGATGTTTGAGGATTTGAAGGATTTGAAGGATTTGCTGTCGAATGTTGTCTAAAGATTAATGTTTCCTTCATAAATGTGTTTATAATCAACTCATTAACAAATATGTTTAGCTACCATTGTTATGACACTTTTTATTGTGTACGGTAACCATCTCTCTCCTCATTTGACAAAAGTAACCAAAACCTCCGCTAATTTTGACCAAAACCTCCGTTTTTTAACGGAGGTTTGACTTTTCCACGATTTTGACCAAAATGTCCGTTAATTTTGACTAAAACCTCCGTTTTTTAACGGAGGTTTGACTTTTCCTCGATTTTGACCGAAAAAACGGAGGTTTGACTCCAACCTCCGTTAAAAAACGGATGTTTATTTAAAAAAAAAAATTTAATTATTTTTAATACGAAATGCGGAATTTTGACCAAAAATGCGGACGTTTGACCAAAACCTCCGTTTTTTAACGGAGGTTTGGTTTTTCCCTTTTTTTTATTAAAATAATTCTGGAATTTTGCATATTTCATGAAAAAAACGGAGGTTTGACCAAAACCTCCGTTTTTTAACGGAGGTTTTTTTAAAAAAATTCTATTTTTTCGGTGGAAACTCTATTTAATTACCACCTAAACCTCCGTTAATTACCATAAACCTCCGTTAATTACCAGTTAATTATGGTCAACCTCCGTTAAATTACCTGTTAATTATGGTCAAACCTCCGTTAAATTGCAGTTAATCACCATTAAACGTCCGTTAATTTATTATTGTCAATCCTCCGTTTGTCAGACAAATTTTATGTCTCACTTTATCAGACTAAATTTAATGTCTCAGTTTATCTAACTTCTCATCACTTTATCTCACTTTATCAGAATAATTTAATGGGAAATTGGTCAAAATTTCTCACTTACAATTTGTTGTACACTATTTTTTTCAACAAGTACTTATATAAATAGTAATAACACTGTTTTTTTCAACAAGTACCATGCTTATATTCAGTAACTTTCATCAGAATTTTTTGTTTGCACTCCACCCACTGACATTTAAAGGAAATGTCAAAGATTTAATATAATTGTAAAATAATTTGAATTTTATACAAACCAACAACCAGCCTTATTAAAAGCCACAATCTGATTCAATTGTAGACAACCATTTTCTTCAATCCTTCTTTTTTCTTGTATCCTTGATTTACATCATGACTTCTTCAAGTTCTTCAATTTATAAAATTAAGTTGCGTATTTCTGGTGGGGGTTCGTGGCAAAAAATTAATCAAACATGGGAATATGTTACTGATCAACCGTCTCACCCGGTCAAGTTGCCAGCCAGAATGACGCTTTCGGATTTGGTTGTCTATGCATGCCATAAATGTGAAGTTGTCTATTCGGTTGGTATTACTACAATTGCGTACAAGTTAAAAAATGACGATCATATTTATCGTTTGGAAAACGATGATCAAGTTGCGGTCTTCTTTGAATGGGCTGCTAATTTAAATAAAGCGCCAACAATTTATGTCTATGATGTACCATATCATGGTAATGAAGAAAGAGAAGAAGAAGGGGGAGAAGAGGGAGAAGAAGGAGAAGAAGAAGAAGAAGAAGGAGGCGAAGAAGACGGAGAAGACGGAGAAAAAGGAGAAGAAGTAGAAGAAGTAGAAGAAGAAGAAGAAGAATTGGACCCCGATTCATATGTTTTCTACCTGGGTATAACTGATAGTGATGAAGAACCAACAACCAAAAGGAAATCAAAAAATTTAGTTGCCGGGAGTAACGATTATTTTGATATGCCTCCTATCCTTCCAACACCGGAAACCGTCATCACACCTAACTTATCTACACCTTATATTTGCAGCGAACGAGTTAAAGTGGGGATGTTATTTAAAACAAAAGATGAAATGAAATTGGCTCTTTCGAGAAAGTTTATTGATGAGGGTTTCGAATATAAAGTGCATAAATCTTCCAAATCCAGGTTTGAGGTGAAATGTTATGTTGGAAGTTGTAAATGGCGTATGACGGCTGCGAATGTCGGTTCCACGGAGATGTTTCATGTACTAAAGGTGGATGACGTGCACACCTGCTCAAAGACTCAGTTGCATCGCAGGCACCATCAAGCAACCGTAATGGTGTTGGGTAATTTAATTTTACCTAAAGTGCAGGATAGTGGGAGGAAACTCCGTGCAAAAGACATAATAAGCGATATAAAACATCAGTATAATATTAATATTTCTATCTGGCAAGCATATCGAGCGAAAGATTATGCAAATATGGTTGTACAAGGTGACCCGGGTGATTCGTTTAACCGACTACCTAAGTTTTTCTATAATTTAGAGCTCCGTAATCCTGGTACGGTGACAAGGATTGAGACAGATAGTCATGGACGGTTTGAGATGTGTTTCGCTGCTCTTGGTTGTGCGGTAAGTATAATTTTGACATTTGAATATAATTTTTCATAACTATGTAGTTTAATTTTCTAACATGTGAACCACTTAATTTTCAGATTGAGACGTTTGTATCTTATTTGCGTCGAGTTCTTATAATTGATTGTGCCCATTTGAAGGGCCCTTATTTGGGAACAATGTACTTTGCAGTTGCTATGGACGCAAATAACCAAATTGTGCCGGTCGCTTTCGGAGTGGGTAGATCCGAGAATGGAGAGGGGTGGACATGGTTTTTGTCCATGTTGAAGCAATGTATTGGAGAACTATCCGATTTGGTTTTCATATCAGATAGGCATGCTGCAATAAACCAAGGAATTACCACCGTTTTCCCAAGGGCACATCACGGGTTATGTTGTCGCCAGCTGGAGATGAACATAAAAACCAAAGACCCCGGGATTAAGCATAAGAAGAATCTATATTGGAAGACCTGCCAAGCGTATACGTTTGACAATTTCGAAATGCGCATGTTAGCTCTACGAGCCGCTTTACCCATAGGATGTACAGTGTTGGACCGGCATAATCCAGAGAAATGGACAAGGGCACATTTCAAAGGAGAACGCTACAACATAATGACTTCCATTAGTGCCGAGTCTATCAATGCACTGTGCCGTTATGCTCGAAAGATGCCAATTTGTGGGCTTTTCGAGTACTTTCGAGACTTCCAACAAGAGTGGTATTCTAAACGCCGTACAAAAGGAGGTTAAAAACGTTTAAATTTTGTTATTTTATGTGCTACTACTAATTTTGTGTACTACTACTGCTTTTGATGCAATTGATAATAACGAGATAAATATGTTTTTTAGAGACGATGACCAACGCTCTAACCCCGTGGGCAGAGAACAAAATTTATAAGAGAGCCTACAAAGCTGCATCGTGGACGGTACATGAAATTGGTCAGGGTTGCTATGAAGTGCGTGATTATCGTAGAAACGAAACGTGTAATTACCATGGAGGTACTTGCACGTGCTTGAAATGGCAAAAATCCGGCTTACCTTGCGGCCATGCAATCGTTGTTGCTACACATCTAGGCTCTGCAGACTGCAGCAATTTGGCATTGCCTTTCTATAGGGCGAGTAACTTTCGAGCAACGTACGCACCACTCATTTATCCGCTTGGCACTGAAGAAACATGGGTTGTTCCAGAGCAACCACTACTTCTAGTTCGTCCACCCGTGATAAAGAAAGCGGCTGGAAGACCTAGTGAACATGCTCGTATACCTTCTCGTGGTGAGAATCCCATCCGGAAGAAATGTAGTCGATGTGGTCAAAGCGGGCATACTAAGAAAACATGTACATGGGCAAATGTGGGCAATCAAGGAGCATCGGGAAGCCGACAGACCCAACCAGTATCGACCCAGGATATTCATGGAAGTCATGGACATTATACTTTTGATCTCAACGATGATCTCAATGAGTATTAAACCATGTTTGTAACCTTTTATGTGTTGGTTAACTGTTTTTTGTGTAAAATAAAGTGAAGATGATTATTGTTGCAGTCGTTATGTTACATTAAAACATATATTTAATAAGAAGGCATGCACTTAATAAAAACAAACAACATCGAGAAATAACAACATCAAATAAGAACATGAAAAACAAACAACACCGAGAAATAAGAACAAACAAAATCCAGATATTTAGTAAGGATAGATATCCTGGCATTGGATGATCCACTTAGCCTTTTCGTTGATCTTGTCCTCCAGAACGTCGTATTCTTCTTTGATCTCTTTGACCTCATTCTCCTCTTGACTGATTTTTTGTTGCAAAGCTGCAAGCTGGAATTTCTTCTCCATAATATTTTCCTCCTTTTCATTTTGTATAGCCCTGTTGTTGTTCCATTTCACACCAAGCGTCGTGATTTCCTCGTCCGCCTCCATAATGGCGGCCTTCAGTTTTCTCGTCATGAGTTGAGACGCCGGAGGGTTCCCCTCAGGGTTAGCAAACCTATCTGAATACATTGGTGGTGGATTGTATGGAGGTGTATTCATGTACTCAAAACATGCAACTTCCCAATCATCATTCTCCTCTTCGGTTATTGGACGGTCCGCGTTAGTTCTTCGAAAATTTGCCCATTCCTCTTCCGTTGATGGCAATTTCTAGCTACGCCTGTACGTTCCATCATTCAATGGTAATGGTTGGGAAATTGTTGTGCGAGAACTTCCAGCCTTGTTTGTTGTTTTCTTCTTTCCAGATCGGTTGTTTGCAGACATTGTGTTTTACAAAAGTATTAAAAGGTTTGAGAATCAATGATAGGAAGTTGTGTGTTACTACTTCAATAAATATCACCTATATATAGTGGTGAAAAGGTTAAACCGGTAATTTCAAAATTTACTGGAAAAGGCCGATGATTTGCTCGAAAAAGGCCGACAGTGATTCGCCCGAAAAACTGAAAAAGACCACCTAGCACTCCTGATAAAAGCTTCAAGATTCACTGGAAAAAGGCTGACAGATTCGCCTGAAAAAGGCTGAAAAAGACCACCTAGCACTCCTGATAAAAGCTTCAAGATTCACTGGAAAAAAGGCTGACAGATTCGCCTGAAAAAGGCTGACATATTCGCCTGAAAAAGCCCTTAAATCGTACTTTGCTTTATAATAAAACAGTTTGGTGAGACATAATTTCATTTCGCATTAAATCTAACGATTTATTTTGTGCTATTAATAAAGTCATAAAACATAATTTCTCATTAAAATACATAATTTCTAACAATTATTTGAAACACGCGTGAAGAGAAACATAAAGCCCAATAAAATACATCAATCTTGCACCATCTGAGGTTATGCTTGCACCATCCCTTCACCGAAGGTTATGCTTGCACCATCCCTTTCCAGATACACTTCAAGCGGGGTAGGTTCACACTGAAAATAATTAGTTATATCCCAAACAGAGTGGTCATCCATGAGTTCTTTCAATCCAGTGTCCAAGTCTGCTTCTGTGGTTTGAAATACATTTTCATTCCAGCTCGTTCGTGTTCATCATAACCAAGTTGAGTCATTAATTGATGCATGTGTTCTAGACAAATACACTGACCATCTACTAGGTCAACAAATATTTCCATGCCGTTCACATACGATCTACCGGGGGATGGTGTGAAAGTTCCGTTATGATGGACCTTCATAATAAATATTAGAGGACCGTCGTCTGTTGAAATATTCGTCATACGTAAATAAAAGTTAAAAATTTTTGAATATAGACAATTTAGTTATGGAAATTAAAAAGATTTACTAACACACAAGGTCTTCTATCCATTGCGGCAGCGGTTCAGATGTACTTCTAAGTCTCCAAAAACGTTGTATTTCAAAATGCATCTTTGTAGGTAGGAAAAGTAGAAAGGAGGAAATGCTAGTTAGGAAGATGTGAATTACTACTTCATCATATCACCTATATATAGTCGTGAAAATGCCCATTTGAAGTCACGAGTGTGTATTTGGAGAAAATATTTTTAATACAAGACGGAAAAGGTCTGAAAAGGTCTGAAAAAGGCTGAAAAGGTCTGAAAAGGTCTGAAAAAGGCTGAAAAGGTCTGAAAAAGACTGAAAATGTCTGAAAAAGGCTGAAAAGGTCTGAAAAGGTAAAACAAATTATAACAAAAAAAATACATTTTAAATTATAAATTATAAAATACATTTTTATACATTTTAATATCGTAAATAATACATCATTCCAAAATACGCAAATCCCAAAATACATCAGCCATATGGTAACGTATTTCTCTCGACGTTCGAGTCATTGTATCAACGGATGGGATAAGGCCATTCGCCAACAAAGATATCATTTCACACGCCAAAGGACCAGAATCGCCGAGAAATCCGTGTTGTGGTACGTTATTGGCCTGGATTAATGAGATGGACCCTACACGCTGAGCTCGACTTGTTTCACCAATAATTAGTAAAAACGCTTCTAGACGGACCCCAAAAGCACGCAGCCAGTGTCTCAATGGCCTTTTATAGGTTCCGCCGATGTTGGTGTCGAATATTGTGAGATTCATTTCATCTAAGTCCAACTCGGCGACCACCCAATGTTCATTCAGGATACATATTGGCATTATGACCTGGAAAAATAAAACGTTAGATCTCAAAATATTGTGAATTTAATTGATGACTATTAATAAATAAATAAAAGTTAATTTAGTTTCAATACCTCATGGATTGATGCCCATGCTGTCCATCCTGCTGTTGCCATTGAACCATCAGCCTGTGGAATGGCTGAACCGGCCTCACTTTCACACAACTTCTGAAAGAAGTCGGCAGACATAATCATCCATCTAGTGCGATCATTTCGGCCTGACTGCATCATTCTCGCCCACGCGTCTACATGCTATTAATAAAAAATAAAGTATTAGACATGAACTATATATTACAACCAAATTTATAATTACAACTATAAAACTAACCGAGTGTAAGTACGTCCCAATTCCTTCCTCTCCCAGTAATGTACACCACCATGTCGGAGTGAGTTCCATCGTTATCAACGTAATCATGCTTTTTTCTGGCAACCCTTCCGACCTGTATACTCTCAGGACCTCCGGCTCAGTACTGGTCTGAAGATTTTGAACTTGGGTTCGACCTCTAGCATTGCCTCTACCTGTAGGTGCACCTCTAGCATTGCCTCTACCTCTAGGTGCACCTCTATTTCCTCTAACTCTAGCGGGAGGAGTAGTGGTAGGCGGTAGTGCTGTATAAGGTTCTACTATACATCGCCCCCTCCAACTTCGCGGTGCGTCCTGCCCTGTATATCCGGAGGAGGTCGAATCTGAGCCGGAGTCTAAAACATGTCTGGGCCAGACATGAAAGGCATGGCATGCGACATGGATGAGCTAGGCATGCCATGCGGCATGGATGAGCTAGATGGATGAACCGGCTGCGTAATGTAATCAAGATATATTGTCAATATATAGAGTTTCATACGAATAACGCAAATGAATTGTATAAGTTACCATATGGGAAGACTGTGTCATGGAAAACGGAATCTGGGAGCTTGAAGACATGTCCGCCGCAACCAGCAAATCAAGGAAGCTGGTTTCCCTGTCTGGTGCATGTGGCGCGTCGTATGTTGGCATCTAGGCACGAATATAAATAGTTAACCAATTTGTATATATTGTAAATAAAATATAAATACTAAAATAATGTATTATTAAAAGTACTTGCCTGTATACGATCACCATATGACGTGAAACGGTCATCAACCGACTGCCTCCAATTTCGAAGATCATCCAGGGATGTTTGATGAGTTCCCTGAATACGCTCAAGCTCGAAAATACGATGAATTTGAGGCAGGTACGGTGTCAACCCATCCCATTGTGTTTGATGAAGTTGTTGAATACGCTCAACTTCCACCAACCTCTCGAGATACTGGGAATAAGGGTTCTGATGATGGGATTCTTGGGCTTGAGGTCCCTGGCTCTGATGATCATGATGATGGGATCCCTGGCTCTCATAAACCGAATGATGGGATCCATGGGTCGGAGATCCATGGCCCTGATAACCCAAATGATGGGATCCATGGGGCTGAGATCCCTGGCCCTGATAAGCGGAATGATGGGATCCATGGGCCTGAGATCCCTGGCCCTTATGAGCGGAATGATGGGATCCCTGCTGCTGAAATCCCGCCCCAAAAAAAATGAGGTTATCGACATACCACTGGGATGCAACCTCCAAAGGCTCTGGTTGGAGGTTGTAGAGTGGTTGCATATCCGCCTCCTAACATATTTAAATAAAATGATGTTACAATAAGAAAAAGTTTAAAAAATAATTCATTTTCAAAAAATCAATTACAACACTTTTTACAATATATTTTCCATATTTAATCGTGTTAAAATATATTATCTGTATTTTATAACGAATATGGATAAAGAAACAGTTAGTTTGATAAGTTATTTTATGCTCGAACTTTAAATATTTATTAAACTAAAAAGTTAATATGTACTATATATATCATAAAAATATAAACATTTTTGTGTCTTAAATATCGTATATATATAAAAATATTTAAAAACATACCGTCGACGCATTAATGATCCTCATGATGTGGCTACGTTTTAACATTTTTGTTACCCGGGTCCAACGAACTGCCCTCGGGTACGTGTTATTACTTTTAATGAAGTACCTACTGCAATATAGAAACGTTTCTACAATCCATATATGCGAATTACAATGGCAACAATAATTAAATGACAATAATTAAATTTGAAATACATGTAAATTGTATAAAGATTTAAATGAGAAAAATTTAGCTAACCTTCAACGCAAATAAGAATCCCATAATCGTCAATTTTTTATTTGACGATGTGCGTCCTCCTTTATTTAAACAATTATACATTTGACTTATTGTAAAATTCCAAATAACAGACCCCCATGGAAAACTGTTCCAAAAATCCATATTTCTATCGCCATCAACACATATTTAGAAATTTTGTTTGGTTTATGGCGACCAAGAAAGAACATATCAACAACAAGCATCAAACACACCCGGACGACATCGTTGTCATCCATATCGTCACCCTCTTCAATAGCACAAAAAGCAGCCCACACCTGCTCCAACCTAGGTGTATCATCATCAAAAAACCTACTAACGAAACCATCCCTAACCGAAGGTTCAATCGTAGTATTTCCAAAACGAAGGCCCGTCACCAAACTAAACTCCCCCCGACCAAAATGAAGCTGATGCCGTCCTATCTGGAAATACAACTCTTGCTCAGTTGCACCATCGGGGTATGACTGATTCTGGAAAAATGTATACAATAACACCGGATCCGCAGTGGTGTCAGATAGATCCAACCATGAACCAAAACATGTATTTCTGAATAAAATCGTTCTTGCATGGTTTAACTTCTCCTTAATTTCCATCATCAGTGATACTCTTGCTTTCACAGTAATCGAAGGTACAGTATCGTCATTGGCCTGCATAAATATTATTATAAATCTAATTAATACAATTTGATTTGTAACTTAAAAATTAAGTTTCTATTTTTATAAATTATATCGTATAATCGTGTCATCAATATCTTCAAAATGAGTTTACAATTTTAAGAGGTACAAAATTACATGCATGAGATACAATTTTTACAAATTATACCATTATAATCGTGTCGTTAATACCTTCAAAACGTAACGACTTATTTTTAAAATATATACATTTTATGCCCTATTGATTAACGTTTCATTTTAAATTTCATTTTACTTTTTAAATTTCATTCATATCTTTTTTTATGCCCTATTAATATATACCTTTTTTTAACGTTTCATTTTAGTTTTTAAATTTCGTTCATATATTTTAATATTTTGTTTTTTATTTTACACTCTATTGATTAACATAAATAATTGTAGACCAACAAAATTACTATGTTTTTTAAGTATAATCTCTTATCAATCAAGTTAATTTTTTTAAAGTTATAGTTATTTAATTAATTTTCAAACAAATAAATATATACCAACAAAAATTAATATCATATATTCAAACACATATTCAAACAAATAAATATCACATATCACAAATAAACATATTGAAGAACATATTCAAAAAAATATTGAAACAAATTTTTTTGAAGAACATATTCAAACATATTAAAGTCACGGTAGAACACATGATAGAACAAATATTAAGAACATATTCAAACATGCCGTTCACTTGAGCTAGATGAGATATTAAGAACAAATATTAAGTAAAACTATTATACATGAAACACATAAATAATAAACTAAACATTTCGTAAATGTGTGTAATTTCCCGGTGCCAAAAACACGTGGTGGTCCTCAAACGTGACAAAGATAAGATTGAAGTGGTCATCAAAAGTGACAAAGATGATATTGAAGGTGGTCCTCAAATCTTTTAATATTATTGTTTGTAAATTGTGAGTTTGGACAAAGAAATGGAGTAAAAATGGTGGTGGGGTTAAGGAAAGAAAGAATAGCAAAGTGTTTGTAAAAGAAGGAAGAAAAGAAGAAAAAAGGGGATGAAGAAAGGGTAGGTAGGCGGCTGAGAAAGTGAAAGAGGTAAAACAATTTTAGGGTTTCCACCGAAAAAATAGAATTTTTTTTAAAAAAACCTCCGTTAAAAAACGGAGGTTTTGGTCAAACCTGGTCAAACCTCCGTTTTTTCATGAAATATGCAAAATTCCAGAATTATTTTAATTAAAAAAAAAAGGGAAAAACCAAACCTCCGTTAAAAAACGGAGGTTTTGGTCAAACGTCCGCATTTTTGGTCAAAAGTCCGCATTTCGTATTAAAAATAATTTTAAATTTTTTTTTTTAATAAACCTCCGTTTTTTAACGGAGGTCAAACCTCCGTTTTTTCGGTCAAAATCGAGGAAAAGTCAAACCTCCGTTAAAAAACGGAGGTTTTAGTCAAAATTAACGGACATTTTGGTCAAAATCGTGGAAAAGTCAAACCTCCGTTAAAAAACGGAGGTTTTGGTCAAAATTAGCGGAGGTTTTGGTTACTTTTGTCAAATGAGGAGAGAGATGGTTACCGTACACAATAAAAAGTCTGAAATGTTCATTTTGACCAATTTCCCAAAAACATGTACTATGAATATATCAACTATGTATTTTACATCAATTTCCCATCTTTAAAAAATTGTGTTATGTTGATTTTGTCTTTTTTTTGGGTTGTTATTGATTTTTTTTTAATTATTTTTTTTAGTATCGATAAGAGTTAAAAGATCAAACTTTTAATTATTTTGATCTTTTTAATTCTAATTGATACTAACTTTCTATGAGAATGGTTATGTTGTATGAGCACTTTTAACAAATTTACTAATATTAGATGATACAGATTTTTGGGTTCAATTGTGCTCAATAGTTCTCTAAAATGAAAGAAAATTATGGAAGAAATTGTAGAAATTTGGCAATATTTTAAGCAACCTTAAAAAATAATACTTTGCCTTGTTTTTAAAACATTATAACAAAACTGATTTTCCATAAGTCTAAGCTGTCTAACAAATCTTACTTAAATACTTAAATGGACTTAAGTTTATATTACCAAATAAAAAAAGCGTCATATAATCCTAATGTAATCAACATTTTTAGATGATATTTTATTATTTGGTCCTATAAATTCAAAATTGTGTTTGGCAACCTAACTGATAAGCTAGGTGATAACTAATAAGTTAATTAGTGACTGATAAACTAGCTGATGAACAAATAATGTTTCACAAAAACTAGTTAATAAACATGTAAAATTAGTAACATCTTGAAATATTAGTTAATTACAAGATTTTATATTATAACTAAATCAAATATTTATTAATATAATATATTAATACAAACAAGATACAAAGAAAAAAATATAATATAATATAATATATTAATCAAAATAATTTTAAATTGATTATTATATGTATCATAAATTTTGGATTTGTTAAAAATAATTAATATTTAAAAAAAAATTATATATATATATATACATCGTATGTGGTCTACAAGGTGTTCCTTTGTTCATTTAAATTTACAAATATATATATATATATATATAGAGAGAGAGAGAGAGGCTAGTTCATTTAGAAACTAGACGAATGGGAGAAACTATAGAAACTTTGGCAAATCAATACAAAAAATAATTTTTTTCATGATTTTTTTTCATCAAATGCTATGATTTAAGATATTATTGCACATATGTTTGTTTCATCTTGTGAAAAAATTACATGTGAAACTTTTATACTATGAAACAAAAACATATGAAACTTTTCATAAAAAAATATGAGAAACTTTCAATTTATGAAAAACAAATACACGTGAAACTTTTACATTATGAAACAAACGTATGTGCAATAATATCTTAAATCATAGCATTTGATGAAAAAAAACCATGAAAAAAATTATTTTTTATATTGATTTGCCGAAGTTTCTATAGTTTCTACCATTCGTCTAGTTTCTAAATGAACCAACATATATATATAGGAAGGTTCAAATGAGAACTTTGCATTTTTAAAGGAACAAAGGGACAATTGTGGATCACATATGATGTGAGTCCCACATAATATTAAATTATTTATGATTTAATATGATTTAATATTAAATTATAAATGATTTAATATTATATGGGACCCACATCATATGTGGTCCCAACTGAGTTTCTTTGTTCCTTTACATTGGTAGTGTTCTCATATGATCTCTCCCCTATGTGTATATATATATGTGTATAGAGAGAGAGAGAGAGAGGAAGGTTCAAATAAGAATTTTGCATTTTAAAGGAACAAAGGGACATTTGTGGATCACATATGATGTGGGTCCCACATCATATGTGGTTCACAATTTGTTCCCTTAAGGAGGTGTGGTTCTCATTTGATCCCTCCCATATATATATATATATATATATATATATATATAGAGAGAGAGAGAGAGGAAGGTTCAAATGAGAACTTTGTAAATTTAAAGTAATAGAGGAACACCTTGTGGACCACATAATATTAAATCATTTTTGATTTAATATTAAATTAGAAATGATTCAATATTATGTGGGACCCACATCATATGTGGTCCATAAAGTGTTCCTTTATTCCTTTAAAAATGGGTGGTTCTCATATGATCCCTCCTCTATATATATAGAGGCGTGGTCATACAAGAACACCCCCTCTTTAAAGAAACAAATGAATACTTTGTGGACAACATATGATCTGGGGCCCTCATCATATGTATATGTATAACATCATATGTGGTCTACAAGGTGTTCATTTGTTTCTTTAAATTTACAAAGTTCTCATTTGAACATCTATATATATATATATATGGGAGGGATCATACGAGAACCACCCTTTTTAAAGGAATAAAGTAATACTTTGTGGACTACATATGATGTGGGTCCCACATAATATTAAATCATTTCTGATTTAATATGATTTAATATTAAATCAGAAATGATTTAATATTATGTGTGTATATATATATAGGGGATGGATCATGCAAGAACACTCCCTCTTTAAAGAAACAAATGAACACTTTATGGACCACATATGATGTTGGTCTCACACATTAAAAAATCATATATAATTGAATGGTGCCCACCATTGAGTCAGATATGATTTTTTAATATGTGAGACCCAAATCATTTGTGGTCCACAAGTTGTTCCTTTGTTTCTTTAAATTTACAAAATTTTCATTTGAACCTTCATATCTCTCTCTCTATATATATATTATATATATATATATATATTAATTTATGACTTTAAATAATTAACCATTATATATACTATGAATAAAACTCTAACCAATCAACCTCATATATAGTAATTAATTAATAATTTTTCAAAAACTATAATTAATAGTTAAATTAAACATTTTTATTAAATTTATTTATCACAGTTTTATTATGTTTGAAAACAAAATAAGTATATAACTTTAATTTTTATTTAACACAAACGTTATTAGAATTGTTATATTTACTTTTTGATAATTAAATATATTAATAATAATTAAAAATGATAACATAACAATAATTGATATAACTAATAATAATTTTAAATAATTTATATAAATGTATAATTTATAATAAATTAAAATTAAGTAATAGTTTTCAACTAATATTAGTTACTATTCTTTAATAATTATTAATATTAGTAACAAATAATTTTTATTTTTACTTATTAATAATTAATATTTATTTTTTATAATTAATACTAATGAGTATTATAATTGAAAAGGTTGACAAAAAAAAGTTCCTTATAAACTAACGTTTGAATAAGTTAACTTATGTTCATTTAAACAATTAACCAAAAAATATAATATTATAGTTTTTCTATTTTTTTCTGTTTTAGCATACACTATCATAGCTATTGGAGTAAGATATTATCAAAATCTTTTTTTTTTCTCTATTTTAAGTTTTTAACATAGCTATTGAAGATGAACATCTCCAACAACTATGATAATCTTTTTAAATATAATATTAATGGTCAAAATCTCTAAAAAAATTATATTCAACTCCAATATATATTTTATCTTAACAATTCTAAAATTAACTATATTATTAAAATATTTAATACATTTTATAACGTATTACTTTTGTCTCTTAAATATTTTTTTTTTTTGAAAAGCAACAAGGTGAGACCCGGGAGCTTCGGCATTGCCATCACCCACAGGTACACCGAAGGGATCTTATTTAAAACGAAGATATGTCACAAACCATCGAAACCGAGAGAATAGATGTACATACAAGGAAAGAAAACGAAATAACACTATACATTCTAGCGGAAACGACCTATTATAGAACCAAGATATACAATATATACGAAGTCCCGAAGGAATCCCGGCTTGAACTCTACGCCAAGGCTCACTGTCTGCTTGTCACAGTCCACGATTATTACAACGGGTAAGCCGACCAAGGACATTCGATCCACCTCTCCCAAACCAAATTCTTGTCTTTCAATCTTGTATTGATCCATCTGAACGTCTATTCCTTTATGAGTAGTAAACAATCTTCTGGGGAGAACGATTTGCAGTTGAAAATTAAACCGTTCCTAGCCCTCCAAATACAATATGGCGCTATCTAAATATTAGCTTTCCAAATTCCTTCCAGCGTATTTTCCGAGTATCTTTGAGATCCATCGAACAAATGATTATCGATTGAATCACCTATGGTAGCTGGATCGTTTCCCCACCAGTCGAATACTCTGTGCCACACGCTTCGTACCGTTTGACAATTTATAAAACAATGTGATAGATCTTCCGGTTCGTTTTTACAATTAGGACATAAGACAGAGTCCATATCAATGCCCCTATTGTCGATTTCGATTCTGACAGGAATTCCTTTATTTCGAATTCTCCATATAAACACGTTTATCTTTCTAGGCACTAAATTGGACCATACCGTGGGCTCCGATTCCGCTCCGTTGACACTGAATCTTTCTTCTATAAGCCGACGTAATGCACCCACCGAGAAACCGTTGATAGGGTCCAGACTCCAACTCCAAACGTCTTTTTTTCTCTACAGATCGGCACCGATTCTACCATTTGTTTTAGACGTGATAGCTCATCCCTCGATCTTCCTCTTGCTTGATTTTCCCAAGGCCACCACCATCGCATTCCCTGCCCGACCAATAACCACAGTCACTTATTAAATAGTTAGAATTATTAGAATTAAAATTGGAACTAATACGATAAATTCTAGGAAACTCCCTGTCTAGAGTACAATTGTTAATCCATTTATCGGTCCAGAATTTCGTCTCTGAGCTGTCCCCAACCTTCCTCACCCAGGATGATACGAAGTCCAAACCCAAATCGTTTATTCTTCTTCCGGCCATTCTAATGTCATTCCAGATAGTGAAATGATTTGCATTTGCGTTTCCTCCGGCTACATTTTCCAGACTCCCATGATCACCGTATATACTAGATACGATTTTTACCCATAATGATTTTTTTTCCGTGTGAAATCTCCACCACCATTTGCCAAGAAGCGCTAAATTGAAGGCTTTTAACGAGCCCACCCCGAGGCCCCCGAGTTCTTTTGGCGCTGTGATTTTCCCCCATCTAACCCACGCCATTTTATTTTCTTTCGATCCACCCCAAAAGAACTTCCTCCTCAATCTCTCTAAGGATTTTAAGATCGTGTTCGGAGCTCTAAAAATCGAGAGAAAGTAAATAGGGAGGCTTCCTAACACTGATTTGACAAGTGTTAATCTTCCTCCGAATGAAAGGTTTTTCGATTCCCAAGAGGAGAGTCTTGCTGAGAATTTGTCTATAATTGGCTTCCAATTCTTGGCATGCCTCATGTTAGCCCCGAGCGGGACTCCCAGGTAAGAGACAGGTAATGAATCCGATTTGCATCTAAACCTATCCGCCATGCTATCTGTTTCCTCTTGAGTTGTCCCAATTCCCATCAAACTGCTTTTTGTTAGATTTAGTTTCAGTCCCGAAACTAATTCAAAATTTCGTAAGATAGCCAGGAGGTTCTGGATGTTCTTCCCTTTCCACTCTCCGAAAAAAAGTGCATCATCAGCGTACTGAAGATGCGATACCAATACGTTTTTTTCTCCCACCCGAATTCCTTCAAACACTCCTATTTTAGTTGCTTCTGCTAGAGCCAAACTTAAACCTTCCGCCGCGATTATGAATAGGAAAGGGGATAGGGGGTCCCCTTGCCTTACCCTTCTTTCCATTTTAAACTCCGAGGTTGGGGATCCGTTAACCAGAACCGACACCTGCACTTTTTCCCTTTCTCCCGTGTTGCCAAGATGTAGAGCAGAGCAGCTTTCTATACCGATTCTAACAGAGTGCGATGTGTTTGTATCTGATTTGGGGAGGGGGGGGGTAGATGTCTCCATATTTGGCTTATCCAAAACAAAATTGAAATTTTCCTTTGGACCATCGAGAATATGGGGTTTGAATATGGGGTTAGAAGGATGAGCTGGGCTGGATTCAATATGAGGCCCAACATGCTTATCCAAATTACTACAAATTTGAGATTTTTGGCAAGTGGTGTCCACGCGCCCAGGGTCTAAAATCCCCTCTGCTTCATTAATTATTTGAGTTTCCGTTGGGGGATGGGGCGCAGCCCGAGGTGACTTTTCGGATTCTTCTGTTGCAATAATTGTTTTCTCAGATTCCAAGGTCCGGTTAACCGGAGTGTTTTCCGGTGGAAGCCCGCCGCCAGTACTTTCCGGCTCTTCATCCGGACTCATCTCCGGTACCGTGTCTTTGTTAGGATTTTCTGGGATATAGCCTCCTTCATGATTTTCGAGATCTTCTTCTTCCTTTGATAACCAGTCACCCTCGCTTAAACCGAGCGAATTGTCGTCCGTGATTTCCTCGTCCTCTGTATCTTCGTCAGGTACTAAAAGCTCCATAATTTCTTGAGTGTCTTCTGAGATTCTAACGGTGTATTCTTTCCCTTCGTGCTTTAGGACCGCTATTTCGTTTATGTGCGAGACTCCCACGGTTTGAATAAGAACTTTGCCGATAACTAACGAGTGGCCCTCTCCTATTGAGCAATTCTTCGACTGGATTATAGTTCCCCATGGTTCGGCTATTCTGTGGAACGTCGAGATGTTCCATAGGTGTATCGGCACCCCTTTGATGTTAACCCATGTGATTCTCCGCTGAGGGATGTAGTTTTTACTCCAATCAGAGATTTTTCTTAACCATTGACGTATATCGTGTTTCACGTTGTTTTGGATGTTCCTCTTGGTCTCTGTATTTTCACATATTATAAGAACTTCAAGTCCTCCCAGATATTTAATCTTCACTTCAGATAGTCCAATGCTTCCGCAGAACACACCAAGATCATCGAGATATTCCATTTTTGTCACTTACGCTATGAGACTTCTTTCGAGGATTTGTTTAGCGTCTTCTTCAATTTGTGCCTCTATAGTTCGCTTACCATGTTTTTCCATGTTGCACGGCATCCTGTGGGCGTTTGATCTGTGTGCTTCCTTATCCTCTTTCTGTTTTCGAACGCCTCCGATCACCTCACTGTATTTCCGGGAGTCCCTTTCCCTGAACCTCGTCTCTGAGTGTTGATTTTCCCCAAGATTGTCTTTCGATCTTGCTGTTTCTTTTTCATTCCTTGGATCTGGATAGAAGTGTTGGTTAAACTTACTTTTCGCGATATGGAACTTCCACATTTGATCCCCCACACATACCGTGTTCAGATATCTCTCGAACTTTTCCGGATCTCTGATGTTGTTGAATCTTGCAAAACCGAATCTTTTGCCTGATTTGAGTCTCTTGTTGGCCAAGTAAATGTCTGAGATTGGCCCGTACATCTTTAGTATCTTCCAGATCTCTTCCGTACCCCAGTTTGTCGGAAAGTTGTTGAACAGGAAGGAGGTGAGGCCCCCCTTTTTGATATCCCGATAGCCTCTTGTGTCTCTGGTCGAATATCCTCCCTCACCGGCGATGTACCTTGCTTCTTTACCGTTTCCCTCTCGTGCTTCCCTGATATTTTGCCCATGTTGGTATCTATGTCGTCGATTCTCCACCTTGCGCCACCGGAATTCTCCCTCGCCCTCCAATATTTTATTAGTAGAAAATATTAAAATAATAATTTATGTCTCTATTTAGAGATTTTTCTAAATATAGAAATTTTTATAATCTCTCATCTTTTTCTTACTTTAGTATAGGGGTGTCAAAATTGTACCATAACAAACCAACCAAGTCCAATACCAACCGTACCAATTCAATTGGTACCGACTAAGTTGGTACCAATTCAATTGGTACCGACTAAGTTGGTACCAATTCAATTGGTTGGTACTACCGTACCAGCTTCATAAACTTGGTTGGTACGTGGTATTGAAAATCATATACCACGATAATACCGTATCATACCGACTTTTATATTTATATATAATTATTTATTATATAAGAAATCAATTAAATGAATTATATTTGACTATTAATGTATTATGTAATATTTAACAGTTTGTATTTTTAGTTTTTAAAGTTTTGAGTTTTACATTTTTAGTCTTTTATATAGCTTACTCTTTAGGCCACTTACATTATTATTGTCTTACAGTCTTACTTACACATTTACACTCTTGCATTCTTATCGAAAATCGTATATCCTATTAGTTATGTTTATTGAATGTAAATGTAGTTTATTTTAGTTCATTTTAACATTACCGATTTAGTTTAGATTTGTGTTTGAAAGTGGATTTAGTTTAGTTTTATGATGGTAAAATTTCTTGAAAGTGGATTTAGTTTAATTTAGTCCGATTTAACATTCCCGATTTTCTTAAGTTTCTTGTTACAATACTGTTTTTTTCCAAGATTCATGATACTATAAACTTTTGTATTATACTTTGTAAACTTTACACAACATGTTTGTATTAAACCTTGTAATCTTTTGAGTTGTTGGTACAAATACCCTACCAACATGTACCAGCCGAAAAAAGTTGGTACCAATTAAGTTGGTACCAATTAAGTTGGTACCAATCATAGTTAGTTGGTACACAGTATAAAATTTTGAATACCAATTATAATTGGTTGGTACACAGTATTGAGGAATAAAAACATGGTATCGTACCATGTTCACCCCTACTTTAGTATACAATATAGAATAGTTGTTGGTATCCAAAAATTGTCATAAATCCCTCTTTTCATCATTTTAATATAGTTATTATATTGGATAAGCTAACTTGTCTAAGTTATATGAAATATATTTTTATTAAGACTCTTAGACATTACTTTTAGAGGAAATTAATTAAAGTGGCTATTTTTTACTTTTGGTTTAACCTCCTAACTCATTTCTTCCAAAATTACCAAAATAGTCATCAGGTTCGTAATTGTGAAGTTCGCAATTGTGAATGGATGAAAATGTAAAAAAAATCTGAACTAGATTCGTAATTTTAGGGACCAAATATGTAAAATTTGGTCTAGGCTCGCAATATCAACTTGGCAATTGCAAATGTAATTTCCAAACTTTACATATTTGGTCCATGCAATTGCGAATCTGGTTCAAAGACTTCGTTTTTTTACATTTTCACTCATTTGCAATTGTGAAGTTCGTAATTGCAAACCTGACTGTTATTTTGATAACTTTTGGAAGAAATAGACTAGAAAATGAAATCACAAGTAAAAGAATGGTTATTCTAACTAATTTCCCAAATTATATGCATCTTATAAACCTAATTTAATTAATTATAGTCACCCAAGTTCTTTTTATTTTTTTTAAAGATAATATAACATTACCTAATAAGAGAGTGTCTTTTATTTAGTAAACTACCAAAATGTTGTAAATCGTGTAAACAAGTCTCAATTATCTATTAAGTCCGACAAATATTTGATTCTATAAATTAAATATATCAATTGTTTCCTTATATAAAACGTTAATCATAATTAACAAACTTTAATCATATTTCTTAAATATTCAAATAATAAGAAATGAATCTTTATAATTTCCATAGATATCGTAATTATTGAGTTTATACCGTTTACAATCTTTCAATGGTTTTCAAAACTTAATTTTGTTGTTTAGTGATTCAACTATTTTAATACTATAGTTAATATTAAAAAACTTAAAAAATTGAAAAGATTGGTATAGTTGAATGTAAAAATTCTAACTATGCTTTGGATTAAAAGGTTAATTTAATAAATAAATTCATACCAAGAATAAATTATTTCGTCAACTAACCTGATAATTGGTAATAAATTAATTTATTGTAACGATCCAAAAACTCAACAGACCAACTATGCATAAAATATTAATTAAAATTCAAGAGTAATACTATAGTTTATTACATCTCATTGTTTTACAGCGAAAATAAAAAGGGTCCACGGTTGAGAATTATCTAACTTTGAAAAGTCTCTACAGCATCCAATCCTTTTCTATGATCGACTAAAAGGTTTCCTTTGCTCTTAGTCGAGCTCTCTATCAATATTAATCGAGTTGGATTTAATTTGTGGCGATAGGTGTTCTGGAGGATTGCATGTTGTTTGTTAAACAACTCTTAATTGAAAATCTAAGTGGGAGGTGCAAGTATGACTTCTTGTTAAGTTGACAAATTGGATGGATGTAATGATTAGTTGGGGTTCATGTTTGTTGAGGGGTGAACTTCATTAAAAGTTCTTTCTTTTGAAGAATTGAAGTTCATTATGAAGTCCAGAATAGACGCGTTTTAAAAACCATGAGTCCGGTGTGTGGACAAAGCAGACAATAACATGTATGGTTCACCTGGGATGTTATAGAAAGTGGTCGGTATCTATTTCGTGCTACAAATTTTAAGTGGAGAATGTTGAAATTGCAGCTTGATGACGACGTGATTTGTTGAGAAGTACTCCCGTAAAAGAAAGTGGTAAGTATTCGATGTGTATTTATGAGGGATATCGTGTGTCTGTAAATGTAACCAGAGTTATACAGTGAAAGTGTGAAAATCTGTTGGTAATCGTGTTGTGGTTTGAGAAATTGTTTCGAGGAGGAACAAAGGAGACATATCAAGAATTAAGAGGTCAGTATGGTGGTGGTCCATTGGAAGTCTCCTAAAAGGTTAAGAAGTGGGGTGGAAGTTGAGTAGCTTAGTTTGATGGTTGGTTACTCGCAATGAACGCTCGAATGAATTCTGGGACGGAATTATTTTGAGGAGAGGTTGTAATAACCAAAAAATTTATGGGTTAATTATGGTTGGCCTCCAAGTTAGAATCTGATGGGCTAGGGCTCATATTGATTATGGCCCATAGTATATAAAGGAGTGACAAGAGGATTTTCAGCATTTCATTCTCTTTTGTGCAATCAATATGTGTGTGTTTTATGGTGTGAAAAAAAGAATACGTGTAGATGAAGAGAAGAGGAGAAAATCAGTTGATCTAGGAGAAGAAGCTTGGTAAGAAGTCCTTATTTCAGGTATGAGATCACCTTCTCCATTAGAACCTTTCATCTTCTTATTTTGAGTGTTTTAATGGTGGTTCTTGGATTCTTAAAATCCTTGTTTTGATTAAGATTGTAAAGAGTTGGTTGGTCTAAGTTTCAATCATTTAACTCTAACACTTAGTATTGATTCATCGGTGTTCACCAATGGAGTGGTCTCATTATTGGATTGAATCCCTAAGTTTCAACTCCATAGATGAATGCTCAAGTAGAGATTTGATAATTAGTTGGATAAATCTTCTTCTTATGATTCCACATGATTGGGTGTTGATTTAGAGACTTATAATATCATTATATAATGGTTTGGGAGGTTGGAAATTGGTATTTTAATGGTTAAGTTTTGGGGAATGGCTGGTTGTGAGCTGCGGGGACGAACCAGCACAATCAGTGGTTGACGCGGGTAGCCACACGACTTGCCCGCGGGAGAAGTCACGTGAGCTACTGTTTTGAGTGCAAGCTCCCTGTTTTGAGTCAGCACTTGGACCTTTGAGCTAGGGGTTTGGCTTAGGACCTTATTAGAAGGCTTTTGGGGGTATTGCTTTGGGTTAACACCATTTTTTGTGTTGGCACGTTTAGGTGTTCGGTTTGGGAAAATTCTCCCGTTTGGGCATTGAGGCTAGGTGACATAATCAGGTGAGTTCCCTTCGTATGCTTAAATTTTAAATGAATATGTTTAGTTTGCATAATGTTTAAATCATTCATTTACTGGAAGTGTGTACCCGACCTTTGGGCAAGTGTGGGCCTGTTTAATAGTCACGATGTAGGTGACGATCAGTGTGAATTACCGTTGCAACAGGTACATTTAAAGTGTGTGCATGTGTTAGTTAATATTCATCACTAACCATTTTATCTTATAAATATCATGCATATTTAACTGTGGTTTTTGGGGGAATTCACTAGGCCTTATGGTCTAACCCTCTCTTTTATAAAATTGAAAACCTTTTCAGGGAAGCACATGGTTGAGAGCGCGTTTAAGGGCAAGGGAAAGCTGTAAGCTTGGGAGGATAGAAGTGAGACGCTATTTCGTTAGATAGTTGCCTAGTTTTATAGTCGAATTGTAACAAATCTCAGTAGCTATTCTTTTATTCAGCTGCAAACTTATGAGATTAAGTTATACTTTGGGACCGTTTAGCCTTGTAATTGCTACTTTTAGAGCAATGGCATGAAGTATCCCTTATTTTAGAATTGCGGTTGTTACAACCCGGTTGTCCCTCTGTTAGAGGTGTTCCAGAAATGTCTGCCCATGATACAAGTCGGATCCTAGATGTAGAAATATAAGATAAGAAGGTGAATCTCTTCTTCATCGAAAGAAATGAGATTCTCGCGGTAAGGCAAAGTTTGGATTTTTTAGGGTGATAGTGGAAAAGTTGACAAACATCCCGTCCAGGACCTATAAAATATCAGGAACGGGTCTGTTCTGTGTTCGTGTAATCGGTCGATTTAGTTTAATGGATTTTAATATACTTTTTGGTGTTTTGTAGGGAAATTGGAGAAGTCTTCAATTTTTTAAGGAATGGTAAAAAAGCTACATTCTTGTTGCCTCTTTTGGTGCCTAATGAGTAATGACCACACATCAAGTTAACAGCCACCACCAGCACGACCATCGCCACCATCATCAACGCCTCCAGTAGCCGATGTCAGCAGCATAAAGGAGAATGTGTCTATAGCAGTTAGTTTACCGTCGTCTCGTTTCTTGATCCGGTAGGTAGAGGGAGGAGGAAGGAATGCTATATTCACACTGAGATGAGAGATTACACCACCCAAGCACACTAGGGATGTTCATCAAAACCGTCCGCACGTACTATGCAGTGCGGTTTACGGTTTTGAGTTATCAAATCGCGGTTCAAATCGCACCGCGCTGTATATGTTGTATATTTTTTAATTTTATATATAACACACATACATATATATATATATATATAACAATTTATTATTTATGTAATATTTTTGAACTTTATGTTTTGAATTTTGAGTTTAATTTAATATGACAATTGACAATATTAATAAATTAGTTGAACATGTCACAACTAACATCCAATTTAGTTTGAAGTTCATTTTTATACTTTATAGACTATTTTTAATTATGAAATATGTATTTTGGAATCGGATGTATTGGAACTATTTGTAATTATTGTTACTTTATAGACTATTTTTAATTATTGTTACTTTATCGTTGATTTTATAACATGTTTTTAAACGTATAATTATTGGATTGTAGGCATAAAATGTGATGGGTAAAAACCGCAGTGCACGCACCGCATTTTGCAATGCGGTTTGGAAAAATATTCAAACCGCACCACGAACACCCTTAATTAAAATGTTTAAAACTTTACATCTTAGGTACCAAAACGAAAGTTTTAGAAATACATTATACGAAATAGAAATCAAGATAAAGTATGTTACCTTTTAATGCAATTTGTCGTAATTTATAACTCATGGACAATCTGAAACTAACTGGGATCAAAAAACAAGCCACCACCACTAAGATATCCAAAGTAATGGTAACCAATAACACACAAGGTATAAATTGTTGCATTTTATAGGCATATATAAATACAAATAATATATAATACACATCCAAAACATTAACACAAGTTTTATATATAGTTCTCTAAAAGCCCCAACCATATATCATCAAAAGCAAGAAAAACGTAACTCCAAAACAAGCCTAAAAAGTACTTTGCTTTTCTGGTTAAAATGTAGTAATTAACATCAAAATCCCAAACCACAATCCATTCAATTCGCTCGTAAAATCCGAAACCAGTTACCGCCGCCATTCAACTTGGTTCACCTTCACTGATATAATATAATATAATAAAACACAATGTTAGAAAAACTCAATAATTAGATCATCAAAAGCAGTAGGAAAAAAAAACATCATGTGTACCATTGCCATCTCTTGATAACTGTAGAGATCTATCGTTCTTAAATTTTCCGCTTGTTTGAATCGATCTCTGCACCCTTGGCGAAAGTGAATTTTTGGCATTACTAAAAGAAGGCAGAGAATAACGTCGAGTTAAAATGGGGATGGTTTCAGTGCCATTGCCATCTAGCCGATCTTGGCCTCTTAGCTTTGCTTTAGCTGATTCAGTTGGAGCCATGTAACTTGGCACCACTGACTGCTTTATTGGTCGTGGTTCGTTATTCTCCATCAACTTCTGGTTCACCGGAAGAGAAACTCTTCTTTTAGATTTCTTCATTTCTTTCTTTATAATAGAATCAGCCTCAGAAATGCTTTCATCTTCTTTTTTGTTTTCCTTTGGGATAATGGTTTCAGATTCAGTCATACCAACTTGTTCTGGAGTTCTTTTTGATTCAGACAACTCTGTTTTTATCATCTGAATGTTAACATTTCCGCTCTTTTTCTTAGTTTCGATTTCCATCTGACCAGTCGTATTTTCTAAGAAAGGGTTGTGGACTTTTCTTAAATTGCGTTTTACCCTCTCGAGCACGAGTTCAGGATTCTCGTCAACAAATTCAGAAGCAATGCTCTCCACATTTGTTATTGAAAATCTACGGCTGTTTGGCTTCAGGAGTTTTGATCGATTTCCTGCTTTTGGTTTTGGAAGCAGTTTCCAAAAATGGGATGTCGACCATCGGTCCAGCCAGCTCATAACTGAGTTTGCTTCATTAAGATCATATTGGAAGTGCAAAGGTATTGCACTAGGAGATGAAGCAAGAATCTGAAGCAACAATAGTGATAACTGAATAATGAAATTAGCGAAAAAAAATGCCAAAGTTCTTAAATAAATAAAAAAACTAGAACCGAACCTTTGTTGGTATAAAATTTGTAAAAGTTCCCATCAGTTTTAAACCAAAAAATGCATCTTTGCCTCTGATCCATACAATAATGCAAAGGGATTACCTTACGAGCAAAACCATTTGATGATCGCTTTAGTATTTGAATAGATGAGTTGACTCCAACAGAACAGGTAACCTACATTACATTAACCAATAATGATAAAGAAAATGATGAAAATGGATATATATATATATAGGGTCAGGGTCAGGTTCAGGGGAAAACGCTAAAAAAAAGAGAAAACTGAAAGCCTCCATCTGGACGGGATGCCTTAACATGCATTTGTGCATATGCACTAATGCATATATATGCATTGATGCATAGAAAAAAAGAGCTCCAATCGTTTGTATGCATTTGTGCATATGCACTAATGCATATATATGCATTGATGCATAGAAAAAAAAATACCGTCTAGATGGCGGGATCTCAGGGTGTTCTTCAGTTTTCTTTTTTTTTAGCGTTTTCCCTTGAACCTCCCTCTCCCTCTCCCTTTCTCTCTCTCTCTCTCTATATATATATATATACTAGCGACGAAGTAATTCAAAAGCAGAACTCTGATGATCTTTGTAATGGTAAGAATAAAATTTACTAAATTTACCGGATGGTTTACCTGAGTGTATCTTTTTTGCACTTCAACTCCAATATCAGAGTGTCTAATCTTTTTACCACGAGCAACTGCCTGAAATCTCACAATTCGGAACATACAATATAGAGTTGAAATAGCCTGTCGTCTCACCAAGTGCCCGCGGATAAATGCTTGCAATCTTATAATTCCTTTGAGGGTCCCATATGTCCGACGAGCCTCAATAAAAGAAATACATATATAAGTTTAAAACCACATATTTACATATGTACATCTAAATAGCATACTTTATATCTTGAATTCAAAAAGAAATCCTTTGTTTGTGAACAAGCAACTTCACCTTACAACTTAGAGGTTTAGGAAATTACCAAATAACCCCTTAAAGCCGCCTGCACGGCTGTAGCAGCTTGCTCTTCTTTCTTTTTTTCAGAATCGTTTTGTGCATTTAGTTCTGCAGCTGTTGCTGTTATGCTTACGGGTTGGTTGGGAGGTACCGGTGTTGGTACTTCACCTTGTGAATTATGAGATTGTAGGTTCTCTTCTGTCTTCCCTTCAGTCCTTTGAGAGAGACTGAATGACAGATTTGTGTTATCAATTTGATCTACAGACACTGGTACTTCTTTCCAAACTCCTGTTTTCTTCTGTTACATTAAGAAAGTATTAAGTTAGGACCCACAGAAATGTTTATAACATATATATATATATATAGAGAGAGAGAGAGAGGAAAGTTCAAATACGAACTCAAATTTGGTTGCGAACATGGGACAAAGGACCATATTCAGACTGAATAATGAAGAGAAATATTCAGACCGAATAATACTACATTCAGACTGGATGCAGAATATTTCCCTTCATTAATTCGGTTTGAATATGACAATGTCGCGCTCTCCTTTGTCCTCGTGTTCACAACCAAATTCGAGTTCGCATTTGAACTTTCCCCCCTCTCTCTCTCTCTCTCTTATATATATATAGAGAGAGAGAGAGGGGAAAGTTCAAATGCGAACTCAAAATTTGGTTGTGAACGTAAGGACGAATGAGAGCGCGACACGTGTCTGAAGATTATTCAGACTGAATATACAAAGAAATCATCAGACTGAATAAGCATTATTTAGTCTGAATATTTCTTTGTATATTCAGAGATTGAATAAACTATATTCAGTCTGAATATTTCTTTGTATATTCAGAGACTGAATAAACTATATTCAGTCTGAATATTTCTTTAAATGGGACACGTGTCGCACTCTCATTTGTCCTCGCGTTCACAACCAAATTTGAGTTCTCATTTGAACCCGTCCCTATGTGTATATATATATATGTATATATATATGTATACAACTTAAGCTGGCTTGTTTCAGTGTTCTCAACAGTGATGGAACATGTATGTATAGGAGTATCAGCTAATTATTACCTCATCATTTGGTTTAGAATTTTTTGATCTTGTTGATTTCTTCCCAAATATTAGAGTTTTCATCCATTTTCCAGGTGATTTGCCCATTGCTCCAAGAACCCAATTAGCTATATAAAAAGAATAAAATAAAAAAAGCAAAGTTAAAGCTCCACCTGTTTATTCCATGCAATTACAACTAAAAGTTGAGTAATGTGAATCTTGAAGCACTAAAATTAGATATATGTTTAACCTTTTGTGGTATGAGTAATTCATATGAACAAATACTGGTATGTTGGGTTTTCCTTTTCTTTGGCAAAAATATAAAAGATACTAAAATGAATCAATCTTCAATTCACTTTTCTAACTGATTTTTGGATGTAATAGGTGCACATATATCTTAAAAAACGAAAAGGAAATACCTAAAGCAAGTGTATATCAGAAGAAGAAGACAACCGAATTTAAGAACTTGAAAGAATTTAATAGAAGATAATAAAAAGCCAAAAAGAGGGCACACAGATCATAGCAGAACGGTGAAAACAAAAGTAGAAAAGTAATTTTTCTCCATTTCAAAAATACAAGTACTATCCTTTTGGCGACGGATCTGACGACGTACCTGATCGAATCAGAACCCTAAATTCGCCATTCCTGGATCAAACATTACAAGCAAAAGTTAAAAAGGAAAAATAAAAACAGAATGATGATCAGAGCATTGGGCGTTTTCAAATTCAGAATAGAAATCGAACCTGAAAGCAAAAGAAATATAAGTAGCATTGATGATGGCGAAGTTGAAGGCAATGAAGTTGTAGGTGGGGAGAAAATGCGATCCCTCACACACACACACACACACACAGTCTGACACGGTAAGTGGGTGTTTTAGTGAAGAACGAAGAGTCAGAGAAGGTTTGATTTATAGCCGTTGATATGGATGAAATGATGGTATTGTGTAGGGGAGTAGTAGGAGTAGCTTAGCTTGGGAGTGAGAGTAAAAAAAAAGATGACTTGGTGGCAACGCCTACGCATGATCCCCGTGCAATTCCAGCATCGTGGGACATTTTGTCTGACTCCCACGCAGAAGCAGGCGCCTCTTTCTTTTCTGTGGGCCTCCATGGATTAACTTCGGCTCAAACCCCCCCCCCCCCCCCCCAATCCTACAAATGATTGTGGGTCTCCATCTTTGTATCAATCATAATTAAAAATTAACACTAATTAGCGGAGGTATTATTCCTCATAGGTGACGTGGCTCTGTAGAGGTGCGAGGGTTCGATCCCGTACTGTCCCAGAGGTTGGAGTTTAACTCGTTACTAATATAACCATTAACACTATCGTTGCCGTTAAAAAAAACACTAATTAGATATATCAGATTAATTTGGTCTCCATCTTTGAATCAATTATAATTAAAGATTAACACTAATTAGATACATTAGATCAATTTACGAGGAGTCTAATTCATGGGTGAGGAACCGAGGATCAAATTAAAAAGACTATTTATTTATATAAAGTTGGTTTTTGTGTTGAATAAATAGTCTGGTTTATACCCTTTTGTTGAAGGTCGTTCGAGGGACAAAAGATAACTAATTTGCAGTCATATAAACAAAAAAAAATGGGAGCTACGTTCTTGATTCGAATATATCCTTCACCAGAAAATGTTATCAAATAAAATCCTTAACCAAAAATTGAATTTTAATCAAACATATTGTTAAATTTGATCTTTCCAAAAAAAATCTATAGAAAAACATAGTATGATCAAATCCAAAGCAATAATTTGACCTAATAATCTCCAAATCATCGTAAGCTTACAAGGGGCTTACTCTAAAATGTGCAACGATTGGTTACAAATAATCTAGGCCATCATGGTCAAATTAACAAAAAGATTTGAATGTCAGTCATTGTTAGGAGTAATCAATCATCAATATAATATGTATATATTATCGAAAATAAATGTACTGAAATTTCGAAATTCTAATACAAAGTCTAAGGATGAACATAAAAACAACAATAACAAAAGATAGTATGCAATAATTGTACTTGTAATTTGATGATTCTGTGTCAAATCGCACCGGATTGAGGTCTGTGTAGTAGTAGTAGTGTCCTAAGACAAAAATTTACCGGTTGATTAGGTGTTCGTCTAGAAGATACAACAATCAAATTTGAATTTAGCGAATTAAACAATGTATGGTGATGAAAAATACAAAGGGAACCCATAATTGTAGGTTTAGACCCCAACAGCCCCAAGGTCCAAGGCTCTATCTTTAACATTTAAATGTATATATGTCAAGGCCCACCATGAACATCTACATATCCAAACTTTTAAATGATTTATTTAATGCTCAAGGGTTGATGTTTATTAAGTGGGTTCATTTTACATGAGGCTCTTATGTGGGACAAGTTTTCTTATATAAAACCAAGTTTCAACAATACCCCATTTTTTATATTCAAACCCAAATAATACTCTAGATTTCAGTATGAAATAAGCAAATATCATGGAAAAATAGTCGTTTTAGGATTTTTGGTCTGACCTTTGAGTAAGCGATGATGATTTTCGAACTTCTTGGTCTATAAGTTACTTAAGCTGTTAAGTATTTGTAGCTTATTGGATTATATTGACTTTAGAGAACCATGTAATAAACAATATTTATAACATGTGAATAAATAATAAAGAAAAGTTTTATCCATACCTCATTCTACGAAAACAAATCTCTTTGATATGGAGAAAACGATTATTATAATGATGTAATTTGTTAAAAAATAAACATATTTTTTAAATATTTTTTAGTTAATATACATTTATACATGTTTATATGAAAAAAATAGGGGATATAAAATAGTTTAAATAAGTAACTATATATAGAATGTAATTTAAAAACAAAGAATGATTAGGTTTGACACTTGAGTCTTTAGGGAATGTAGGTAGTAGGAGGGAGTATAAAACATTGGCAAACATAAGCTAGTTATATTTTTTAAAATATGTGTCTAAAATGAATAAAGTAAAAAAGAGAATGAATTCCTTTCCATATATGGAGAATACTAAAAAACGATTACAATGTGAGAAAAACATTTTTAACGTATTTCCAATAATGAATTTTTTTGAAAATGAATATTTAGATAAATAAATCATATTTTAATAGATGGATGAAATATTTTAATATTATAATCAATTTCGATTATCTAAAATGGAAAATTTGTTGGAAACGAATTTAATTTTTATTTTTTGAAGTTTTTATTATTCATTTTGGAGAAAATTTATTAAAGATAGCATCTCCAATAAATCCCTCTAAATAGAGAAAATAAAGATTTTGAACATGTTTGAATTCGTTTAAAATGGAAAAAATATGAGAAAAAAAATGTAAAAATCTTTAAGTCTAGGGGACACCAATAAATAACACAAAGAAATAGAAATATTATTTAATATATTTTTATCAATAGATTTATATTGAAAAAATATTTGAAGAGAGAAATAATATTTTATTATTGAAAAATATGTTTTAATAATATAAATAATTTTATAATTTTTAAAATAATTTTTTATTAAAGTTGAATATATTTTTATAAAAATTTAAAGCTTCATTTTTCATTTTCAACTTTTTTTCGAAAGAATTTGTTGAAAATTTAACTAACTTGGGCTTTTCAATAAGATGAGGTGCACTGATATGTACCAGATCAACTCTCTTTTTAAGGCACAATTCATAGATGGGTATGAGATTAAAAGTGATTAATGGTTAAGATATTTTTTTACGTTTCTCACGTTAACTCTTCTACTCACATTATTCTAAGCTTTTAGAGCATCTCCAATAGAGAAAAGTGAAGTTTTAGTAATTTTTTTGCTCCAACAAATATGCTATCTTGTATGCTAAAATAGAAAAAAGATGAAAAAGAAGATAAACAAATCTTTAAATTTGAAGAAATCTCTAAAACCCACTTTTAAGAAAGAGAAATAAGATTTTAATCATTTGAATCCACCAATAAAAGGCATTAAAGCAAAATGTTTAGGAAAGAGAAATAATATTTTATTAATGTATTAGTTATTTTAATAATATGATAAATACTACAATCTCTAAAATAACATAGCTCTTAGAGTTGGAGGTAATTTTTTTTATAGAAATATTGACCTTTTTTTACTTTATTTTAGAAAAAATATAGCATAATTTTTAGAAATACTCTTTAAGATATATAGTGTAAAAGCGGAAATTTTCATTTTGAAAAATCAATAATATAAAAAAAAACACTTTATTTATATAAAGGAGTTGGCCTATGAGCGTACTCCTAAGCATCTCCAATGCTCAACCTATTCAAGGCTTTTTACTATTTGAATTAGTGGTTTAAAAGGTTTTTTTACATTGGATCATAAGACTTTTTTGAAAAGCTTTTTAGGAAAGCTTAGGATGCGTTTAGTTAGCGAAAACTGTTTTCATTTTCCAAGAAAACGTTTTCAGAAAATTGAGTTGAGTTTTCATTCTCAGTTTTCTATGAAATTTTTTCAAAACGCGTTTAGTTGAAATGATGGAGTTTTCATTTTTAGAAAATTAGAAAACGCGTTTAGTTGTGCATTTTCTAGCAGTTTTCATTTTCCACTTTCTATTTTTTTTTTCAAATTAGAAAGTGTGAGTACACACACATTCACTTTCACACACAGACACACAGACACTTTCACAGACACACACATAAATTCACACACACATTCTTTCACACACACACACACACACTTTCACAGACATAAACACACATTCACACATACACACTTTCACACACACACACACACACATTCACACACACACACTTTCACTTTCACACAGATATACACACACACTTTCACACACATTTTCACACGTACATACATTCACACACACACACACACTTTTACTTCACACAGACATACATACACACACTTACATTTTCACTTTCACACAGACATACACACACATTTTCACTTTCACTTTCACACACACACACATTCACACACAGAGACAAGCACACACATTCACACACACACACACACACTATCACTTTCACACAAACACACACACACACACACACACTTTCACTTTCACACACACACGCACACTTTCACTTTTACACAGACAGACACACAGACACACTTTCACTTTCAGACAGACATACACACACTTTCATTTTCACACACACACACACACATTCACACACACACATTTCACACACACACGCACGCACATACATTCACACACACACACACACACACACACACTTTCACACAGACATACATACACACTTTATTATCTTTTTCTTATTTCATAATGTGTGTGTGAAAATGTGTGTATATGAATGTGTGTGTGTGTGTGAATGTGTGTGTATGTGTGAATGTATGTGTGTGTATGAAGTGTGTGTGAAAGTGAAAGTGAAAGTGTGTGTGTATGTGTGTGAAAATGAAAGTGTGTATGTGAAAATGAAATTTTGTGTGTGTGTGTAAGTGTGAATGTGTGTGTGACAGTATGTATGTGTGTGTGTGAATGTGTATGTGTGTGTGTGAAAATGAAAGTGTGTGTGTGTGTTTGTGCGAATGTGTGTGTGTGAAAATGAAATTTTGTGTGTGTGTGCGTGAAAGTGTGAATGTGTGTGTGTGTGTGTGAAAGTATGTGTGTGTTTGTGAGAATGTGTGTGTGTCTAAAAAAGTGTATGTGTGAATGTGTGTGTGTTTGTGAGAATGTGTGTGTGTCTAAAAAAGTGTATGTGTGAATGTGTGTGCATGTGTTTGAGTGTGTGAAAGTGTGTATGAAAATGAAAGTGTCAATGTGTGTGTGTGTGTGTGTGAAAGTGTGTGTGTGTGTGTGTGTAAAAGTGCGTGCACGCGTGTGTGTATGTGTGTGTGTATGTGTGAAAGTGTGAATGTGTGTGTAAGTGTGAATGTGTATGTGTGTGTGAAAGTGTGAATGTGTGTGTGTAAGTGTGTGTGTGTGTATGTGTGAAAGTGTGAATGTGTGTGTGTGTGTGTGAAAGTGTGAATGTGTGTGTATAAGTGTGAATGTGTGTATGTGTGAAAGTGTGAATGTGTGTGTGTGTGTGTGTGTGAAAGTGTGAATGTGTGTGTATAAGTGTGAATGTGTGTGTGTGTGTGTAAGAATGTGTGTGTGTGTGAATGTGTGTGAAAGTGAGTTTGTGTTTGTGTGAAAATGAAAGTGTGTGTGTGTATCTGTGTGTGAACGTGTGTGTATGTGTGTGCGAATGTGTGTGTGTGTGTGTATGTTTGTGCGAATGTGTGTGTGTGAATGTGTGTGTGAAAGTGAGTGTGTGTGAAAATGAAAGTGTGTGTGTGTGTATGCTTGTGTGAATGTGTGTGTGTGTGTGTGTGAAAATGAAAGTGTCAATGTATGTGTGTGCGTGAAAGTGTCAATGTGTGTGTATGAATGTGTGTGTGTGAATGTGTGTGTGTGTATGTGAATGTGTATGAAAGTGTGAATGTGTTTGTGAATGTGTGAAAGTCTGTGTGTGTGTGTGAATGTGTGTGTGTGTGTGTTTGTGCGAATGTGTGTATGTGAAAATGAAAGTGTGTGTGTGAATGTGTATGTGTGTGTGAAAATGAAAGTGTCAATGTGTGTGTGTGTACGTGAATGTGTGTGTGTGTATGTGAATGTGTATTAAGTGTGAATGTGTGTGTGTGTGTTTGTGCGAACGTGTGTATGTGAAAATGAAAGTGTGTGTGTGAATGTGTGTGTGCGCGAATGTGTATGTGTGTGTGTGTGTGTGAAAATGTGTGTGTGTGAGTGTGAAAGTGTGTGTGTGTGTAAATGAAAGTGTCAATGTGTGAAAAAAAAGTGTCAATGTGTGTGCGAAAGTGTGCGCGCACGCATGTGTGTGTGTGTGAAAATGTATGTGTGTGTGAAAGTCTATATGTGAATATGGAAAAGTTTTTAGAAAATGAAAAATTTAAAAACTCAAAAAAGTTGTTTTCTAAATCCAATGTAAATTTAGAAAATGAAAATGAAAATTTTTTTGGAAATTTTTTGAAAACTGAACCAACTAAACGCGTTTTCCAAATTTTCATTTTTTCTGGAAAATTTTCTAGAAAACAGAAAATTTTCACGAACTAAACGCGCCCTTATTATCCACCAACCTTTTGGATGAAAGCTTTTTATGATTTTTGTGTCTCACACCCTCTCTCTTATAACCCTTTGAAAGACTTTTTCCCATTGAATTGGATTTACAAACAATTTTTTACATAAAGTAAATAGGTAGAAAAAGTCTTAAAAATTATGTGTCTTTAGTCCTTAAAGTTCATTTATTACAAAAATCTCCTTTCTGTTTCAATATTGTTTTAATATAGTCCTTGTTGCTAACATTTGCTAAAAAGCCTTCGTCAAGTTACCTCACCTACTGAGCACCTGAGGATATTTTTATCATTTTACTATATTCTTTTAATTATTTTTCTAATATACAAATTTTAAATGCATATGTACATGATTTTATTGCATAATCAAAAGATATCTTATTAGTATACCACCGTATGTCTTCCTCTTCACCGATGAAGGGGTCAGTGTCATCTTCTCAAATAATTTTGTCGTTACACTCTAGATCTCATGTGGGTAAAAAACACCAATCGTCTCAAATCTGATTCTCGTTATAAGATAGCTTTTTAAGTCCAAACCCATAGGTTGTATATAAAACTTAGCAAGTTTGAAAGTCCAATTTAGACTTTAGAATTACTTTAAGACGGTGTCAATTCAGATACGTCGGTCTCTTTCTCTGGCTTTCTCCACTAGCAAAAATGTTTCCATATGAACACGATGTGTTTGGTCTCTAGATGCATTGGAGGTCGTCATCGCATTTGCCAAAACATAGCGAGCTTGTGATGATATTTTTTATGCAACCATGGCGCTGTCTGATGTCCTTTGTCCGATTCCAGATTTGCAAACATGGGACTCTTATTCAAAATACTGCAACATTCTCAAAAGCATGATGCAATTTCTATGTGTCATCTAAAAGTGGATGGAAAGGGAACTTTTAGATTTATAATGTAAACAACTCAACTCATAGAGGTATGGGTGGCAATTGTGTACCAAACAAAACCAACTAATATGTGTACCAATCTTTACCAATTTAGTGGTATCTTTGGTAGTAATGTACCAAGTATACAAACTTGGTTGGTAAACGATATTGAAAGTCGCATACCATGATACCAACTTATTTAATTGTTTAATTATAAACATAGCTATTTTGGACAAAAAATAGCTATGTTAATAATTAAACAATTAAAAACATAGCTATTAAAATCTCACTTAAAATTTGAACAAAATATTAAGTTTTCATATATGTGACTTAAGTTGTTACAAAGATAATACTAACATGTATCAACCAAAAAAAACAGTACCGATTAAGTTGGTATCAAGTACAAACAAAATTTCACGCATCAATTATAATTGGTTAGTACACGATATATATCAGAGAAAAAAACTTGATATCGTACCAATTCCACCCCTAACATAGAACGATGAGGTGATTTCAGAGGGGTCGAAGAAGATGGTTTCAATGGTGGTTGAACCCGTTCGTTCAAACCAAAGTCCGACTTTGAATGATTTGGTCAAATATCATTTTTTTAAAAGCAAAATAAAGAACAAGAGAATTTTGTAATAAATGAACTGTAAGGACTAAAGTGACTGAATGTATAAAAGACAGGGACGATTTATGTAATTTTGTTCTTAAAATAATTTGAGTTTTGAACGCAATCCATTTCCCGCCCATTGCACCACAACTGCTTTGTGGTCGAATATAAGCCCTAATTTCATCCCTAATTCATCGTATCCGTTATCGAATCATCTAGACATTCTATTTTTCTCTGCAATCAACAGACATCACATGGAGGACACTCTCAAAGATCAAACAACCGTCCATGGTAATCGATCTCACTCCTTTTGTTCTCTCATCTCTCATACTGATGCATAATCCTGAATTACTAGTGTTATATTCAAGAATCTTTTAATCGTCTCCAAAAATGTAACTTTTTGTTGTTGCAGAGAGCAAAGGGGGGAAATCGGCCAAGCTTCTTAGGTATCCTCTCCGATCGGCCTCCAAATCTAAGGAGGATAAGCTTCCTGCCTCTTCTCCATCGATTGCTTCTGCTTCCAGAAGGTTTTGATTTCAATTCCTTTCTCTGCGTACTTATCTATTCGTTATATGTGCATTGATCTGTGTTACGGGTAAAAACCTTCTGTAAAAGTTATAATTCCTATCCATTTCAGATAAAAAATGTAAAATTATTGTTCTATTATCGATTTATGAGATGATCTTTGATTTCTGTAATGATTTGCACATCAGTTTGATCGAAAATGTTTCATATGTTCTAGAGTTCATTTTGTAAGAAACTACTGTCCCTGGTTCGATTTTGGTGGAGTTTGCTTGAATAGATCTATGTTTATAACGATTTAAGCAAAAGAGAATTGCCTTCATCTGTAAAAGGACGAGACCTAACAATTTAGATCGTTAGTTTCATTATTTTCACCATGCTGACAATGAAATCCACCCTTGCTGGCAATTTAGTGGAAGAGTTTATCTTACACTTTGTAAACTACCCCTTGTTACCTTGTGTTTGTTGGATCCATTTAATGATAGGTGCATTTCTAAGTTATTTTAGACTCCAAATGTATAATAATGGATCTTTTGATTAATCAACTCTAGAGTCTTTTACATTAATCATGTTCAGTTATTTCTGTTTGCCCAAAATTGTGTAATAAAATGTTAGTTACCTAATAGTGGCTAGGTGTTGCTTATATTTTCAGGGGAAAATCTATGTCAAGTGTGACTCAAAGTGTCAGTGTCCTTGATACGTCTGCTGCCAAAGAGAAATCTGCTAAGCCACCTAGGAGGCTGTCTATCCCCAACAAATCAACTCCGAGCCCTGCTCCTAAATCCACCGGATACTCCACCCCAATATCAGAGGCTAGAGCAAACCGGTCTAGCAGCAGTTTTAAGGGTACCATTGGCACACCAGGTTCAGATGTTTCTAGAACATTGAGTCGAAGGAAGTTCACTGTTCTGTCCTCAGCTTCGTATTGGCTCTCTCATATCAAGTTATCTGAAGCTGCTGGAAAGCATCATCTGTCACTTGGGTTTTTTAAACTTGCTCTGGAGGCTGGGTGTGAGGTAACCCCCCAAATTGCAGTTGCTATATATATATATACATACACGATGATTGTGGCATTGTTCTTCATTTTGCTGAAAAGTTATTTATGTTGCTCTTTTTTTTGTGGTCAACATCTTTGGCTGTCAATAGTCTTGTTGTTTTAATGTGATTAGATTGTAATGAAGTAATAGGTGCCTTTTCTTTTAGTTATTAACATTCTGTTTTTCTTTTTTCTTTTTTGTTCTGTCAAAACTTTATATTCTAGAATGTCCAACTATTGAGAGATGAACTCAAGTCTTATGCTGGCCGCCACAACCTTCTTGATCTTGGAGAATCTGCAAAAGAAGTGTTTCAGAGCTATGAGATTCCAGAAAGCATTGAGCAGTTCCAAGTCTCTGAAACCTGTTCCCAGGTGCCAGAAGAAGGAAGTAGGTCATTGGATGATGATGCACACAGTTTCTCTTCGGCTACTGGAGTTTCAAAACTAAAACCAAGATCCTTGAACAACAGTGCCAGTTCTGCTGCCAAAGAATCAGTCAGAGAAACCAGTCAGAAGGGTAATCCTGTATCTAGAATCAAAGCTCCAATGAACAAGAAAATGGCCAACCAGAATTCCAAGAAGCCAAGCAAACAAGAATCCGACAAAGAGAAACAGAAGGTCAAGACCGAGGTGATGAAGCCTGCTGATGAAGAAGGTAATGAAATATTCGCGCAAATTGAGTTATTTGATAAATATCATCATAATGACATTAAAGTAGGCATATGTTTTTAACTTAATGGTGTATTTTATTTGGCAGCTCAATTGAACATCCCTCCTGAAGATGGAGTGACAGAAGAAAACAAAGAGAATGTGGTAAGAGATTTTTCATTTATCGTGTCGATTGAAATAAGAAATTTAACTTGATCCAAGATTAATTATATTGTATTATGTGGTAGGATGGTCCTTCAACGGAAGAGATGAGCTTGGATTTGGAAGCTTAAGAATGGGTATGTTGGAATATATTTATATAGTTTTTGGCTTGTTTGGTCATGTCTTCAATGTTTTACTGGAGGCTTTTTCTTTGTATAGATAGAGAATAGCTGTTGTGTGCAAATTTGCAACTTTGGATTTCTGGTTTTCCATTTTTTTTTTTGGTCTTTTGGTTGTTGGCTGGAGTTTCATTATGTTGTTGGATTATAAAAAAATTATTTGTGTGTTGCATTTGCTAAAGTTCCTTATGCTACTTTTCTTTTTCTTGGTTTCTTGGAAATTTATCCGTTGGTGGCTTGAACCTCTTTTTGAAGTAGATTTGGGATTATGTGAGACCATACTGTTTTCATGAGACACGTGAGACTATCTTTTTTACACTTGAAACTTCACAGCAAAACTCCGTGAAGGTTTCACAGTGTTTTTTTTGCTGTGAAGGATCGGATTTCTTTTACCTTCATGACGTTTTCTTGTGAAGTTTCAAGTGTAAAAATGTTGTCTCAGGAGTCTCACAAGAACATGTTGGTCTCACGTGAACCCGACCCTTTTGAAGTATATAATATTTATGAGTCAAATGCAACAAATAAACTCTCCTAACTTTTGACCTATTTGGTTGCTGTTTTATTCACTCTTGAGTCATAAACATTCCAATATTTTCCAAGTTATATTCATTTATCAAAAGATTCATAAAAATTGAAAAATATCCAACAATATCAATTTAGATTTTTTAAAAAAGAAAGTGTAAACAGCAAAGAGAGTAATGAACACAACAAGCACTAAATGGCCAACTGAACTGATTAATAAGCTGCAAACAATCAATGCTATTATATATAATGTATAACTTAACAAATAATCCTACAAGATCATTATGCCGCAAACAAACAACCTCTTAGTAAAAGGAATCCCAAATGTCAAAGTCAATTATCAGTTTAGGAAGTTATTCCTGAAACTAGATAAGCATTCACATAATCAATCAAAACTTTGGGTTAAAAATATGTATGTATATATGATGGTTTTAGTTAAGTAGAAGGTGGGATTTGCCAATTTTGAGGAACTGGACCAATATCATATATGACTTCTCTATGACAAGACCACACAAGTTTTATTGCTTCAGGTGTCCCTATTCCTGCTCCTCTTGGATCTCCAGCAGGTCCAAACCTGAAACAAATGATCGTAAAATATTACAACATTTTAATAAAATAAAAAGAACGAAAAATATAGGAGCATTTTCTTTCAACCCACCAATGATTCTGTGGCGCCCCTGTCGTTCTTGCTCTAAGTCCAACATAACTCGTTCCATTTACGCTTTTACCAACAATTTCCTGAAAAATATAAAAAAAAACCTTATAATTGTCAACATATATCTTTCAAAACACAAATAATTTATAACTTAGAATCATCATTGATACCTGAATAAACAATGGATCATTAGAGACGACAGCAGCTGTCAAATGTGCATGCATCTTTTCAAGAATATCCAACACCATTGGGAGCTGACTGTCTTTGTACTCGGTAACAACCTAAGGAATAATAAATATATAAAAAACATATATGATTGTAAACATATATATATATATATATATACAAGAGGATGAATTTGGCATTGAATTGCATAAATAATAATGGCATTTGCTGAAGTTAGTTATATATGCTATACCTGGAATGGACCAAATATTTCTTTTGTAACAAGATCATAATATTTGGCCTTAATTATTTGTTCAAGTGGAACAAATACCGCTGTTGGTTTTATAGCACCATATATTTTAGGAATAGAATGATTTTCCAACTCTTCGCCGCCAAAAAGTAGCTTTGATCCTGGAATTTGTAGCAAATTGTTCTTGTGGTCTAGCATTGCTTCTGTTGTGTACTGCATAGATAGAGAAATTCATTACTCCCTCTATTACAAGGGTAAAATTGTCATTTAGTTAATTTTAAAATGTAATAATTACACATTTCTAAAACTGTGAATATTTCTTCTGGGCCGTAGTAATATGTATGCATGATACATGTTAATTTCTTCTAGGTAGGGGTTGTTTGGGGGTTACCGAATGGTTTGGTGCAGATTTATTAAGTGGTTAGAAACTTAGAATGATTAAGAGGCTCTTATAATACAATGTAAAATGAAATATAATTGTTTGGTAATTGTTCAGCATGTAATTAGGGCTCTTAACGGTTAAGTGAGGTCCAAGATACAAAATGATTCAGAAGGTTTTGGAACCATTAAGAGGCATACTTATTTTTTGCCAAACATGTTTCCCCTCTTAACGATTCAGATGCTACATCTTAATGGAACTGTTAAGAGGTAAACAAACATCCCGTAGATATACAGAAAATATTGTTCTTTATTGGAAACAAAGTAAACTTACGGTAAGAACTGGGCCAATAGTCAAATTATCAAGCCGCCTCCTCCCGGCGAGGTCAGTTAATTGACGTAAAAGTGAGGTTTTACCCCAGTTCTGCATATTATATAAAAATAACAACAGAAAAAAAAGTATAAATAATAATAATAATAATATCGAAAACAAGCATTAAAAATGAATGAAATTTACTAATTTAGTAGCAATTAGCAAACCTCATGCATGAATAACAATGACTGTGCTGAGCATTTCTGACCACTACATGCATATGCATCTTGATCACATACCCATGAGACATAATCCACCTGCAAATAATATATAACAAGTAATTAATTCATGTTAAAGATAATATATACATAAAAAGTTGCAACTTTTGTAGTTAAACTTAAATGTATAGAAAGAATAGTGATCACCTCTTGAACATCAGGCCCAAGGATCTTCCAATCAAATCCTGCATCTTCTAATTTAATTTTACCGTTTAAATCATCAGCCAACTTATTCGCTACTTTTGAGCTACCCGTAAAGAGTGTCATTTTTGGATTTGCCTGATCATATATATATATAATGGAAAAGGGTTAACATAAAATTTATAAACTGATCATCAGCTGTAAATTCTAATGATATAAATATTTTTATAAACGGTATGCAAGTGTGTGTGTTTTATGTAAGTGATAAAAAGGTGAAAAAAACCCGACCTCTAATAGTAGTTTGTTCATTGTTATCCCATCAGAATTGATGAAATCAACATCCTCCATTGGCATCCCACAATCATGAAGCAATCGAAGCATTTGTTCCATAACAATGCATACCTATGAAGATATATATATATATATATATATATGCTACATTTTATTAAATGTTCATCTTTTGTTTTTATTTTTTAATACATGAATCTTGATCTATTTATCATTGAAACAACTGAAAATCTCTATAAATGAAGTGATATGTAAAAGAAAGAAAACAATATATATATATATATATAAACTCACTTTGCTATCAACTTTAAGGACAGGCTTGTTGCCCATGAAAAGTGCTCCCATCAGCTGGAGTACAGGAATCTCTAGAGGGAAATTGAATGGTGTAATCAATGCCACCTATGTAACAAAACATATTATTAATAATAAGTAATCAATTAATGATTATTAATAATGAATAATATATATATATATATATATATGTTAAGTGTGTGTGTCTTACAGGGCCATAAGGCCAGCGGAACCCATGACTTTGTTGTCCAAGATGATTCCCAGGAACTGCAAAAGATCTCGCCAGAAAACGTACCTATTTAAATTTTCTAATGAGTAATTAAAGAAATGATCATATGGATTAATTAACCAAAGATAAGCGTTGTCTTAACCATTAAGCATGTACCTGATCACTAGAAAAGTTCTCTAGAAACTTTTGTGTAACATAAACTTCAGCAAAAGCTTGCTGGTAACTCTTTGGCGAAACCCGTTGTATTAACTTAGTAAAAAATTCAGAAACCTGAAAAGGGTAGAAAAAAAGTAAATATTTGCAAGCTTTCTTTTCTTGATTCTTATTATAAGTACATGCAATATATATATATATATATATATATATATACCTCAGGCAGGGAAAGCATATGGCCTGCTTTTGCAGATACATCTCCATATAAAAGGTACCTATATATAATTAACAACATTTGGTTTTAGAGCCTTTAGTTATCACTATATAGTATATATACATATATATATATATATATGATGTATATATTGATTATTGCATGGCAAGACCTCTCTGGGGATTTGAATGGATTGTGTAGACCATGTTTGGGGCACTTGGATAAGCTTTCTACAAAAGGCTGCATAACATGTCAAACATAATGATCAGTTGATGATAAACTTCCAGATGGTATATATCTTGTGTGATGATAAATATATATATATATATAATTGTACCTTGATTTCGGTTTCATCTACTTCTGAAACTTTAATGAATGATTCGCCATTTAGGGGATCCAAAATCGTATTCGAATTGCCAGATGCCATCCATTTTCCCTGGACTGGAAAATATCCAGGATTGTAATATATATATATATATATGCAGACTAAATGAATTCAATTAGTGCTTACCCAAGTTTAGTACTTGAGCAGGCTTAGAGCCTGATATCTCTTCAGCTTTAACAGTGGCAAATTGCAGTGAATGAATGAGTCTGCATAATTAACCAACATCACATTTTCAAGATGGAAATAGAAATCTTTAATAACTCTATATTTAAATTATGGCAATTATAAGTAAGATGCACATTCTTTCTGGTTTTCCAAATGGGATTTTCTGACATTCTTTCTGGTAACTGAGACATTAGTGTGTGTGTTTGTGTGTGTGTATATATATAAAGAAACAAGATTCAATCCAACTAATACCTCCAACCAAAAATGACTATAAAAAACACATTTTTACACATATATATATATATGAAAGAAATAAAAATGACCTTGAGAATGAGAATGAGAATGGAGGAACAATATTCCTCCTGATCCGATTGCAGAGTGGAAGCATCGACATTGTAATGATTTGTGTTTGAAATTGAGTGAGTGAATAATAATGTGTTTTAAATTAAATGGTTGTTTGGAGAGTGAAAAGCGACTCTTTAGATGGTCAGTAACAGCGTTTCTTACGCATCACAACCGACACATGTCTCTTCTCTTGACCCAATCTTATTTTCACTAGATCACCTTCTTCTTTCTTCTATAATGACATAACACATATCTTGTACTAATTTTTATTTTTCTTAAACCAAACTTATGTTATATAGGAGATGATTCAAATAAGTCTTTGTATTTTTTTTTGAGGCATAGCGGCATCGAACCCACGAACAACTACCACGAACACACGCCTCCCCGACGGTATCGGGGGCAGCCCACTAATCCGCTGCTGTCCCGATCCAGCTTACGTTGGACCTAGAGCCCAACCACAGTCTATGACTGGGTTGGGGGGCAGCCCAGTCCAAGACTGTACCAGCCCAACGACGGGGTACTCCTCATGCCCTCAAATTGACTCCCCTTGGATTCGAACCCGGGTAGATTGGGATACCATCCACAATCCCCCCAGGATGTTACCGTACTTGGGGAAACCAACTGAGCTAGACATGATTTGTAATAAGTGTTTGTATTTTGTTGGTAAGAAAATAAAAGGACAAATTGATGATTACTTTGATTCATATTTTGGGTAACGAGAACTTTTGTTTTGATATCTAAGATGTAATATTTCAAATATTTAAGTACCTCCTGGATAACTGGTTCAAACATTAATTGCTTACCATACTGATGTGACTTCCGACTAAATAAAATTTGCTTACGTGACTAGTGACATGGATTATTTAAATATAAATTAGTTCGACATCTTTTGACATTTTCGATGACCTTGAAAGTCTTGGGATGTAGAAAACAATCTAACAGAAGAAAAAATATCAAATCAATCCAAACCCCCTTTTTAACAGGTAACTAGTGTATGTATGTATTATATATATATATATATATAGGAAGAGGTTCAAATGAGAACTTTGTAAATTTAAAGGAACAATGAGATTGTGGGTCCCACCAATAAAAAATCATATATGATTTTCAACGGTGGACACTATTGAATAATATATGATTTTTTATTGATGGGACTCACATCATATGTGGTCCCAAATGAGTCCATTTATTCCTTTAAATTGGGGGTGTTTTCATTTGAACCCTCCCCTATATATATATATATATGTGTGTGTGTGTGTGTGTGTGTGTGTGTATGTGTGTGTGTGTGATCATATATAATATATGAGCGAGGTTCAAGGGAAAACCTTTAAAAAAAAAACTGAAGAACGCACTGAGAGCCCTTCGTCTGAACAATAATCAGTTTTAAAAGTTTGTTACAAATTTCATATGGACTATATAACACACGCACACTTCCTTAACCAATAGGTCTTTTTCTGAAACCCGATTTCTAGACGTTGTGTTGCTACAGAAACACAATCACTCTAGTTTTGAAAACTCAATAATTTAACCAATAGTATCACCACCAATGCATTGTCTACAAACGTTGCTTTATTGTATCTTAAGAGGCAATTCGTTAAATCCCAAAGCACCAATGGTGAGGGCAAAATTGCTTTAAGGATAGACTTTACTTGCTTTGAAAGCAATGAGTAGTAATTTTCATATTTTTTCTGGCCTTTAGTTTAGTATGTCAAAAACAACATGAAATGATGAAAGACGTCGGTAAATTGAGAGGAGGTTAAAACTAGGGTTTTACTGATGGGGTCATCTGAATTCGGCTTTTGGATTTAGTAAATAAGTGCCACGGTAATTTGGTAATTTACTTGATATAAATAATTAAAAAATAGCGTAATATAAAAAATATTTGCAAAAGCAATGAAATAGCCCCAATAAACACACAGGTCTACTTTTGTGATAAACGTTATTAGCGATCGTCTGAAAATTAAGATGGAGACCGTTGAAGCAGCAACCAACCTCCGATCTCACTTGATTCAACTTGTCTCTACCCGTTGTTCACCTCATGGTAATCAATTTTGATATATATATATATATATATATAGGAATCATAGTCAATGAAATAATATGATTACCACTCCATCACCATCTATTTAAACATATAAAGGCACTTAACAAAATGTGGATTATAACTGCTATGTATGTATATATTATCATTCATATATATATCTCAAACAAACAGATTGCACAAGAAAGATGCATTATTAGAATCAATCACATATGATATATATATATATATATGTTATGTTACCCTTCCTTAACAACATTCTTCATATAATAATAATAACAACACTTGCAATAAAGGTAGGATCTTTGATTTACATGATCTGAATTCAAATTTCATAACAAACAAACATTAAAACCCAAATAGATGATGAATCATTCATTCAACCTTTCTTGGGCATGGCTGCAAGCCTTGTATACATCTTAGCCATTGACTGAAATCCTCTTACATCACCAGATCGAAGAAGATTTCCTATATATAAATCCAAAACGATAATTAATACACAAGTCAATTCATTGTTACAGTTTTACATTGCCATATAACAATGTTTACCATTCTTGAAATGTTTGTTTCATACCATACAATGATTTCTTGAGTTTGCATACATAATTGGAAAAAAAAAAAAAAAGGATGTAGGTTTACAGCAATAGGAGAAAGAAAAGTGAATCGCACATTATTATAATTTAGATAAAATTGTATTTACTGACTTTAAATATATACTAATATTGTGGGGGAGGAAAGTTCAAATGCAAACTCAAATTTGGTTGCGAACATTAGGATAATGAAGGGAAATATTCAAACTGAATAACACTACATTCAGTCAGAATATTCCCCTTCATTATTCAGTCTGAATATGACAAGTGTCGCACTGTCCTTTGTCCTCGTGTTCACAGCCAAATTTGAGTTCTCATAAAAATGCAATTGTATTCAAGAAAATTTACCTGAATCACAATTCAATGGGCTATCAGGTTCTGGATGAGCCATTAAAGCAATTATAGCCCTACAGACAGATTGGAGCGTCCAAGCTGGACTCCAAGCATTCTTCAGGATATCTAGGCAAATTTCTCCAGTCTACAAAATAAATATAGAGTAAATTAAGATAAAAGAAACTCCTATTTTGGAGGTTCAAATATATCCACCCATCTCCAAAACGACCATATAACTAAATAACTGTTTTACTCTTAATAATAGATAAGTTGATGATATATATATAAATATAGCAAATACCATCAAGTAAACATCTCATTTATAGCTAAGTTAATGACATATATACAAGAATGATGAAGATTTATACCTTGAAATGTACATTTGGATGAAATATTTTAGTTAAAAACCTCACTTGAGGAGGCTGTAAAGGATATTGCTCTGGAACAGAAAAGGCAAGCTGAAAGACACCGCCTTCATAAGGAGTTTCAGATGGTCCCTGTATAAACTAATTGGTTAAACAACTAGATAAATAAATGTATGTATATATATATATATATATATTTCTATTAATGTCAAGCACACCTTGATAAGTGCCGTCCATTTAAATATGTTGGAATCATCACAAACAAGCTGGATATCTGGATCAGCTACTTTCTCCCTTTGTACCTCCTTGTATTCCTTAAAAAGCCTTGCTCTTGATGCCTTTATTGCACACAACATGTAATGAATTAAGAATAGATATAATAACAAAGTTATGTTGTTAATTGTTAATGTTGTGATATTTGGATGCTGCCCAAATCACCCAGACAGAGACGCTTTCAACTTGATATATATATATATATATGTATATAGGGTTAGGTTCAAATGTGAACTCATTTTTGGTTGTGAACGTCAGGACGAATCTCAGCCACACATCTTCGGTTATGGTGGACGCGATCACGGAGGATTGACGCGATTCATGGGAGGGTGGAGATTATTAAAGGAGGGGAACCAGGTCAAAGCCGTCTTTATTGACCGGATAAGTGGCTGAGATTCGTCCTCACGTTCACAACCAAAAATGAGTTCACATTTGAACTTTCCTCTATGTAATATATATACACATACACTGCTTAAAACAAGTACCAAAAACAGAGATTGAAACTAATCGGCCATAGAAAGCAAATTACCCACTTAATTACAAAATAACTAACCTGCATTTTACGTAATTTCTTATCTTCCTGAAAAGCTCTGCAAATTCACAACATAAAATCAATTGTAGAAAACAATTATCAGAAATTCAAGAAACAAAGATCGAATCTGAAACGAACCAAAATCTCAAATATGAACTAAAATACCAAGAAGTTCAATAGCAAACATAAATTTGGTCTCAAACATTACATACCACGGAAGGAAATAATTGTTGTAGTTATAGTGGAACGACTAAGAGAACTTATTAGTTATTACAAATCCTGTTGGTGATTTTAGTGTCACAGCTCCATTTATGTGTGATTGGAAATAACATGATGTTTATTTGGGTTTTATACTGTGACCTAATACAAGCTAGGTGGTGCGGAATGCACGCTTGTTATAAGGCGTGTATGAACCCGGTAACGACGAAATGGCGGGGGTCAAGGGGGTCGCGCCTTGTGGGGTCCAAGGGGTAGAGCCCCTGGCAGCTCTTTAGAATTTTGGACTTGGAGTATAGTGGAAAGGTTGACCGAAACTCGGATCCAGAGCTCTGTATGGCATGATCAGAGCCCGGATACAGAGCTCTGTATGGCATGATCAGAGCCCGGATACAGAGCTCTGTATGGTTGATACAGAGGCTCTGGATGGTTTGATCAAAGGCTCTGGTCTGGTCTTCAAGACTTGTAGTTTTCTGGGTTTTGGACCAGAGCTCTGTATGAAGGACATGTATGGACCAGAGCTCTGCATAGTCGACTCTGATCAGTTATCTTTGAACGGTTACTGTGCATTAATGGTGCAGTTATTGAGTAGTTACCGAGCAATTACTAACTGACCACTACTCCTAAAAATCAGCCATGATTACCATTTCGGTTTCGTTATTATTGAGTATAAATACGAATTTATACTCATGAATTTAGACACGGTTTTGTGAACAATTCTAATATTTCTATTCAGAAACTTGCTTACGTTTTTGTAACTAAAAACGCAAGTGTTTTGAGTCTTATCCCAGATTGAATTTCGTGTACCCAGGCATAGGGTCGAAATATCAATTCGGAAAGTGTCTCTCACACAATTCTCAAATCAATCCAGTGATCAATTTACCCTATAATTTCCCCCTGTTCTAACAAATCCTAAGTGGAAACATCAAAGAGTGATACACCAACCGATATTGATATCTATTTAACATCAAAGGCATGTATAAAATGACAATATCAGATAAATACATTAACTTCGTGAGAAGATGCATTTCAGTAATAATTATACAAGAAAACTCACCTAAGCCCCCGCCTTATGCTAACAAGAAAACTCAAATTCCAAAATATCCCATTTTCTTAGATAGGTTTTATACAACACACACGATTAATATACCACTGAAATTTCCAATTAATTCATCCCAAAACGATGAAGATTAAAAGCTAAAAACGAAAGAAATAAGATTAAATCTCTACAGATCCAATCATGGAGAAAACTTAGAATCCAATGGTTATTCATACCATCAATCATAACAAAATTCCACCCATGATTCCATACATAAACCTTAATTTAAGAAATCTCCCAAATCCCAAATAAAAGTCCACCGATCAAGAGGCTAAACATAAGCAAATAGCATGGGAAACAATACCTTAGAGCTGTGATTGAAATACCCCCTTTCGAATGGTGATGAGTGATGAGAATCGTCCTTCCTAATCCCAAGTCTCAATCCATAAAAAGCCCTTCAGACTCGCCCAGATGAGAACTCGCGAAATAATAAGAAAAGAAAAGATGTGATCCATCTAATAATCACTTTCTCGACTTTCACAATTAGCCCCTTAAAGTTATCCAAAAGTCCGAATTAAACCTTGAACCGCTATAAAAGAAAGGGTTAAATAAATAAATAAAAACTTATCGTTATTACATAAAATATATAATGGCATTGTTTGGCAAAAATAAATGACTTATAAGGCTATCTTTGGCAAAAGTAGCTGATAAGGTAGCTTATGACTGATAAGATAACTTATGACTTATAAGGTAGCTGATGAATAAGTCACGTTTGACAAAAAGTAGCTTATAAACATGTAAAATGACCAAAAAATAGCTTTAAAATAATAATAATTAATATTAATCAGGGGTATAATCGGAAGAAAATGATAAAAAGTTCAATAATTTATCAATAAGTTAACTTATAAGTCATAAGTTAATTTGCCAAACATGTACCTAGAAAATAAGGTAGCTTATAAGTCACCTTATTTTTGCCAAACGATGTCTAAGTCACCTTATAAGTTACCTTATTTTCTAAGTACATGTTTGGCAAACTAGCTTATGACTTATAAGTCACTTTATAAGCTAACTTATTGAAAAACTAGTTCGAAGTAACTTATAAGTGACCTTATATCTCAAAGCATTTAAAACTAAACTTTTGTAATTTTCTCGCTTTATCCTTAATTCCCTGTTATTCATATCTTATTTGATTTATATTTTTCATATCTTTTCAATAATTTCCTCATATCATCGCCATTTTTATAAAAGTATTTTAAAAAATACTTTTAAAAAACTTTCATCCTGTAAATTAAATATTATAGAGTAACATTTTTAATAAATATAATATTTCTTTAAAATAAATATTTTATTTATAAAAAGCGTACATTTATTATTTAAATTTTCTAATTCAAATAATACATATTTTGTAATATTTTTTTTAAAAGTTAGTGATATAAAATGTGTTTTATAAATCTTTTTAATATTGTTATATTAATAAATAATTTAAAAGTAATTTAACTAATTTAATATATCTATATCTATACTACACTATAAAGTATTTGACCAAACACTTTTAAAAACAACTTTTTAAGCCTTAGGTACTGCTATTTAATGTTAATTACTTAATTTTCAATATTACAAGTAAATTCTTATTAAAACTTTATTTCTGAATTCGTGTAACTAACTGCAGATAACATCATCCAAAATACAGGATAAACATTTAATTTTAAATATAAAAAATCTAAAGTATAATTAAGATAATCATTGAGTTCTAACAGTAAACTTAATTATTATCATCATAAAAAGTTATATTATTAAATCAAAAATAAATTATTTTATTATTAAACATAATTATATCATGATAAAAAAAATTGAATTAAAAAAATTACATAAAAAAGAGAACTTTCAAATGAACATTAAAAACGTTTTCTCAAAACCATATAAAACCATTAGAATATTGATAGGGACAAAAATTAAAATAAAACCTAAAATCGAGATGTATCTCGCTGCATTACGCGAATACCCTTCTAGTTTATTAAATAATATGTCAATCAATTTTTTTCTTAAAACAAATCGATATATATTGTTTTCAATACAAATATTTTATTTGTTATAAAATATAATAATTCTTATTTTTCTAATTTAAAAAATAAATATTTTTTAAATGTTATGGAGATAAATCGTGATGTACAATTTTTTTAATATTGTTATATATATATATATACTAGCAGGCGTACCCGCTGATAACGCAGCGGGATTTAAATGTTTTATCAACCCTAATTTAAGAAGTCTCAAACTCTTTTAAGATATCAAATTGTTTATTGCTATGAACTTAGCGGCCGTTGTGATTGTTTATTTAAAACAACCAATGTTTTTTTGTAAAAGTGTTTATCAACTTATGTGGTGGCATATCAGAGTTTTATAAAATTGCTTGGATTAACTTATGGCGGTATCACACTGGAATAAGTTAATAAGTTGTTTTTTAGGAGGTGTTTGGGATTGCTTATACATGTAAAAGGGTTAGAAAAAGGGTTAAAAGTCATAATGAGATTCTAATAAATTAGGAGTGTTTAACTTTTATCACCGATGTGGAATCGGTATAAGCTTCTTCTTTTTTTCCCAATCCAAATACTCAAAATAATTTGTTAGCAGTACCGCGCCGGAATAAGTCAATAAGTTGTTTTTATAAACAATCCCAAACACCCCTTTATAAACCGTCATCTATTATTTTTACAAAACTCAAGTACAACCATAATTTAAAAAGAATAATTTGGATTTTTGTGGAAAGATTTGAAATCGTTGGTGCGACCGTTTAAATATATAACTTAAAGTATAGAATGTAATTTTTAAAATTGATCCACTACGTAGTTATGCTATTTATATTATTTAATAATATGATTTGATCAAAAAATATTCAATATTGGACTCATTTATAAGATGTCGATGAGACGATTATAATGGTATAATTTGTAAAAAAAAAAACGTATTTTTTAAAACATTTTAGTTAATATACGATTATCTATGTTAATACGATAAGGGTGTGAAATGAAAATGAAAAAAGAAAGGGATGTAAAGTAAATTAAATAACTTATTATAAGGGTGCAAAGTGTAATTTAAAAATTAAAACTAATTTGATTTTTCCCATCATGTTTGAACGTGGAGGTTTTTGTAGGGTGGTAGAGTTTTACAAACTTGTACCTTATGTATAAAAACTTATACCTTTTAAAGATTCCGATTTAACCGTTTAGCATCCTTATATATATAGTATAGATATAGATATATATATATATATATATATATGAATAAGTTAGATTCATTTAATATATTTATTAACTAACATTTAAGTTAAATAAATGTTTTTAAAGTACAATGTTGTAATAATAAATTGTCATATGCTCTCTTTTTCTTCGTCGTGTTCTGGATTTTACATTTAATTCAAGAAACAAAACCTTTCGTCTTATACTGTTACACTTCTTCTTTATCTCCATTTTTCAATTTGCCTTCTCATATTCAGAAGAATTGTGGATTCACAACATACCTGGTACGCCTTTCTTTCTATGCATCTATAGGGTTTTTTTTACTTCTCTTTTGTCCATCTCTATCTACTCTATGGCGATTAGGCCTAGGGAAGGGATTCACAACATTTGTTGGTTTTATTTTATATATATATCGATAATAGGTCCCTCTTTTACAGGTCGATGATTAAGCGAATCAAGAGGAAACAGAAATAATTTATGGTAATGTTTCATTGACTTAACATTTTCCCATTTTCTGATGACATTTTTTTCGTTGATTTAACTTCTTTTCGATTTTCAGAATGTTTGCTTTGTTCTTATTTGTTGTTCTATGTTCTTTATAAGCAGACATAAAAACTTTACTTCTATATAGATTAAAGGATTCAAATTTGACACCAAAGTCCAATCAACCGGTTCATCATTCTTATTCTCATTTTGTGTAAGTTTAAAAATAGAACAAGTAATATGTTCTTATTTCTAGGTAATTTCTAGCGAATTAGAGGAATTGTTTCCCTTATTGCATTTGAGTTGACACACTCTTGAACTTAAGTTTACCAACCAAATTTTATTTTTAGGATGTATAAGGAAGTGATAAGAGTGTTGGATTTGGATTTGGATTTGGGATTCAACCCATATTTAGTTGCAAGGTTTATTCAATTCTCAGGATAAAACTTCAACTTCATTTGTATTCCTCCCATTCGGAGATAGAGGACCAACCAATCCTATTTTGTAATTAACCAAAAGTTTTACCATTTAGAGTAGTTTCTTAGCTTCTCTCATTTTAACATGATTAACTCGATTCTCAGCTTTTATGTATGTCTTATGTTTTTATTTATCTTGCATTTTTGTTGTTACGGTTTGTTTTTTATTTAGGTCTTGGCATTGTTACACAGTTGATGGGAGGATCAAGGCAAAAAACAACAACCGTAAGTGTTACTGGAAATGTAGCTCATGGTTCACCATTGATCAATTATATTTCTTGATGTTCATTTTATTTGACCGTCACTAATCTTTTACGGTTACCAAATTTCTTAGAGCATCTTACGGGCCGTTTACTAAACGCTTACCCCGGTAAGCACTTAGTCATTTACCTTACTGGATGAACATGGTAAAGACCGAGAATCTTACCCAGTAAGAGCGATGATAAAAATGTAGAGTTTTTCCCGGTAAGTGAGGGTGACGACTCTTACCCTGTAAATGCTTGTAGAGTAAATTATTGCATATGATATTCTTTTGATAGACTACAATTTTACCAAGTAAAATAAGTTACAGTTTTGACTTTTACCACTAAGGTCTTACCGAGCAAGCATATGGGTAAAAGACCCATTATCTTATTCTTTTTGAAATTTCATTTTTGCTCAATTGTATTCACGGAAGGATCTACCTTGTTGCATATGGTTCATGTGAAAGCATAAAAATGAGGGGTCTAAGTGTAAATTTTTGAAGGTATATAAGTGTGAAAACATAACTTTTTTGGGCTGAAACCATAAGATTTTTTAGGTTGATACAATAGACACTAAAAGCTTTAGGGGGGTTAAATGTAAAAATAAGAAGGTTTGATGTATGTGGTTGGAAATCAATTACATTTTTAACCCTTTAAAAACTTATAGTGCTTTTAATTTACTTCCTTTTTTCCCATTTTTTATTTTATATCCTTATCATATCAGGATAATTAGTAAATTATATAGCCAAACTACGTTAAAAAAAGTACGTATTTTTTTACAAATTACACCATTAAAAAGGTCTTGTCGATACCTTCGAAATAAACCCAATATTAAATATTTTTAAAATTATTTATATTTTTAATGTTATATAAATAAAAAATAACATATTTTTAACATTAATTGCATTCATGTATGGTAAATGTAATACTTAATCGCTATTAAATATACATGTACTATAAGTGAAAGATCTAATCTCTATTGAATACAAATTGCATTCATGCATGGCTTCAGAGGTTGATGGGTGACGACTTTTTGAATGATTCGGTCATTTATTCCCTAGAAAAACAAGTGTTAATTTGTCTTGTTCACGAACAAAGACGTATTCAATCGTTGCTAAAAGATGAAGTCTCGCAGGGAACACTCAGAGTTCTTTATGATGAAACCATATTTTTAGCTAAAATTTTATTTTGATATATATTAATATGAAAATTATTTTGTGACACCATAATAAATTTTTTTTGGATCCGTCTCTGGTTGTATTTCATTTTAAGATATACATATAGCATGCTCCTACATGATTATTAGACTTTTCAGGACTAATGTTTTAGAATTTTTAGGTGATAAAACATCATTCTTTATGATACAACTACATATATATATATATATATATATATAAATGTTTCTATCTTGTAATTAATAAAATAAGAATCCAATTTTGACGGACAACCTGTCTATATTAGACGATTAGTAAAAGACAAAACAATAAGTCAAGATTCTCACAAAATAAATTTTTTTTTTTACATAAAATAAAAAATGATTAAATTAAAAAAAAATCATTTATATATATATATGTATATATATGTTTGCATATTCAAGTTTACCCATATACCATATCTAACCATTCATTTCCAAATTCCAGTCATGTCCGATCATCATTTCCCGACCGGTGACAACGCACCGTTCATAATACTCAATCCTGACGGTTCATGCACTCGCTTCATATCCTTCCCATGCTCCCCACCCACACCAGATCAAGATTCCAACACCCCTGTGCTCAGTAAAGATGTAGCCATCAATAACATTAATGAAACCGGAGTTCGAATTTATCTCCCAAAACAAACCCTAATTACTTCCATCGGTAAACTCCCTCTTATCATTTACTACCATGGCGGTGGCTTTGTTCTCTTTAGTACATCAACAACCCCTATACACATTTTCTGCAACCATCTAGCTGCCCACCTTGCCGCCGTGGTGGTGTCGGTGGACTACCGCCTAGCACCCGAACACCGCCTCCCAGCCGCCTACGACGACGGGTTCGAGGCTTTGAATTGGATCAAATCATCGAAAGATCCATGGTTGACCGACTACGCTGACTTTTCTGATTGTTACCTAATGGGAAGTAGTGCTGGTGCCAACTTAGCCTACCATGTTGGAGTTCGTGCATCCCGAGAGCTTCGCGATCTCGAGCCGTTGAAAATCAAAGGGTTGATCTTGCACCATTTGTTCATCGGAGGAGTGGAGCGAACGGGATCGGAGATCCGTTTGGCTGACGCTGGGATGTTGACTTTATCGCGATGTGATACGATGTGGGATTTATGTCTACCGGTTGGTGCAAGTCGTGACCATGGGTTTTGTAACCCGATGGTGGTTGGTGGTGTTTCAGATGATGTGATGGGTTGGTTGAAGGAGGTCGGGTGGCGGGTGATGGTGGCGGGTTGTTATGGGGATTTGTTGATTGATCGTCAAATAGGGTTTGCAAAGATGTTGGAGTTGAAAGGTGTAAAGAATGAGTGTTATTTTGGAGAAGGTTATCATGGGATAGAATTGTATGACGAGTTGAAAGCTAAGGAGTTGTTCGATGCCATTTCTAATTTCATGTCTTTAATTACTCTTAATAAATGTTAGGGGCTCTTTGTTTGCATTGTACCATCCAAACCTCTGTATCATCCAGCTCTATACCATCCAGCAATTACCAAGGAGTCCCTTAGTTGATTGGATGGTTGATGATACCAAGTCATATCTTTGTGACGATAAAAAAAGATTATGAGAAATAAAGAAATAATACATGAGTTTCTTATTATTCATTTGTAATCAAGTATTGCAATTTGCAAATGGTTGTCTAATATTTATAGCTCATTATTCATTTGTAATTAAGTATTGCAATTTGTAAATGGTTGTCTAATATTTATATGTTGAAGCCGTCCTTTGTAGATTATCAACTTCATATGTACATAAGAAAATTATGGCTAATTGCGTCATTCAGGCTTAAAGTACAATGTTTAATTATGAATCGTCTATCTTTTATTCTTCTCTTAGGAATCATCGGCCTATAAAAGTAATGTGTAATTTAGAAATTAAGAATAAAATTTTGATTTAATTAGTTTGCAAGTTTATGATCGGTGAAATAACATGAATACGAAATCAACATTCAAAGCTAATAATATATGTCACATGTCATTCTGAATGAAAAATTGATATAAACTTATTCAACATTCTCTAATTTAAATAAAAAACCACAAACATTTAGCCAAATAACTCAAACCCTAATTTTAAAATCGAACTAAAATTAATAAATATGATTTACTAAAAAAGACAACACCGGAAAGAAACCTCAAATCTCCCTTATATCAATCTCATGTCTTCAATCATCAACTAATGAAATCAACAATCTTCAAGTTCTTTCAAATGCATATATATTATTTTTTCTAAAAAATTCGTTGCCGCCTCCTCAATCATTTTTACCCTCGAATTATTTTATCCTTAATATGATTTATTGCCTCCTTTTGATACAAAGAGGATCCATGAGATAACAAGCGTTTTCTTCGATCTTTGGAAAAGAAGAACGAAACCCAAAAATAGGCATCGAAAAGGGTTGTGATAGAAATCATAAAACAAATTTAAAAACAAAATAAACAACCCTGATCAATGTGGGTATGCGGGAATACCGTCATAGAGGTCGCATTAGCTACTGTTTTGGATGCGGCCTTCACCTTTCTCGCTTCCCATACATGGTCCAACATTCCATGCATGCACATCCAATGTTTCATAGTCCAACTAGGAGTCTTCATTCTCATCACATCATCGGCCCATGATCACTTTGGTTCCATGATTCTTTATCTTCTTTCTTCTTCCTTTTTAGTTTATAATTATCTATATTATATTATATAATATTTGTCAAAAACTTTTAAAAACTACTTTTTATGCATACGGTAATATTTATTAATGCATATTACTTGAAATTCAAAATTATAAATAGATTGTGCATAAGTACAACTTATTAAAGTTTTATTTTTGAATTTTTGTAACTAACTACAAAAAAATTTATTAAATACAAAATAAACATCTCATTTTTAATGTAAAAAATCTAAAAACTAGTTAGGATAATCATTGAGTTGTAATAGAATACTTGATTATTATATTTATTAAAAAGTTTAAAATTAAATTACATTGTTATTAAACTAAAATTAAATTATAATAAAAATTAAGAAAAGAAACTACACAAAAAATCTTTTAAATAGTTAATTTGATACTAATATCGATATATATATATATATATATATTTTTTTTTTTTCAAAATTTATTTTATCTTAAAAAATTTATGTTATTTAAAAATAAAACCACATATAAATCATATTAGACATAAAAAAAAATGTGAAAAAATAAGCTAACTTATTTTTTAAGTAATCATTTGGATGCACATAAACTAGCTTATCGATAAACTATTTGGAGTAACTTATAAGGTGATTTTTGACACTTATTTCAATTATACCTCTGACTAATATTATTTATTTATTTACTATTATTAATTATAAATAAATATTAATTATTGATGAATATTAATTATTAATAAATATTAACTATAAATAAATGTTAATTTTAAATAAATATTAATTATTTATAAACATTAATTTATAGAAATTAAAATTAACGATCAATTATTTTTTTAATTACACATTATTAATTTATTTTAATTATACAGTAGATATTAATAATAAATATTAATTATTTATAAACTTTATTAACTAGCATATAAATTACTTTTTAATTATTATTCAATATATTTAAATATTAAAAAACAAATATAATAATTCTAAAATATTTATGTAAGATGCATAAATATTAAATAATTGTAAGAAAAATATGTAATTTAATTATTAATTATATTTTTAGAAAACATTAATTAATTATGATACATGAGTTTGAACAATTTTATTGTTAATTCATATTATATGTAATGGTTATTTAAAATCATAGATTAATATATATTTTTCCTAAAATTTGTTTTAACTAATTTAAAATCTATATTTTGTATATATAATAATCAATTTTAATTTCTTTTTATTAACATATTATATTATTTAGTTTTTTACTATTTTGTTTGTATTAATTAACATATTATATTATCATAAATTTATTTTAATTATATTATTAAAAAATTATTTGAATTATAATATAAAATGTTTGTAATTGATTATTTATTCAAAATGTTCTTTTTAGTCCTTTTACAATTTTATAAGCTAGTTTTTACCAAACATAATTTGTTCGTTCATCAACTAACTAATCAGTTTATTAGTTTACCAAATAGGGAAAAGTCTAAAAAAACCCAACGAAATATCTGATTTTGAATGATTAAGTACTTAAACTATTTTTTTGAATGAAAAAACCCTTAAACTTTCTGAAACCGATTAAATACATCATTGTAACCTGTAATAACAGGTTAATGTGATAACAATTTGGAAAAAGTCTAAAAAAACCCAACGAACTATCTGATTTTGAATTATTAAGTCCTTGATTTTTTTTAATGAATAAATTCCAAAAAAAATCTAAATCTTTTTACCAAATTAAATTTTTAACTTTATTTAAACAAATAAATTTCAAACTTTTTTTTGAAGAAATAAAATCATGAACTTAATTTTGAACAAATTAATCCGAAACATTTTTTAAACAAAATCATAAACAAAAAAATATAATTTCTCTTACCGACAACAAAGTACAATGAATCAATTAAATGAAGAAAAATTATACAATTTCCATTACTAATTATGAAATATATAAAATTCATACTTAAAACATAAATAGATACATATAAAATATTTATACATAAATTTTTTTGAACGACAATAACACACACGTTCCTGGGGTATCCGGGATCCATTCAGGAACCCGAGTAATCCTCGGCGACCAGGATCCACCACAGAGTGGTAGGATCGCCACATGGAGCCGCGAGAATTCAAACCCGGATAGTCAGGGATGCCATCCAGACATCCACTACTTATACCATTTCCATTACTAATTATGAAACATATAAAAGTCATGTATAGAACATATATAGATACATATAAAATACTTATACATAAAAAAATTAAGTTAATGAATTTGATTTATGCTTTCTAATTAGTATTGAAAATGATATAATTCATCTATATTTAATTGATTTATTGTAATTTGTTTGTCGGCGAGAAAAATTATATATATATATATATATATATATTTGTGATTTTGTTCAAAAAAAATCCGTATTTATTTGTTCAAAATTAAGTTCATGATTTTAGTTTTCAAAAAAAGTTTGGGATTATTTGTTAAAAGAAAGTTTAAAAATTAATCTGGTAAAAAGATTTAGGAAATTAATTCGGGATTTATTGGATAAAAAAATAAAGGACTTAATCATTCAAAATCAGATAGTTTGTTGGGTTTTATTAGACTTTTTTCAAATTTTTATAACATTAACCTGTTTTTACAGGTTACAAGGATGTATTTAACCGGTTTCAGAAAGTTTAAGGGTTCTTTCATTCAAAAAAATAGTTTAAGGACTTAATCATTCAAAATCACACCGTTCATTGAGTTTTTTCAGACTTTTCCCTACCAAATATAGCCTAAAGTTGAAACGATTGTGAGAGTACCTTTTGGTCCTTTATTAATAAGAAAAAGGGAAAAGTCCATTAAAACCCAACCCTCTTTCATGTTTTAAGTGATTAAGTCACTGGACAATACTTTTGAACAAAAAAATCCTTAGACTTTTCAAAATTAATCACATTGGTCCTTATTACTTGAAAATGTGACTTATAACCTCTTTGACTGGTAAAATTAAAAAAAAAACAAAAATTAAAAAAATCCTACAAAATTTGAAACCCTAAATTCAGGGTCGCTTAATCCCCAAACGACGACCACGACCACCTGCCCTGTCGTCGTCGTCCCCGTACCACCCAACTCCGGTCGTCGTATCCATCCATCGCATTCCCATCCAGCTCTGGTTGTTGTCTCCTTCCCACCTAGCTCCGGTCGCTGTTTCCGTCCCACACCGAAATCCTCTCATCGCCTTCACCACTGCTACCTCCCTCAATCTCTCGTCGACACCACAGCTCCCTCCATCGCCGGCACCACATCTCCCTTCGCTGCCACCACTGCTCACTCCCTCCCTCAATCGCTCGTTATGGTTCTTGTTTGCTTCTCCAATCCTCCTACTCCCTTGAGATGGGTTTTTCTCCCAAAAAGTTTGCACCAAAACTTGTCAGGACCATAGCTGAGTTTTTTTCCAGATGTTTTTTTTTTCAATTTTTTAGATGGCCTCTTGAGATGGGTTTTTTGCAAAGAGAGGTTGGAACACCAAATGGGGTTTTTCTTCCACTTTTTAGATAAGTTTTTCAATTTATGATGCCTTTTGCATATTGACTATGGAATGTTCTTGAGATGGGTTTTTTTTTTTTTCAAAAAGAGGTTGGAACTCCAATGGGTTTTTGTTCAAAATTTTAGATGGGTTTTTCAATTTTTATGATGTGTTCTTCATATGCTTTCTGCAAATAGACGGCGGAACAGATTTCTTGAGAGGGGTCTTTCTTCAAATTTTGAACATGATGTGTTCTTTGTATGCTTCAAATTTATGCAGACAACTTTTTCCATACAACTAACTTTATCCATACAGAACTTAATAAAAAAACCAACCAATGGCTTATTGGACTGTAGTGGAGAAATGGGTCATAGACCTGTTGTGGCTTAATGAACGGCTGCGGCTTAATGGATTGCAGTGGCTTAATGATTGGGGATGTTTGGTTGGCTTTTCATTAAGTCCCGTATGGATAAAGCTTTCTGTATGGATTAATCTGTCTTTATAGATTGAGGAAGGTTCTGTTTAGGAGGGTTTTTCATAGATGGAAGGAGAGTGTTTGGAAAAAACTTGGCTTTCTGCATAAAGCTCCCCTCTAGAAGCTTACCCAATAAGCCACTTTCTATATCATTAAGCCACTACCAAACAGCTGATCAAATAAGCCGTGAGTTCCATTAAGCTCATTAAGCTGCTAACAAACAGGCCCTTATAGTGGCTTAGTGGATGCAGTGGATCATTGATCTGCAGTGGCTTATTGATCAGTTGCGGCTTAATGGGCCGCAGTGGCTTAGTGATCTGCAGTACTTATTGATCTGTTGCGGCTTAATGGGCTGCAGTGGCTTATTCTGCTGCGACTTAATGGGCTGCTGGTGCTGGTGCTTAATACATTGCAGGGGCTGAATGAATGGTTTAATGCTTGATCTGCTGTTTGGTTAAGGTGCTTAATGCAATGCAGGGTCTGATTGAAAGGATTAATGCTCCTGCTTCTATTCTGCTGTTGGGTTCAATGCATGTGCTTAATGTTGTTTTGATTTAAATTGTTTCCTTTCAAGTCGTACTCGTAGAGATCTCGTCCTTGTGTAGTATACCTGTTGGTTTTCGTTGCTTCGTTGTTTGTACGTGACTATTTGTTTGGTTAATAAAATTGTGGTTGTTGTTCAAAAAATAAAATAAAAAAAAACCAACAATCAAAATCAATATATGCAAAAAACAAACAGAATCAACACCACAAAGAACAATAAAAAAAGTCTATGGTGTTTTTAAGTCATGTAGGACACTATATTAACCACAAATCTATAATTCACATTAAAACAAACCATTAGAACCAGTATCCGGCAAAAAACGTTCAAAATCAATTTCATAGGTCATAAGGACGTAAATAACAGGTTTTAAAAAGTCTAAGGATTTTTTTTTCAAAAAAATTGTCCGATGACTTAATCACTCAAAAATACAACATGAAAGAGGGTTGAGTTTTAATGGACTTTTCCCTAAGAAAAACTTAAAAGTATAATCCTAAAATTTACGAAAGCATTACATAATTCCTTATCATAAATTTAAAAAAACCCTATAAAATTAATTCCCATCGCCCTCGGCCAATCGTCCTGCCGCCGTCGCCGTCGCCACCTCCCTCGGCCCATCCCCGCCGTCGTCCGTCGTCGCCACCGCCGTCATCCCGCCAGACCGCCGTCTACACCATTCCAGGCCGTCGCCCGTGACGAGACCCCCCCCCTCTTCAAACCAACATCGACATCAATCAGGTTCGAGTACTCTGTGTGGTTCAATTACTTACTGTAAGCACATATGTGGTTCGACAATATGTAGTTCGATTACTCATTATAAGAACGTATGTGGTTTGATTACTCATTGTAGAACATATGTGGTTTGATTACTCAGGTTCAGTCTCTTGATTTCTATGATATTGGTCATCTAATGTTTTTTTTTCTTAATCCATCTTCAATAAAATGTTTTGTTTGGATTTTATGAAGTATCCAGGAAAACGCAATTGCTGAAATAGGAAGCCAATAAATTACTTAATATTTGGGTATGTGTGATGCCCAATTAGATATATGGGGAAGATTAGGACTTGTATGAATTCCTCTGTTCTGCTATTCTGTCTCGCTGTATGGACATTTTCAGCTATTGCAGACTTCCATTTAGCATCAATTTTGGTCTTCATCAGGCTTGATTATTTAGTAATAGTATGGATTATGTTTTAGGATCAGAACATTTCAGGTAATTAGGATCAAAAGATTCAGAATTTCCAACCTGATAACTTGTTCCAAAGATTCAGACTTTCTGTTCAACTAAAGCAGTGTTTGTTTGTGTTGGAATGAGTCATGATTTTATAAATGCAAGTATTTGTTCTTCATAAGGATGTATTTAACAGGTTTTAAAAAGTCCAAGATTTATATAACAGGTTTTAGTAAGTCCAAGGACTTAATTATTCAGAAAAATTATCCAATGACTTGACCATTCGAAACAGTAAAGTGCATTGGGTTTTTTTTGACTTTCCCTAAAAAAGGGGTCCTAATATGTATGTGCAGCATATGCAGTTCTAATGTTCTAAGATGGGCTATTTTGTTTATTAATTTCTGTTTCTGGTTTTTTTTGTAGTTCTGTTTTGTAAAATCATTTGATAGGAGAAGTTATTTCATACTTTTTAATATTGGTTAGGCATTTGACAACTTTAGTGACAGCCCCACTAGGTGTTCGATGAAATGCCAATATTAGATATGTGCATTTGTTAACTCATGGGGGAGGCTAATGGCACCCTTAAGGTGTGCTTATGGCACCCCTAAGGGTGAATGTCATCCTCACACAAATGCATTAAATTCCGTGCACACACCTATAAAATGCATTATATTCCGTGCCCACCCCTATATTAAGGGTGCCATTAGCACTCCCCTAACTCATATGGTAGGATTAAAATTTTATATTTAAGAAAGAACGTTAGTGATCAAATCCCATACTTCCAGGTGTGATCTTATTACCATCACAAGAGAAAGACAATCCGAGCTTTGAAGGTTTGCATTTCTAACATTTGGTTTCCAGAATCTGAACCTGGGTAGCAATGGAGACAAAGAAGAAGAAAAAGGGTTTGGTTATTGAAGGGTACCCGATTGAAGGTTTATCGATAGCAGGGCATGAGACTTGTGTAATTCTCCCCACTCTTAACTTGGCTTTCGACATTGGAAAGTGCCCTCAAAGAGCCATCTCTCAACAATTCCTCTTCATATCTCATGGTCACATGGATCACATTGTAATCCTCATTATTCTCTGCTTTAGACTTTAATTACTACTATGAGACTTTTCATTTGTTTTCAAAGTTTTCTTTAAAGGTTCTTGATTATATTATCTTATGTCAAGGGTTAGAGTTTCTTTCTTCTCATTATTGATTTTTTTTCTAGGGAGGATTGCCTATGTATGTTGCAACTCGTGGATTATACAGAATGGCTCCCCCAACTATCATTGTACCAACAACCATTAAAGAAAATGTTGAAAAGATATTTGAAGCACACCGGGCAATGGACCAATCAGAGCTGAATCATACTTTGATTGGATTGGATGTTGGTAATTCTATTTTGCTTATTCTTTCTCTCAACTGTGGGCAAAAGTTAAAAAAAACCATTCAATGTTAAATCAAGTTTACATCTGCAGGGGAAGAATTCTACTTGAGAAAAGATTTGAAAGTAAAAGCATTTAAGACATATCACGTCATACCAAGTCAGGCTAGTTGTCTTTACTCATCACTGAATATATATTCTATATTCTTTTAATGCTAAAAAGACATAAATATACCTAGAAGATTGATCAGTTGTTAATTAGCTCTGTTTGTGGCTTGTTGCAGGGTTATGTAATTTATTCTGTGAAACAGAAGCTTAAGTCCCAGTATGTTGGTTTACCCGGAGATGAAATTAAGAAGTTGAAGATCTCAGGTGTGGAGGTCTGTCTCAATTGTAGCTCGAATTCGAGGGGCTATTATCTAATATAATTTGTTGTGGACAAGTATTTATCTAAGACAGAGAGAAAATGAAAGAGAATGGCTTTTTTGATAGTAAATATTACTTACATATTGTCGAATATTATACATATATATATATATATATATGTTACAAGGTGCAAAGTAACAAGGTGAGTTTGTAATTTGGCAGATAACATACACGACAACATCACCTGAAGTAGCTTTTACAGGAGACACTACATCTGACTTCATTGTTGATACCAATAATGCTGATGTATTGAAGGCAAAGATTCTCATTATGGAGGTAACACCTGTTAAGCCATTGCCTTCTTTCCACTTCACTTAAGAAGGGCAGTTTGTTTACCTCTTAACAGTTACATTAAGAGGCAGCATCTGAATTGCTAAGAGGTGAATCCTATTTGGCAAAAAATAAGTTTTGGTTCCAAAACCCTCTGAATCATTTTGTATCCTGGACATTCCTTAACCATTAAGATCCCCAATTACATCCTGAACAATTACCAAACAATTATATTTCATTCTGCACTATATTACAAGAGCCTCTTAATCATTCTGCACCATACCATTCAGCAACTGCCAAACAGCCCCATAATCAGGGAAGTGGTTTTAGTTCTCCTTGTCCTAGACCATCTCCAACACATTACACCAATTCTTAAAACAAAGGGAGTATATTTTCAGACTATTCTTATTTAATTATTTATTGTATGACAGCTGTGACAGTAGCCTTTATTTGGAAGGTTAATGTTTGTTTGGTTAATGCAGAGCACATATGTGGAGAATACAATGACAGTGGAGAATGCAAGAGACTATGGACACACCCATTTATCTGAGGTCAAATCCTCTTCTTTTTTATGACATGATATCTACTCATAATTGGTATTATTAGCGTAACCTGACATATTTTTGTTTTGGTAAATCAGATAATAAATCATTCAAACAGATTTGAGAATAAAGCAATTCTATTGATCCACTTTTCAGCTCGGTATCAGTTGGATGTAAGTTTTTAGCATTTCATCTTTCTCTTCGTTCATTCATCTTTAGTTATTAATTAGCATTTTTCATGGGTAATTAATTAGTATCTGGTTCAGGTGATTCAAGAAGCCCTTTCTGCACTGCATCCACCTTTGGCAGGCCGTGTTTTCGCACTAACAGAGGGCTTCTAGGATGGATGATTAATGTTAAAAAGAACATAAAGTTCTGCTAATTATGTTTTAGTTTTACTTCATCCTTCTTTTTTCAATGTTGTTTTTTTATATTCTAGAAAGGAATTCTGTAGTCGGTTTGGATTATCACACGGCCTTTTAATTGTTATTCTGTTATATACTTTGAATTGCAATATGTTTGTTGATATATTAAGTTGTTTCAAGTGTGAAAGGAGAATAGAAAGGGAATTTCAGACACAAGAAAAGCAAGGAATAGAGCTTTGGCTCATCTCTTTAACAATCTAAAAATCCAATTGTTTACTCGGGTTTTTTCGTTTTCGTTTTATGAGAATAAAATAAACCAAGATACAAAGAATGAGACGAAACAAACCAATGTCTGATGGCTAAAGTTTGGAATAACAAATGATTGCAAGAAAAGTTAGTTCAATCTTTACCATCTCTTCAATATATGATTATGCCCTATATATATAACTTGTCGTTTTCCCGATAATAATATAGCAACCTACCCTATCATATTCATACATCGCTCCAACTTCATTAATCGATGGCATATACAACACCTTTCGGTGACAGGAAAAGCTCTAGTAGTTTGGCATTCGAAGAGTTTGTGCCTCCCTCAGCTTGGACTGAAGACTCAACGTGCCATTACCTCCTTGTCGATCTTCCTGGTACATCAAATCCACATACTAAACAGTATATAAAAGGGCAAAATGCAAGAAATAACAACCTACTTTCATAAATTTCCTTATTACATCATTGAACTTTTAGTTTTTTTTTTATTACAACAATGTACTTTCAAATTATTTTTTATTAGAACATCGTACTTTGAAAAATCTACTCGTTATAACAATGGGTAACTTGTTATCTTTTAAATAAGGTTAGTTCGTAAGCATCGAGTAATCCTATGGGGCCGTGAATATAACAGCTAGGAAAATTCCAAGTATCCCCGAGGGGACCCAAAAATGTTTATTTGCCAACAAACTTTTATTTACCAGTTGAGCGGGCCCACAATGTTAATCGTTGAAAATGTTTGATTGCAGGTTTCAAGAGGCAGGAGCTAAAGCTTCAAGTGGATAACCAGACTCATATAGTAGTTAGTGGAGAAAGGCAAGTGAGAGAGAACAAATACAAGAGGTTTGAGCAAAGTTATGAGTTGCCAAAGAATGCAGACATAGAAAAGATCACAGGGAAGCTTGATGGTGAGATTCTGTATATTTCAGTCCCAAAGAAAATAGAACAAGAACACCCAGAGATCAAACATGGTGGCGGCATTCATGGTGGGGAGAAGGAGGTGTTTCATGAGGCGGAACCAGAACCAGGATCACATGAAGATGATGATGATAGCGACAAGAAATCTGAAACATCTGAAAATGAAGATGAAAGTGAAAGTGATAAAAAAAATGATGAAAAGGATGTCGTCGAAAGAAAGAACCCCATAAGGGATTCCGAAGAGGATTGGGGGAAAGAGGCTGATTTGTTTCTGAGACTCGCAATTGAAAAACTAAGGAAGAATAAAGGGATTGTTATGACAGCAATCTTTGCATTTTCATTAGGGGTGTTGGTAACTCAGAAGTTACAGTCAAATGAACGGTAATTGATCTAGCTCTTGAATGAAAAGATGTAAATGATATATATATATATATCTCCGCTAAACTTCATACTTGAGAATAAGAAATGTAACACAAATTGCAAATATATTAAATAAGGTTCCAGTTTGATTGTGGTAATAGTAATACCGAGTGTTTTCTTTTTATGAGTTAAAATCTAGCCAGCAGCAGATGACATCCATCCTGATGATCATTGTCACCTGAAACAAAAACACAAGCATCAATACTCTTTTCTTTATCTTTTTCTTACTTTATCCAAAAGGATCAGATACTGGCTCTACATGATGCCGGATGGAGAAGCTTCTTCGAAAATATGCAGAGAGAATACTCTTAACCATCCTAGAAATCGGCCACCATCTATCCTAAACTGAAGCAACACCAGTCTATGTAACATGGCTAATGTGTCGTAAAAGGGGCAAAAAAGACAATTTACCATCTCAAGCTTTCATTTTTCTTTAGATAAATAACCTTAAATGAGTTTTCAACCTTGACCAATAGCATGGTGGTTCTTTTTGGACAACAGTAGCTAGCAGGACAAATCTAAATGACAGCTAATGGTAGTAAAAATTGAAATTTGAACAGGGTCCCTTGATCAAAGGAAGGGGTTGGAAAAAGGGGGATGCTTTCTTGTAAAAACTTTATTCAAAAAAACCACTTTTTGACAAGAAAAAAGGATGATGGCATCTTAGGACTACAAGTGGTTTGAAAACAGTGATCTTTTGCTACTGCAAGATGGAGTTGGAGTGAATGAGAATGCAGATTGATGAGAAATAAAAAGTAACCTGTGTGCATTTGGGACAAAGAATCTAATGCTTATGTCCACAACAAGGGATTTATTTGCTTAGCCAAAAGCAACATATTCAAATTCTTCTTTTAACTTCTTCCCTACTTCATCATCACCATCTACACCAAATCTTTTAAGCATCCTAAAATAGTTTTTAACATCCTATTTCATATCAGATTTACTGGGTTGTTTGGTTTTACTTTTTACTTTACAAGAAATAAAAAAACACAAGAGTAAATAACAAGTTTTTAGATATAAGATAGTTTAATAAACAAATCAAAAACCCCATTAAAAAATTACAACTAAAAAGTAGATTGAAACCTTATTGAAGAGGGTATGGAATCTTCATAGAGATAACAAAAAACATTCCTAAATTTGCTTGCTTTACGAATAATCACATTTGGTATCCAAAACGTTACCAATGCACATTTTGTAGCAATCAAATTGTGTTTTAAATTGGAAAATATTTATATAATATGGTTTTATTTTTTGTATGTTTTACGCGTAAAAGAATAAAAGGATAATGGAAAACAAAGAGAAAGGCAATAGGTGGCAAGGTGCGAGTTAAAAAAGTGACAACAAATAATTTTTGTTCTTTCTGGAAGAAACAATAGGATCAAGAAAGTCTTACCTCTATCATCATCTTCACCACCGCCACCGGCACCCACCACCGATGACACCATGATGGCGGACCAACAACAACAACAACAACCACCACCACCACCACCGCCACCAACGAGGCCAATTCGGAAATTAGTTGTGGAGGTTGCAGACGCGCGTGACCTTCTTCCGAAGGATGGATTAGGGAGTTCCAGCGCTTATGTGGTTGCAGATTTTGACGGCCAGAAGAAGAGGACATCGACGGTTTCTAGAAGCTTGAATCCGGTATGGAACGAGAGTTTGGAATTTGTGGTGTCCGATCCGAGCACCATGGAATACGAGGAGTTAGAGATAGAGGTGTTCAACGACAAAAGGATGAGCAATGGTAGCAATAGGAAGAATCATTTTCTAGGGCGAGTGAAATTGTATGGTAGTCAGTTTGCTAGGAAAGGAGATGAAGGTTTGATCTATTTTCAATTGGAGAAGAAGAGTGTTTTTAGTTGGATTAGAGGAGAGATTGGTTTGAGGATATACTACTATGATGATCTCGAAGTAGCCGCCGTCGATCAGGAGATGAATAACGATAATGCTCAACAACCACAACCGTCTGAGAAGGAGGCGCCACCACCGCCACAGCAACCGCAACAGGAAGGGAGGAAAATGGAGGAGGTAAGAGTTATGGAGGTTCCAGCTCCGACAGAGGCTGTGACGGAAAATTTACATTCACCGCCAATGGCTACAATGGAGGAAGCTCCACAGGGAGTGACAGTGAGGATGGAAAATCATCATCACCAGCATCAAAATCAGGGGATTCCACCTCCAGTTCATCCGGAATATCCGCCGGAAATGAGGAGAATGCAGACAGGGAGAGTCGGAGTAGGAATTGGAGGCGGCGAGAGAGTTAGAGTTTTGAAACGGCCGGATAACGGAGATTACTCGCCGCGAGTCATACCGAGACGATCGGCGAACGGAGAATCTGAGAGAATTCCGGCCTATGATTTGGTTGAGCCTATGCAATACTTGTTCGTAAGGATCGTCAAAGCTCGTGAACTCTCACAGAACGAAAGCCCCTATGTAAGAATCGGTAATTCCGTCCGATCAAAGCCAGGGATTCCGAGACCAGGTGAACCGCCTTCGAATCCAGAGTGGCATCAGGTCTTTGCTCTCGCCTACAACAAGCCGGAATCTCCGAACTCCTCGACGCTCGAGATCTCAGTGTGGGACGCGCAATCGGAGAATTTCCTCGGCGGTGTGTGCTTCGATCTCTCCGATGTTCCGGTTCGTGATCCTCCTGACAGTCCACTTGCTCCGCAGTGGTATCGGCTAGAAGGCAGCGATGATCCTAACGCCGCCGGAAAAGTTTCCGGTGACATACAACTCTCTGTTTGGATTGGAACTCAAGCCGACGACGCATTCCCTGAATCATGGAGCTCAGACGCACCATACGTTTCGCATACTAGATCAAAGGTTTATCAATCGCCTAAACTATGGTACCTTAGAGTTACAATAATGGAAGCTCAGGATCTCCAAATTGCCCCAAATCTTCCTCCATTAACAGCACCGGAGGTTCGAGTTAAAGCACAGCTAGGGTTTCAATCCGTGAGGACAAGGAGAGGGGTAATGAACAACCACACGTCGTCGTTTTTCTGGCATGAGGACCTGGTGTTCGTCGCCGGCGAGCCACTGGAAGACAGTTTGATCCTACTGTTAGAGGACCGAACGGGGAAGGATCCAGTGCTGCTAGGACATGTCTTGATCCCTGTAGCTGCAATTGAGCAACGGATAGATGAACGCCACGTGGCAGCAAGGTGGTTGTCGTTAGAGGGTGGTCCTGGTGGTTCCTATTGTGGTAGAATTCACTTACGAATGTGCTTGGAAGGTGGGTATCACGTGCTGGATGAGGCAGCTCACGTGTGTAGTGATTTCCGACCGACCGCAAAGCAATTATGGAAGCCGGCCATCGGAATTCTCGAGCTCGGCATCCTCGGCGCTCGTGGGCTACTTCCGATGAAATCCCGTGGCGGTGGCAAAGGTTCCACCGACCCTTATTGTGTTGCAAAGTACGGAAAGAAATGGGTGCGGACCCGAACCATCAACGACAGTTTTGATCCACGATGGAACGAACAGTACACGTGGCAAGTCTATGACCCGTGTACGGTTCTAACCATCGGGGTGTTTGACAACTGGCGTATGTTTGCTGACATGGCAGAAGAAAAACCCGACTTCCGGATTGGAAAAGTCCGAATACGAGTATCTACGTTAGAAAGTAACAAGGTATACACCAATTCGTATCCTTTATTAGTTTTACAACGAACCGGGTTGAAGAAAATGGGAGAAATTGAGGTGGCAGTTCGATTCGCCTGCCCGTCGTTGCTGCCCGACACATGTGCGGTTTACGGGCAGCCTTTGCTTCCACGAATGCACTATTTGCGTCCACTAGGAGTGGCCCAACAAGAGGCATTACGTGGGGCCGCTACAAAAATGGTGGCGGCTTGGCTGGCAAGGTCAGAGCCGCCACTAGGTTCAGAGGTGGTTAGGTACATGTTAGATGCGGATTCCCATACTTGGAGCATGAGAAAGAGTAAAGCCAATTGGTTCAGAATTGTGGGTGTACTAGCATGGGCGGTTGGGTTGGCGAAATGGTTAGACAACATTAGGAGGTGGAGGAACCCAGTTACAACGGTTTTAGTCCATTTACTATATTTGGTTCTGGTTTGGTACCCGGATTTAATAGTCCCAACTGCTTTTTTATACGTCTGTTTGATCGGAATCTGGTACTACAGATTCCGACCAAAATCACCTGCAGGTATGGACATCCGTCTCTCTCAAGCAGAGACGGTTGATCCAGAAGACTTAGACGAGGAATTCGATACATTCCCAAGTTCAAGACCACCCGAGCTAATCCGGGCCCGATACGACCGGTTAAGAATGTTGGCGGCTCGGGTCCAGACCGTGCTTGGTGATGTTGCAACACAAGGGGAGAGGGTCCAAGCCCTGGTGAGCTGGAGGGATCCAAGAGCTACAAAACTGTTCATTGGGGTGTGTCTTATAATCACAGTGGTGTTATACGTTGTGCCACCAAAGATAGCAGCGGTGGCTCTCGGATTCTACTTTTTGCGGCATCCGATGTTTAGGGAACCGATGCCACCTGGCAGCCTGAATTTCTTTAGAAGACTTCCAAGTTTATCGGATAGGCTAATGTAGTAATGAGAGACACACAAATAAATAAGGCTTGTTTAGAGTACATTTGCCCCCAAATTGGGTGCTCCAAATTTTCAATGTTTTGCGATGAAAATATGTTGAGCTCAATAAGCCGTTACATTTACTTTACATAAAAGTTTCGGATATGATTTTTTTATTTGTTTTTATGTCTTTTAAATATAAATATGAAGTAAAAAGTTGGAAAGTAAAATTCGGTAGGGACCAATGTTGTAGAATCGACAATTGGAATTAGTAAAAAGAAATGGATTAAATCTTTCTAGTTACCTTTTTAATATATTAAATAAATTGATCTATGTAAAAAAAGTTGGACTCGTAAACCAGATATTGAATGAGTTTTTGAACATCCCTCCTAAAATTTGGGCCCTAATTTTACCTGTGTTTATGGCCTGATTTATATAAATTTGTGAGGCCATCTTAATTCTTAACGAAGACCTATCTATTTTTTTTCAAATTAAAAGTGGTTATTAAATTTATCGACCAAAAACAAAAATGACTATTTGATATTTTTGTCATTTTTAATTTTTTTTGTTGTTTTAATTTGTAAGATTTTTAATACAACATACAGTTTTATATTTTTGTTTTGTTTATTATTCATTTTAGACAATCTATAATTTAGCACAAGTATAATAGGTGTAACATGACATTTAAAAATATTGCGACGGATATGCGTAAAACTACTTTATAAAACAATGTGTGCTTCAATCAAATGAAATATAACAACTTTTGATTGGAGGCACTGGTTATGGCTAAAGCTAAAGGGAAGTAGTGCAAATCACATCTTCTTTAGATTTGAATCCAGATGTTAAAGCTCTCGTGGCCATATAGATTCATCTGCAATCAAGGTTCTAAATGGTGTGAGGTGTGGCGGCGGCTGCGAGGCCAAACCTCAAGCCTTTAGGAGCCACGACGTTTTCAAGGCGTGACTTATGACGTCAAATTTCTAATCCATATACTATATTATATATAAAACATATGTTTTGTATTGTTACTAAATAAGTCAATAGTCATAACCAATTTAAATTAGGTTATATATATTAAAAAATAGCAAATAGGACATTAAAAACGTAAAGAAAAATTAAATATCAAACTACTAAAACTGCGTATTAAGCCATCGGATGCCACGGGCTTAACGTGACGTAAGACACAAGCCTTGTGCCATGACGTGCCATGTGTGCGACGAGTTTTTAAAAAAAATACCTGCAGTGACTCCAAATTATTCGTGATCATCCAAAAAATTAACGTTACTCGTAAACAACAATTACCAAAAATGAAATATAAGTCATTATAAGAGTATTTGTTTTGGTCTAATTAATATTTAATGAAAATTTTGAACTTATTAGTATGTTTTCTATTTAGGAAAAAAACAAATAATACGGATGTGATAATTGTTCCCAACATTTGAAGACGAGTGTAAGCCAGAAGTATTTTAATTGGCGATGCACCATTTGTGGGGTATTCACATTTCTAACACCAATGGTTTTGTGGTATGCTTTCAATCTATCATTTCAATCCAAAAATAGTCAAAAGTTTCTGATTTAAAAGCTTCAAGACACACTTTATTCAACACATTACCTAAATCTTTGGACTTTTTACCACACAATTTTGACAACTTCAGGTTTGTAGTTCAACTTTCATTCTTGTTTTCTTGTTTTTATGCAGAATTAACGTGTTTTTTTACAATCATTGTGTTATGTACACTAAGGAATGGGAGGAACAGAAGAAAAGGACGTTGCCACCAACAAGGAAACTGACCAAAAACAAACTAAAGATAAGAAGAAGGACAAGAAGAAGGACAAAAAAGAAAAAAAGGAAAAGAAGGAAAAAAATCCCGAAGATAAGAATGATCCGACCAAACTCAAGGCCAAGCTTGAGAAGCTTGATTCTAAGATTCAAGCACTTAATGTGAAACGAGAAGAAATCCTCAAACTCATTGAAGAAGCCAAAGCCAATGCTCCAGCTCCAGCTCCCGAAGCTGCTACATAGACCCGAGCGAGCCTTTTGAATGAGGTTGCAACCCAATAAAACAAAAAGAAGTTTATAAATGGGTACTTATACATATTTTCTGATAATTTTTTAATCGTGATTCCTTCCAGATGTATTACATTTGCGTCTGGATGATAATGTAGGAAATGACACTTACTAACGACGTTATAACACTTCAAAAGACAAGTGTTGCTCGTCGTTATGACATGTTGTAAAATGTAAATTATAATTCATATACAGTTTGGGAGATGTTTCACTTTTGTATCTTGATTCATCAATTAATCTCACCTAAAATACAATTTAGAATATGACCATAAATGTTGATATCATATTTTAATTTCTCAAAATAAAAATTAGTCTTCTAAATAAGAACCGATAGAACCACCACCAAAAATCTTGGTACGTTATAGGTGACATTGATACCTCAGGAAAAAAATTATAATTAGTACAAGGAAAGCAAAGAAGAAATATAAAACATATAATTTCATCAATTCGCTTACATCCCATTTATTAGGATTGAAACATAATGGATAATATTGAGGTTTCAGTTATGTGAAAGTTTAAAAAGGTGGTCAAAATGGGGAGGCTAATATGACATAAGCACATCCCAAAACAATCAATACAAGATGAATTTAACAAGACTTGAAAATAAAACGTTCTACATTGCCTCTACAACTGAAAATAGGTTTTAGATTTTCGGTATCTTAATTAAGATAAATGAAACAAAATCAATCTGTGAATAAGCGGTAAAACTATGTGAGGAATATTTCTTATGTTGGAGAAGAACTCGTTCAAACACAAGATACACACAATTTTTCCAAATTGGTGTAACAACTTAATTAACAATTCAAAATATGAAACTAGGATGCAAGATGAAAGTTACTCGCCAATTTTAGCAAACGGGCCATGTAGGTGACCAAACAAGTCGAGCATTTAAGTTGCAGAGACATATATGCTTGCATGTGCGACTGCCCAACTCACCACGTCATCGCTATATTTGTACAATAAGTTTCCACCTTCTACATGACTTGATAGACAACTTAGCGAGTCTCCTGGAAGTTACAAAAGACTAGTGTTTTTGAGTATTACAAAATTTAAGATTTCATCTTGATGTGAGAATATGTATAACCCAGAGCATCTCAAACAGATTCTCCAAAGTAAAGAGAATGGAAAATATAAGAATATTGGGTAAAACTTTGCTCCTATAGATTCTCCAAAGTGGTGAAAAGATGAGAGGGAGTATGACAAATTTCAAATATGGAGAACTCCCAAAAATTAAATACTACGAGAGAGGAATAGTTTTTATTATTCCCATTAAAATATTACAATATTGTGATATTTAAAATAATTGAGAAACTCTTGGATTAATTATATTTTTTAGAGATTTTGAATTTTGAGGAATATGTTAGAGATGTTTAGATTAACTCTTCAAAATAATTCTTGAGAATAGAATGGGAGTACCAACAGTTTTTTTTAATTAGGAGTTCTTAAAAAACTATTAATTTACTTAAATATTTTATTAAAAAATCATTTACACAAATTGTATTCTTTGTGAAACAGAAAAAATATACAACTTCTACAAAAAAACAATTTTAAGATTGTTTTATTTTATTCTTGACCAACTAAAATAATATAGTTAATACAACAAAAATAATAAAATAATAATGAAATACAATTGAAAAAACTGAAAAAATTGGGGGAAAACATTAACTAATTGAAATTTTTAAATGGTTGATTTACTGTTAATTAACTCAATAGTTGTGAGAATGTATGTGTGGAGCCCCATATTATTTTTTGAAATAGTTATTGAGTAGGAGATAAATTTCATCATATACAAAAGTAAAAAAATGTAGAATTTTTAAAGTAGTAGACGTTGATCTTAATACTATAAAAAATATATGAAATCTATAGATTAGTTATATCGAGACCAATTTGATGGATTTTTCTGTTGCTTTATTGCACACACGAACCCACTATTCATACAAGAGTTCTAACCAAACTATAATTAATAAGAAAAACTATTAACTATGGTTAAAGTAAATACCAAACAAACTCTTCAACAACTGAAACAAACATGGTAAATTAAATAGAATAAGGCAAAAGGATCCTTAATTCTTTAATGCCATCTTGGATATCAGAGACTGAACTTTGGATGAACTTTGGATGCTGGCAATGGTTATTGAAAATGTCTGCTAGCTGATAAGATGATTGAATAAGAAGTAAACGAATAACTTTGACAACCACCTTTTCTCTAATAAAGTGGCAATCAATATCGATATGGTTCGTTCATGAAAAGTTGGGTTATTAGCAACCTGAGATGCTGATTTGTTGTCACAAAACATGGGAATTGACTTCAAGTGTTGAGCATCCATGTCTTTTAAAAGAGCCGTAAGCCAAATCAATTTACATGTAGTTACAACCATTGCTCGATATTCGGCTTCAATAGATGACCTCGAGACAGTAGGTTGTTTCTTTGATTTCCAGGATATCAAAGAATGACCCAAGAAAATACAAAATCTAGTAACAGATCTTCGTGTATTTGTGTATTTACCCAATCTGAATCAAAGTATGCTTGCAACGAACATTCTGAATCAGCAGAAAAGAACAACCTTCTTCTTGGTTGATGTTTCAAACATTTCACCAAGTGACATGCCGTTGGCCAGTGGGGAACTCTAGGCTTTGCCATAAATTGGGACAACTTTTGAAGAGCAAAAGATATATTTGGTTTGGTGACATTAAGATATAATAATCGCCCAACTAGTTGATGATATCGAGAGAGATCTGTGAGAATTTCACCATCTTCATCGGTCAATCTTCACTAAACTGAAATCATTATGGGAAGAACTTGCTAATTTTCGTCCTCATTGTTCTTGTAGCAAATGTAAGTGTAGAGCTGTAAAGGAAATTGACACAAGTATTTCCAAAACGAACACATTCTGAATTTTCTGATGGGTCTAAACGACTCTTTTGCTCAAATTACGGCTCATATACTTTTGATGGAGCCTCTGCCTTCAATAAATTGTGTGTTTTTACTGGTGGTTCAAGAAGAACAACAGAGAAGCATATATCTATTGAACAACACACAACAATGACATTCAATGCAAGGGTAAATTTTAGAAAACCTAGTATGAATTCGGTCATGAATGGTAAGTCAAACAATCGTGATAAACCTTATTGTACTCATTGTAAGATGCATGGTCACATTGTGGATCAATGTTATAAGGTTCATGGCTATCCTATCGGATATAAAGCCAAATCAAAGATGAATTATGGTGAATCTGAAAACAATTCATCCGAAGGAGATTTGAGCACTTTGATTAAAGGAATATCTACTGTTCAACGCCAACCGTTGATGAAGGCCATATCAGTCCAAACACATTCAACAAATGTTGTCATAGAAGAAAGAAAATGTTGTAGGAAATGAGTTGACATGTACACATCGATCATTATCTTTTTTTCTTTGCAAAATATTTCACCACAAGATTAGATAAATTGATTCTGGAGTTGTTAGACACATATGTCATGATCTTGCAATTTATATTAATACAAAGAAGACACACGGAATTGCAATAACTCTTCCAAATAACATTGTTCTTCCTGTTACTCTTACCGGAGATGTAGTCATTAAAGGAGTTCTCATTCTACATGATGTGCTATATGTTCCTGATTTCAAGTTGAATTTATATTATCTATTAATGCTATTATAATGCACAAAAAGTTCACAGTCAAGTTCATGTATGGAATGCATGCCTTGATTCGGGAAATGTAATGCAAGAAAACAATTGGATCTACTAGTTATATCGAGACCGATTTGGTAGATTTCTCTGTTGCTTTATTTCACACACAAACCCACTATTTATACAAGAGTTCTAACCAAAATAAAATAAGAAAAACTATTAGCTATGGTTAAAGTAAATACCAAACAAACTCTTCAATAACCGGAACTAACATGGTAAATTAAATAGAATAAGACCAAACAACCCTTAACTCTTATTAGAGAAAAAAAATAGAATAATAACCCTTATTAGAAAAGTGACATGGTAAATTAAATAGAATAAGACCAAACCACCTTTAATCCTTATTAATTACTCTTAAGAAACGTCAATAAAATAATGAAAGCTACATTATATATACAGAAATCAGAAAAGATAGTTCAAAATATAATTAATATCAACCAAGTGGTCGCACCACCACCGCCAATCACATCTTCGATTGTCAACCTTTTTTTTGTTAGTTTTCCCCATTGAATTGATTGGTGGGCATTGCTATACACACAGAGTCAAATCATAAATTACAAATATAAAAAGAAAATCTTGATATTAAAGTATATAAAAAGAAAATTAATACGTAAGGATGCATTTGACCCATCAATGATAAATTAGAGTGAATTACATACTTCATCTTTAGGGTTTAGTGGGAATAACACTCCGGGTCCTTAAAATGAAATATCTATGACTTGCATCCTCATGGTTTCAATTTCATAACGTATTGGATCCCTAAAAGTAACTCCGTTAAAAATTTCTGTTAAACAGATTAATTTAAAGGGTATTTTAGTCATTCTATTTCTTTTATATTTTATATTAAAAACACAGCCAACAGGGACCAAATATGTTCAAAAAAATAAAAACAAAATAACCCTTATCATCATCATCCTTTTCTTCATAACCCTAGACCACATTTAAATAACTTAGAACACAAAATAATTAACCTTCATCAGATTGAATCAAACATATGTGATCTTGACAGATGAACCCAATGCTAATTTTCCGATCTTCACCGTGAATGTATCATACCGGAGAAAGAACTCCACCACCATCATTCTACTGCACAACTTCTCTCCGTCTCAGACAAAGCTATCTCCGACGAACACCACTGTCATAATCGATCTGCAACCTCCGATACGAGATCCCTTTCTTCGTCTCTTCTTCTCCGCCTGCATAGATCTTGGGGGGAGGGGGGGGGGAGGGGGGGGGGGAGGGGGGTGGGTTGTATCGAGGCCTAGTTTATTGTATCAAGATCTGGGTTTTTTTTTCTTTGTCTCTTCTTCTTCGGTGGCAAGTTCGTTTTGGGGGTTCATGGTGGTTCGAGGCAACAGGGCAGCGGTGGAGTTCATATTATTGGAAGGGGAATTTGAAGTTTATTTGAGAATTTTGTTTGAAATTCCGTCGATTTGATCAAGAATTTAGGTTGAGTTAGTGTTCTTGGTTTCAATATATACATACATAGGTTTAGCTTTTTTCTTGTTTTAAGAACTATTTGGATTTTTTTGTAAGAACAATTTGGGTTTAGCTTTTTTTTTGTTTTAAGAATAATCTGGGTTTCTGATTGAGGACTTGATTAGAGTAAGAACCTCATCTTCTGCTACAATGTTCTTGAATGAGGACTTAATTTCTTGATTGATAACTTCATTTCTTATTTTATATTCTTGATTGAGGATTTAATTTCTTGATTGATAACTTAATTTCTTATTTTATATTCTTGATTGAGGAATTAATTCATGATTGATAACTTAATTTCTTATTTTATATTCTTGATTGAGGAATTAATTTCTTGTGAAATTATCGGTGTTCTTAGTGAAATTAAGATGATGATGATGATGAAGTAAAGAGATGATGATGGAGTTCATTTTGTTTTTATTTTTTAATGTAAAAAGAAGAAAATGCATGAAATGACCAAAATACCCATCATGTGCCTTGCATATGTGGGCTTTAACGGACAGAAAACTAACGAAGTCAGTTTTAGGGACCCAATACATTATGAAATTGAAACCATAAGGATGCAAGCCATAGACATTTCATTTTAGGGACCCAGACTGTTATTTCCAATAAACCCTAAGACGAAGTATGTAATTCACTCTAGAAATTATGGAATGAGACGCCCAAGTATTAATGTGGACCCATATAAAAGATGTCATCATAGTAGATTTCGCATATTCGATATCCTTTGGACATTAATATAATATGTATGTGTATATATTTATTTATTTAGAACCACAAAGCTTGTAGCGTACTAGTTAAGACTTGTGGGAGATGAGACTAGATAACCCATCTATCCCAGGTTTGAATCCAGACACAAACAACTTGTGGCCACTGGGGAATTATCTCAGGGCTGCATGTTTTAGCAGTCTTGAAATTGTCAAGGATTAATCTAGGCAAATGCCTAGGATACCCTTTCCAAAGAAAATATTGATTTATTTAGTGGTCGATAAATTAAAAACAACAAATCTTTTTACTAAATTATTATATATACTTTTAATTAATGGTTTTGTTTTGTACCACGATTGTTCATGCAATTATAAGTGAACAATATACGAAGACAATGCTATTTTAGCGTTTATTCTATAATAACAAAATAAAATGTTATAGTCCGTATAAAACCTTAAAATTATATTGGTCATTTACAAATGCACAATGATATTAGATATAACCTAACAACTTTTGAGAAAAAAAAATTATTTTCTTCGTTAAAATACGTGGTAGGTAATCGTATATTGTGCGATATTATGGTACATAACAATAGACATCATCAAGGCTTAGAAAACCAATGTTTCTTTGAATCCATAATTGATCCAATTGCTACACAACGTTTTAAAGTACATATGTTGCTTAATAATTAAGAAGATCGATCGTGAACTGATAGCTATTTCATAATTCTTCAATGGTGATTTCAACACCATCTTCTGGTTTGGGATGTGAGAGATACTTCATTTTTGCATCCGGATTCACCAATTCCCACCTAAATATTCATTTCAAAATATGACGATCGAGAAAAGTTAATACCAATTTCTTACTTTCGTAGAACGAAAATTCAAGTATTCTACTATTAATCAAATTTGAATGATTACGTACTTGTATCCCGTGGACAAATGATGCAGAAAGATGGCAAGTTGTAAACGAGCAAGCATATTCCCTACACAAATTCTCGATCCACCACCAAACACTTGGTATGTTCCAGATGTCATCGACGCCTTAGAACACATTAGGTTTATAATTATTATTACAACGAAAAACAAAAGAAAAATTCCAAAACAACTAAGTTGAACATAATATATATATATATATATATATTCTCATCAAGAGACTTACGTCCCATCTATCAGGGTTGAAACTCAATGGATCGTTAAAGTTTTCTGGATCCGTGTGGAGATACCTAATCCATAGCATTACATTCCATCCTTTCGGTATAGTATATCCTACAAGATAACATACGTTTTAACAATTGGAAACAAAAACATAGAACAACTAAAACAAAATAAAACTTGATCATGGACCTTTATATTGAACATCTTTAGTCGTCGTGCGAAATACAATTGCAGCGATATTCGCCAATCTGATTGTTTCATCGACAACCTTCATAGTGTATTTCATCTTTAACATCTCGTCGCTTGTAACAAGTTGTTCATTCTTGCTCTTTTTGAGAGATACGTTTTCATCCTATATAAAATACCAATGATCAATATATGAGAACAAACAAATAATCCGAAATTATGACCATGAATTAACTATATAGGGGTAGGTAAATTAGCATACCCGAAGCTTTTGTAGAACCTTTGGGTATTTCGCGAGATAATGAACTGCCCACATGGTGGCAAGAGTTGTTGATTCGTAGCCAGCGACAAGAATGCTAACGATATTATCAAGAACCTCGTTGTCGCTTAACTGGCTCCCTTCTTCGTCCTTTAACTTCATCAAACCGTCCATTAGATCGTTCATAGGTCGAGAACTTCCATCGTCATTGTTGTTCCTTTTCTCCAACTCTTCCTTGAAAATCGCTACGGTTTTCTTCCGACACTAGCAAAATAAGTTTTCACAAAAATTATAAGGAGCAATAAAAAGGGAGAAAGGGGATTCCAACGTATATAAAGGAGAATGAGTCCGAATCTAGTCGGTATGGGACTTCAATATCTCCTTAAAACGGATATCCAGAAACTACAACAAATTAAATTGGGTTTATATGACAACATAAAATATCTAAAAGTGGGATCAAACTATTAAGCGTCATATATAAAGGGATACAATAGGTTCGTAGGATTATTTTGGACGTTCTAACCAGTTTTTTAGACCGTATGTTTTTCAAATATGTTTTTTATTCCAGGTGTATACAACAATTGTGGTTGTTGAGTTTATCAGGGCTCACAATTTGCCGGGATTAGTTCAGACATAGCCTGAGACACCCTTCAAAAAGAAAACCTAATTTTATTGAATCCTTGGATATATGGTAGACTTTAACTCTGATACCATGTGAAGATACGTAGATACTCTTTGGATATCTCTCTAAAAGACCCAACGAGGGTTCCACCATATATACAAGAAAAGAAAATAAGTTCGAATCTAGACGAAGGATGGGAATATAAACCTGAAGGGCACGGTAATAAGCAAATCCAGGTATATTCAACGGGTAACTTCGGATTCCACTAACCAATCCGGTGAAGTACTCATCGAGTGCATCGAGAGCGGGACCCGGCTTAAAACTAGCAAAATACATGCCAATGTTCTCGAACGTAACCTTCCTAATCTCGTCGTAGGAAATAATCGTACCACGTTCAGCCCAAGATCGAAGGGCGGAGATAACTCGAGGTTGCACGACAATAGCAATCCGACGGAGAGCATCCGGCTGGTTAATACTTCTCGAAACAAAGCTTCTGATCCTAACGTGCGCTTTTCCATGAACCGCAACTAGTGAAGTCTTGCCTACAATCTCAACATTTGGCCATTCCAATACGAAGCTTTCTTCATCTCGGAATACAAATTTATTGGCCGCCGGTGAAAATACGATGATCGAAGGTCTTCCGAACAGATGTGTCTTATACATTCCAATCCCATCACCATGCCTATATATAATTCAAACAACAATAACATAAAGGAATTTAAATAAAAAACATTGACAAAAAATGTCACTACAAAACAAATGACTTTCACCCACAAAAATTACCCAGGAAAATTTCCGTTGGTGATTTACCCACGGATCACCCGGAAAATACTCGTGGTTTGGTAAAATCCGATGTTGTTCGAGAAAATACCAACGGGTCAACCAGCGAATCCCTAGGTAATTTGTCACTAATTTGAATTACCCACTGGCAAATTACCCACCAATTTTTGTGACTGTTTTGTGAGGAATCACAATTTAGCAACAAATTTCCCAGGAAAAGGTACGTAGGCAAAAGTCTTTCATTTAATAGTGTGTAGAATTAGATAAAAAAATAAAAATAATTACTTGTGACGCTTGGAATTGATGTAATCATCGGGACGGCGGAGGAACTTGAAGTACCATAAAAATGTGAACATTTCACCGATGATCGGAAGGCCCATGTGGCCGGGAGGCAGCTTGGTTCCGGATTCCGGTGACCGGAGAGTTGCCGTAAGTAATCCATACCATATATCGTTCCACCACCACAATAACCATCCTACTAGAGGCACCACCGCTAACCACATTGGGTTTTTTTTAATTTAAGTAGAAATTTATAATTAATTTATAAATATCTCCTGTGGTTTTGTGAAAATTGTGGGATGTGACTGGATGTATTTGTAGAGTTGTAGTAAAGATGCCATAGCGATTATTTCTCTTATTCCATCAGCAATAATGGACAAGTTTTTTTTACATTATATTTGTTTATAATTATGCCAGGGTTCAGAAAGTGGTCACAGCTGAATAAATTAATTTACTTTGTATTATTATTATTCTTATATATTACTTATTTTATGATTATATTATGAGTTTAATTGATGATTGTCAAACTTGTTCATGGAACTACATGCATAATATCATACAAAACTACAAAAGGGTGGACAAATCGATGTTATTTGACATTTTTCAACAATGGCACAAGGTTCTTGTCGTTGCAACCAGGGACATCATGGTGTACATTTTATGAATACTTGTATTACTATTTTCACTACCAAAAAAATTACTTTCACCCACAAAAAAATGCTAGGGAAATTTTCGTGGGTGATTACCACGGATCATCCAGGAAATACTAATGGTTCCAACGAAATCCGATGTTTTCAAGAAAATACCAACGGATTACCCAAGAATTTCTTGCGTAATCTGTCACTGATTTGATTTACCCACCAACAATTTAAACACCAATTTTTGTGACGGTTTTGTGACGGATCACCCTTTAGCGATGGATTTCACAGGGAAATGATCGTAGGTGAAGGCCTTCCATTTTAGTAGTGTTTGCATGAAAATGAAATATACTTTGTTCTATTTTTTATTTGAATTTAGTACATTTATTTATGTTGCGTGTAGTTAATTTGATTAGTTATTTTTTGACGAAAACAAAAACTTAGTTTTTTACTTGGATCAAATTGATCAATGACAAATGTCCTAACATAGAAAAAAGTTAGAGACGTTGGTTGGAAAAAAAAATATTCGTTTTAGATTCTATTTGTGAAAATAAAAATAGGTTTTGGTTTAGAAAAACTTTTCCAACTTGAAAGAGGGATGAAATAGTTTTGCACAACTAAAATCCATCAGGGGTTGCATGCAACTTTTTCAGGCAACTTAAGTAGCTTGAAAAGTAGGCCGAGCACAAAAACCCTTCAAAGCATTTTGTATTAGATACACATAAAGCATAGTGTCTACTATCATAATTAACATTTCGTAAAGTATCAATTTTGTTTCTTTACTACGGTGTGTAAAAATAAAATTCTACAACTTTACCAAATTGATCAAGAAAAAAATCCATTAAGTTAAATAAAAACTAAACTAAACCAAATAAATTTAAATTTTATCCTTTCTGATTCTCTTCAAACTCTATTCAATTTTAAATTATAATATTGTTGAAATATACAATGTATTTTGTGCAATCTTGACCGTATGAGTTGGCTCGTTTATTGATTTGGTATTGTTTTTCAGGATTGTATATAAAAGGATTCTATACTTTGTGATAAGAGGGACATATTATAGAGTTTAATGAAAAGTTGCAGGATGAGAAGATGAGAGGGACTTGGGCTCACTTATTCCAAAGATAAAGGGCGTTGGAGCAATTCTTGAAGAATTCGAGGGTATGTGTGGCTCTGCTATATAATGTCATAGTTGGTTTATTGAAAATATAATGTCATAGTTGTTTTATCTTGTACTAGGGTTTGTATCTTGTAACAAATTGTTGAATAAAATTAAAAGGTCGTTAGTTTTTACATATATCTAAAAAACCTTAATTATATTAATCAGTCCTAGTGAATGGATCCCCCAACACAAGAATTCGAAATAGGTCGCAGCCTAAGACAGGGAGACCCTCTCTCGCCATTCTTGTTTATCCTTGCCATGGAGGGGCTTCATGCGGTGGTTAAAGAAGCTGAAGAAAAGATGATTTTTCTAGGGGCAAAAATGGGAAATGGTGTAATGTTAATGTTTCTCACCTTTTTTTTTTTTCAGACGATGCCATCTTCGTTGGAGAATGGTCCTAGAACAATGTAAGAAACATCGTTCGTATCCTTAGATGCTTTTACCTGGTGTCCGGGTTAAAATTCAATCTTGCCAAAAGCAAGTGATACGGGGTGGGAATTGGTGAAGGAGAACTAAGTAGAGCCTCAAATCTGATAGGACGTGGATGCGGAAAAATACCTTTCAGATATCTTGGGTTACCAGTTGGGGGAAGCATGGCCAAAACAGACGGGTGGAAAGGGGTCATCGACAAGTTTGTTTCTAAGCTTTCCTGTTGGAAAGCTCGAACGTTGTAAGTAAGGGGCAGGGTTACTCTTATCAAGTCTGTTCTAAGTAGTCTACCCACTTATCTCATGTCCATATACAAAGTTCCGAGCTCGATAGAGAAGATTCTCGAATCGCTCCGAAATCGTTTTTTCAATGGAGGTGATTGTGAGAATAAGAAAATGGCATGGGTGAAGTGGAAAAAATACATGGCCAAGCGCAAAGACGGGGGAACTGGTATCGAAAGTATTTTCGCCTTCAATAGAGCATTGTTATTTAAATGGATTTGGCGGTTTCGGGAGGAACAAAACGCTTTGTGGGTTAAAGTAATTAAAGCGGTGTATGGTCAAAACGGGATGATTGGGGAAAGGCTAATCCACAAAGAGGTAAACACAACATGGATTGGAATTCTAAAGGATGTTAGGCAGTTGGCTGACAAGGGGATAAACCTTCTGGAGCTATGCAAGAAAAAGGTAGGAGATGGGAGATCAACGTTATTCTGGAAGAGACGTGGCTGGAAGACGGCACTTTAAAATCGAAATTTCCAAGAATTTACATGTTGGATCTACATAAAGAGGCTACAGTTAGAAATCACGCGCTCCTGGAAGATTGGGATTTGGTCCTACATAGAGTGCCAAGAGGGGGGGGGGGCAGAAAGGGACCAGATCGAGAGGTTGAAAGAGTTACTTGGTAATACACTTTTTTTCCAACCAACAAGAAAGGTGGTGATGGTCTATGGATGGAACAGACGAGTTTTTGGTAGCGTTTGTTCAGAAGTATATTGAATCCAAAACCTTGGAGTGCGACAAGAGCATAACCAATTGGAACAAATTGGTGCCTATTAAAGTAAATGTTTTACTGTGGAGGATAGGGTTGAATAAAATCTCCACCAGGGATAATATCGCCAAAAGAGGAATAGAGATTCCTTCCATTCTATGCGCAATTTACGAGGAGAAAGATGTATCTGTGAATCACTTGTTCTTTGAGTGTCAATTGGCCATAGATATTTGGAGAAATTTAGGGCGATGATGAAGCATGGACATCCCTGTCATCAATAATGTTTCGGGCGGGAAAGGATGGTTGGAGACGAGGAGGTTGAAGAAAAAGGAAGTAGATTGTTTATAAGCGGTTGTCTATATTGCGTTGTCGTCTCTTTGGAACTTTCGCAATGGGACAACTTTTGGAACTAAGAAACCTGTAAAGGCGGTGTTGTGGGATAGTATTGTTACGCATTCGTTTTTTTGGGTGCATAATATATAGGTGTAAGAAGTTGAATCTAAATTGGGTAGGGTGGTTGCAAAACCCCCTAACAGCTAAATCTGTCTTGTAATATTGATTTTCTAGCATCTTCCTAGTTTTAATAAAATCTCTGATGTTAAAAAAATATTAATCAGTCAAATACTTAGGAAAATTATTATTATAACCATTTCAGAAAATTGTATAATCAAAATAACCAAAATCTCTCTCAACTTATCAAAATAACCAAAATTTTCAATAAATCATTTAGTATGATACTAAATGCCTTTCAGATTTCGGTATAGATTAATTGCCCACACACGTACATACGAAATTGATTTCGTACTAAACTGATTTTCAAATGAATTTTGTATGTTTTTGAAATCATATGGAATTTCGTATGGATTAATGCACACACACATACATACGAAATCATATTTTATACATTTGGATTAATGCGCACACACACATAGCATTTCATATGGATTAATACGCACACACACATACGAAATGCACACACACATTGAATGTAATTCGTGTGGTTTGTAAAATGATGGGGAGAATGAGGAGATTTCGTAAAATATGATTTCGTATTCAAAAAGTAGGGGTAAATGATTTTTTGAATACGAAATGCACACACAAACTGATTTTCAAAATATGATTTCGTAAAATATGATTTAGTACGAAATCAAATGGCATACGAAATCAATTTTGTATGTATGTGTATGGGTAATTAATCCATACGAAATCTAAAAGACATTTAGTATCATGCTAAATGTTGTATTGAAAATTTTGGTTATTTTGGTAAGTTGGAAGAGATTTTGAGAACATTGGCATGTATTTTGCTAGTTTCGAGCCCGGTCCTGTTATTGATGCTATACTTCACTGGTTTGCTTAGCGGAATCAGAAGTTACCCGCTGAATGTACCAGGATTTGCTTATTATCATGTCCTTCAGGTTTTTATTCTAATTAATATACTTTTGATCATAACCTACTTACCCATTGCACGGATGTTATAGCTTTTGTGAAAAATTATTACTTTGCTAGTGTCGGAAAAAAGCCGTTGTGATTTTCAAGGAAGAGTTTGAGAAAAGGAGAAATAACGACGATGATGGAAGTAATCGAGCAATGAAAGATCTAATGGACGGTTTGATGAAGTTGAAGGACGAAGAAGGGAGTCGACTAACTGATGAGGAGGTTCTTGACAATATCGTTAGCATTCTTTGTCGCTGGTTACGAATCAACAACTCTCGCCACAATGTGGGTGGTTTATTATCTTGCAAAATACCCGAAGGTTCTACAAAAGCTTCGGGTATGCCTCTATGTGCCCATAGTTTTTGTGATCATAATTTCAGATAATCAGATTGTTTAATTTGTTTGTTTTCGTATGTTGATCGTCGGTATTTATATATATAGGATGAAAAATATGTCTTTCAAAAAGAGCAAGAACGGACAACTTGTTACAAGTGACAAGATGTTAAAGATGACATACACCATGAAGGTTGTGGATGAAACGATCCGATTAGCGAACATCGCTGCATTTGTATTCCGCACAACGACAAAAGATGTTCAATATAAAGGTGCATGAAGTTTTAGAGGAACCGGATCGAACGAGAACATGATAAAAAAACGCGAGAACGACTAAATCACATATGATTTTGCACACTGAAATCACATGCGATTATGGAAAATGCATGGTCAATACAAGGGTGTGTGGGCGACTTGACGGCGACCTTATGTCGCAGCCCAGGTCGAGAAATCACATTTGTTTTGGCCGTTCTCATGTTTTCTAGTTATTGTTCTCGTTTGAAGATTCTGAATAGTTATGTTTTGTTGTTTTTATGTATTTGCTCATAGTTGCAATATATATTATCGTGTAGGATATACTATTCCAAAAGGATGGATTGTAATGCTATGGATTAGGTATCTACACACGGATCCAGAAAACTTCAACGATCCACTGCGTTTCAACCCTGATAGATGGGATGTAAGGAGCTGTTTGGTTCATGGAATCTGATGGAATCAAAAGGAATTGGAATGGCCAAATCCATTGACCAAATTCCTTTGTCGTGTTTGGTTCACATAATTAAATAGAAGAAATCTTTTCAATTCCAATAGATTCCTTAAGTTAAAGAATTCGTCATTCCTTGGCATAAGTTAAGGAATTGAATTCCATCTCTTTCCATCGAACCAAACGCTTGGTCAAATTCCATCAAATTCATTCCAAATCCTTTAAAGTCAAATTCATTTGATGGATTCCAATTCCACCAAATTTCATTTTGTGAAATAAACACTCCCTGAGTCTCTTGATGAGAATATATATATATATATATATATATATTCAATCTTCGTTTTGGATTTCTTTTTTCTTTACTAATTATAATTCTAATTCTAATTATGTACGTTCTAAGACACCGATGAAGCCTGGAACATACGAAGTGTTTGGTGGCGGAACAAGAAAGTGTGCAGGAAATATGCTCGCTCGATTACAACTTGCCATCTTTCTCCACCATTTGTCCACGGTATACAAGTACGTAACCATTAAATTATGCACCCTTTCATAAATACTAGAATAATTTCCATTAAAAAGGTAAATTTTGATATTAACTTCCTCGTCGCACTATAAAAAGGATTTTAGGTGGAAATTGGTGAACCCGGATGCAAAAATAAAGTATCTCTCACATCCCAAACCAGAAGATGGCGTCGAAATCACCATTCAAGAACTATGAGTTGTGAGTTTTCAAATTACAAGCACTTTTGTATGTACCTTAAAACTTTGTACGATGGATGTGATTAATTAAGTTATCAATTTTTGGATTCAATAGAGACCTTGGGATAATTTTCTAAGCCTAATAAGGGATATCTTATTGATGTTAAAGTATTTTACTTCTATTGGATGTTGTTCAAATCATACGTGATAAATGGCTAATGATGTAGTGGAGTTAGTAAAGAAGCTCTCATAAGGCTTTGAATGCAATTTCTAAATTGAATGCATAGTTCCAGAAAACAAATAGATAACAAGACTTCAAACTATCATGGAGGCAAATGAAAACAGGTTCAAAATAAGAAAATTTGGGAGGTGGTGGTTTTGGTAGAAATATAATATATATATATATGTATATATATATATATATATTAATGAAAACAACATGGATTAAACTTCCAAGCCAAAAATTACCACAACTTCAATTCAATGTAACTACTTAACAAGCATTCGGCCAAAAAGAAGAGCATAAATTACAAAGTAAATGCACAAGAAAATAAATATGCGAAAGTTAAAGAGTAATTGCAGATGATATATATTTGTGACAAAATGCTTCAGATCAGATAAAGAAGTACGTACTTTTGATATTGCCTCCATTTCATGTTTTATGCCAATTACAATATGAAGTTTCCAAAATACAATGATGATTAGTAGGTGGAAAGCGTATAAAATAAAGGAAATTTTAACCGATGGAAAATGTCTGTCGAAAATTCAAAATATTTCCAACAACATTTCATGTCAGAAAAGCGTTAAAAAATGAATTCTCGACGTATTTTCAACGGACTTCTTGCGATGGTTTTCGACGGGTGTTGTTTCTGACAGATTTTTTACTGATATCACTTTTGACAATTAATGTGTAGATCTGAAATTTTGTTAATAAAAATATGAATATCTGATAATTAAATTTTGTATTTTCCAAGCGGACCCCCTCCCCTGTGGCTATATATAATGCATTCTCTTACAGCTTATATAAACTCCAAAATTTGACCTGCATACAACAAAAACTAGTGCTTGAGCAAATCAATTAAAAGAGGATCAAAGAAATATAATAATATATTATAATCGAGATGATATCTGATAGGCATATATAGGTTCTTATTAAATCAATATATAATTGACCCCAAGCGTTACAATAGACATGCGTTGCTTATTACTATAATGCCGTTATAATTAAATTGGAAAAATTAAAATTACAATTCATAGTTCTTCAATGGTGATTTCGACGCCATCTTCTGGTTTGGGATGCGAGAGATACTTCATTTTTACATCCGGATTCACCAATTCCCACCTAAAATCCATTTCAAAGTATATAATAACGATAACAAAATTAAAAGGTGATATCAAGTTTTACTTTCTTGGAACGAAAATTGTTTTTCTATTCATCAATTTGTACATAAAATTTGAATGACCAATTACTTACTTGTACCCTGTGGATAAATGATGGAGAAAGATAGCAAGTTGTACGCGAGCTAGCATATTTCCTACACACATTCTTGATCCGCCACCAAACACTCGGTACGTTCCAGATGCCAATATTGGTGCCTTTGAACAAATTTAGATTTAGAGCGAAGAAATCAAAAATTAAATCTAAAAACCAATATCATATTCTCATGAAGGTACTTACATCCCATCTATCAGGGTTGAAACACAGTGGATCGTCAAAGTTTTCTGGATTCGTGTGCAAATACCTAACCCATAGCATTACTTTCCATCCTTTCGGTATAGTATATCCTACAAGGTAAAATTAAACAACATTTTAGCAACAAAAATAAAGCGAGTACACAAAATAAATCGTCATGCACCTTCATATTGAACATCTTTTGTTGTTGTACGAAAGACAATGGATGCAACATTCGCCAATCTTATCGTTTCATCCACGACCTTCATTGTGTATTTCATCTTTAACATCTCGTCGCTTGTGACAAATTGTTCGTTCTTGCTCTTTTTTAGAGACATATTTTCATCCTATATATAAATATATATTGATAAGAGAACAACAAACAATACGAAAGCATGGACAAACTAGGGTAGGTGAAAGCCTACCCGGAGCTTTTGTAGAACCTTTGGGTATTTTGCAAGAAAGTAAACAACCCACATCGTGGTAAGAGTGGTCGATTCATAGCCACCCGCAAGGATGCTAACGATATTGTCAAGAATCTCGTTATCCCTTAATTGGCCTCCTTCTTCGTCCTTCAACTTCATCAAACCATCCATTAGATCGTTCACAGGTCTAGTACTTCCTTTGTCATCATTCTTCCTCTTCTCCAACTCTTTCTTGAAAATCACAACGGCTTTTTCCCGACACTAACAAAATAAAGTTTCACTTAAGTTATTGTCATATATAATATGGAAAGTCCAGATTGATCTCCAAAAAGGCCCTTTATTAAAGAAATAAAAATCCAACAAATATAAAGGAGAAATGGATCAAGTTTGATCGATATAAAACTCTAACAATTATATTTTGTAGATTAAAAGTGATAAGGGTTCAGATCTCTTATTACTGTTCTCACCTTAACTTCTTCTATTCGCACATGATGGTTAGTGTATGATTAAGAAAAGCATATAAATGTGAAAATTAAATAAATTAAAACCTGAAGGGCACGATGATAAGCAAATCCTGGTATATTCACCCGATAAGATCTTACTCCGGCTACTAATCCATTGAAGTATTGGTCGAGTTTATCGATAGTCGGGCCTGGCTCGAAACTAGCAAAATACATACCAATGTTTTCGAGTGTAACCTTCTTGATTTCTTTGTAGGAATTAATAGTTCGACGTTGAGACCAAGATTTAAGGGCTGAGATGATTCGTGGTTGCACAAAGATAGCAATCCTACGAAGAGCATCTGGCTGGTTAATACTTCTAGAAACCAAGCTTCTGATTCTAGCGTGTGCTTTTCCATGAACAGCAGCTAGTGAATTCTTGCCGACAAGCTCCACATTTGGCCATTCCAATATGAAGCTTTCTTCATCTCGGAATACGAATTTGTTCGCCTCCGGTGAATAAACGATTACCGATGGATAACCAAATAGGTGTGTCCTATACATGCCTATCCCATCGTCATACCTATATAATTAATTAAAACAACAAAAAGGTGTTGACAGAAAAGAAAAAAGAAGAGTAGAATTATATAACAAATTAATTAATTATTACTTGTGACGTTTGGATTTGATGTAATCATCTGGACGGCGGAGGAATTTGAAGTACCATAGAAATGTGAACATTTCACCGATGATCGGAAGACCCATGTGGCCAGGTGGCAGCTTTTCCGATGACCGGAGAGTTGCCGTAACTAGTCCATACCATATATCATTCCACCACCACAATAGTGGTAGAACACCTAACACCACCGTCAACCATATCTCCGGTGACATAATTAGGTGGTTATTTAGTTTTGGGAAATTTCATTAATTTGGTTAGTGATTTAGTACTTATTATGAAGGAAAGATGCCTTTACATAATCCTAATATTCCAACACTAGTAGCCAAACTTACAGCATCCATAGAGCATTTCTAATCTTTTACTCCCTTAATCCCTTCATTTAAGATAATGTAGCATTAAAAACATATAAAGAAATTAGTATATTACCTCAATCATTGTTTCTATATTAACAAATATATACTATTTTAGTAATAACTTGTACGTTTTACTTTTTTAATAAATAAAATAAGCACATGACATGAGGCACATGACATAATAAATAAAAAGGAAGAGACTATGTTTCCCCTGAAAAGTCAATTTTTTAAATATATATATATATATATATATATATCATATATATAGGCTCAAATCTCAATATGTTCACCGGTCCCAATTCCTTGGCCACGTTATTAGAACTTGGAGCTTTGTTAAATACTTCCCCATTGCAATCACATGAATTATACTTTGGTGTTGTAGTTTTGTTGAATCACATTCAAATTGAGGTTATATAAATTTGTTTTTAATTTTTTTTATTATCGTATGTATAAATGGTTGATTAATCTAACTTTTAATTAATAATCATGTGTATAAGTATTTATCAAAGACAGAAATGACCGATGATTAGTCATCTATGTCAAATAAGAATAATGTTAATAGTTGTTTCCATTCTGGTTAAGGTTTTTATGGCCTTATAATGTGCTAGATGAAACTCAGATAAGTTTCGGAAAATAAAATTCATCAAAATCATTCTTGAATCTTGTAAAAGTCGTGGTTTTATAATATAATATCATATCATTGTTTTTCTTATTTTCAAGAAACTAATATTTAAATTTTTATTAATAAAAATATTTGATTTATCCATACGCCCCTTATATCAAATCTTGGCTTTGCCCCTGTTTGTTTGTAGGGAGCTTCTTACGTGTTGAGATTGAGATAATGAAAATTAACATAGGGAGTATATATATATATATATATATATTTTTTTTTTTTTTGAAAGGTAACTAACACATACACACACACTTTCCTGGGGTATCCGGGCTCCCACTTAAGGATGTCACCCGACTAATCCTCGTCGACCACGGTCTCCCACTTAACATAGGGAGTATATTGAAATAAAGCTTTTTCATATTTGGCTCCCAATCTATACTATCTTATAAAATATATTAGCAAACTCTTAAAAACAAGTAATAAAACATGAAGTACTCTTCATTTAAGCACAATTTCTTAAAATGTCTTAATTATTACAACATGATAAAGCTTGATGTACAACTTGAAATTCCTAACTCACACTTATCTTCCAAGACCGCCTCTCCTCTTGTACCTGCTCCAAGCCCTAGATGACGATTCATAGATTATCTTGCCAAGATGATGATTTAAACTCCGAATGCGACCATTCAATGATTCAAAACTATATAATTTATACAGTTAGGGTTGCATCTTCATGATTCTATTCTACATCTCAAAATTTCTCCATCTCACTTTCCGGTTTACTTTTACCAAAATCAAAGCCCATCTTAGTTCATTGTATCTTCATTAAAATGAAAGTGTTTATTTTCTTTGGTAGTCTATTGTATCTGTGAATTTTTTTTAAAACCAATGAGAATCCATTCATAAGTGTGTGTACTTGTTATCATTATTTGATGTTTTATGTGTGAAACTTGAATTTTAGTATTAGCACCCGGCTCTAAGATCGGAAATGCATGTAAAAATGTAATGTTATTTTACAATTAGACTATTTTTAACGTATTGTGACGTGCTATACTTTTATATGCATTGTTCTACAATGTGAAAAAACACAAGATTTAAAGTATTTATGATATTCAATATTTTTATAGTTTTCATTTGATTATACACATATAAAATGAATAATACTTCAAACCAATCAATTTACGAAAATGTGAAAGTAATATCAACCACACATTCCATTTAATCATAAACATAAAATAAAACTCTCTAAACTTAAATAAAAAGAGTATAAATGTCTTTTTTATATATAATAGGCCTGCGTTATTTATTTTATTTTCCAAACCAATTCATTAATAAAACCGGATCTAATTTTCATTTATATATAATTGGAAATAAAAATGATAAAAGTGTTTGGAACTGAAAAATGATACAAGTAAACTTAATTTCTATATATAAGCATAATTCCTTCCAAATTTGGAAATATTCCATGTCTATCCTTTGAAAAATATATTTTAAGCTTTCTTAAGGACGTCACGCATGACATCCGCCTAGATTTTACTTTTCATATTTTTTTTTTGAGTAAACTACTATTTTCGTCCTCCATGTGGTTTGTTGTTTATAACTATTTTCGTCCCTGGTCTTTAAAATTTGCTTTTTTCGACCATATGGTTTCCTTTTTCGTCCCTTTAACTAACTCTGTTAAATATTATCTGTTTAGTCAGGGGTAGTTTAGTCTTTTACCTTTTCTGGATTTTATTCTTATTATAATATATGTGTGTGTGTGTGTACAGGCATACAGCATCCATTCCCGCACTACTCCGACCATCTTCCTGCCAACATTCATTCCCGTGTGACCACCTCCCACCGATGTTCCTTCTCCATTTATATCATATACGATTTGTCAATTTCCGTCACCACCAAGGGTGACACCCAGCAGCCCCATCGTGACCCCCCCCCCTCCCCTTTCTAGTTTCGTCCCTCCGTCATCCTCTGCAATGCAAACACCACTGATTTTACCCAAAAAAAACCCAGGTTTTAGCCCTATTGCAAAACCATTCAAATTGATCCAAAATCCCCACTTAAAATCATCATTCTTGCATCCAATCGACTCAATCGACATATATCATGTCATATTTCATTACAGATCGATGCATAGAATCCAACAAAATATTACCTTGTGACGACGATTTCCGTTACAACAAAATATTACCTTAATAACTAAACCTTAAATGAAATTCGTCCTCGTTGTTTCAAGCCTTTAGGTTCACAGGAGTTGACATATATTCGGGGAAAAATAAGTGGAGAGGAGAGGGGAGGGTAGATGTGTGTGTGTGTGTGTGTGGTGGTTGGTGGGGGGGGGGGGGTGTTACCGTTGTTACTGTAAGGAGGGTTGTTGATCATCATATAAGGGAAAGGATGGAATGATGGAGGTGGAAGAAGCCGGAGAAATGAGGCATGGCTTCTTTGTTTTTGATGAGAGTAGGTAGGGAAGAAGATGGAGTGGGTACTGGGTTTGGGTTATTAGGTTTAGGTGTGTTATTGTATAATATATATACACACACACTATATACAAAAATATATTATATTGCATATATATAATATATAATATAATAATATATTTATATATCTAATAGTTCTTTTAGAATTTAATATAAAATAAAGACAATGACAAAAATACCCTTGCCTTAGCATACATTTTCTAACAAAGTTACTTTAAGGGACGAAAAAGGAAACGAAAAGGAAACCATAGGGACGAAAAAAGATTTTTTTAAAGACCAGGGATGAAAACAGTTATAAACAACAAACCACAAGGACGAAAATAGTAGTTTACTCTATTTTTTATTAGAAAAAAAATATATTCCTTGGATTTTAATGCAGTAATATAGAATATTCAATAAGATCATCTCCGACAGCTTTCCTAAAATTTCTCTAAAATGAAGAATCAAAAGTCAAAATCCCTAAAAAAAATTACTCTCATCTCCAACAGCTTCCTTATTTTGAAAACTCCAACATCAATTATATTATTAAAATCTCAATACATTATTATCCCAACAAACTTTTTAAACTAATTATAGAAACAGTAACAGTTGTGACAGCTTAATAGTTCAACACAGTTCAACACCAGAGTCAATCAGCTTCCTGCATACAGCGGCTTAATTCAGCAGCTTACTGCAGAGTCTGATACCAACAACTTAACGCAACCAGATAGCTTACATCCAACAGCTTAAATCAAAATCTGTTTACGACAGCTTAATGCAGACAGCTTACTGCAGAACAACAACTTTCTGCAGACAGCTTAATGCAGAACAACAGCTTTCTGCAGACAGCTTACTGCAGACAACTTAGACAGCTTACTGCAGACAGCTTTCAAATATGGCTGACATTCAAAAGGTGGCGGGACTTTTGATGGCTCAAGATCTTTTAAGTCATCTTGAGCTTGAAGAACTTTGATGCGCGAAGCATTGAGCTGCATAGAATACTCACTGCAACAAAAGTTATGGAAAAGATCATTTACAATCATACAAACATAGTCTTGCCAAAACAAAGCTTTTGACAAAATTATTGTTACTGGTGGGGTGAGTTGTTAAATAAAGCCTTTTAATCTTAAGAAAGAATTTGTGAAATCTAAATCTAAATCATTTTCCTGCCAACAAAGGAATCCAAGTGGCTCCTTGCATTCTTTTATATAGTTTCAGAACTTTGCATAATTGTACAAACGAACTCATGTTTCACAAGCTTAAACCAGAGGTACATATAAACATACTTAATAAAGCTAAACCATTCAGACTATGCCAGCAAATCTAAACCATATCTAATGTAGGTATGTAAAACTAATTCACTCAGACTATGCAACCAAATTAGATCAGTTCTTAACAAATGAACAAAATCATCAAAACCAAATTGCATGACTGATAAACTATGTTACCATCATCCTTAACCCACTCAACTCGTGAGATATATAGTCGAAACAAATATAACTCAATGCAAATTCATATAAAGACAGAACTCATAGACGGATGAATAAATAAAAAGAGCTTAGGAATTTTACATTTTCTTTCGAATTTCAACCTGCTTCTGTTTGCGCTCATACTCTTGTCGGATCTTGTTTTTCTCCGCCTCCACTAATTGCAACTTCTCAATGTTAAACTTCTATTTCAATCAGCCATTAAATGATAAATACATCAGCTAATCACGTAATTACTGACTTGTTGTACAGAGGTACATAGCCCTTAATATCCAGTGAATATGTGAATCAAACTGAACTGATTTTTTTTGAATTTATTGCTTCGTTTTTTGTGGTTTACCGATTACAATTTTTTAGATTATTCTTGTGGCTGTGAGAAAACAAATACAAATTTATATTCTGATTATGTAATTAGTGTCCAGAGTTGCTTAACGGGTAATCTCATTAGCTTCAAATTAGACTGGATTTAAACAACATGAAACTGACTTCATTTCACTTGATTTGTAATTAGTTGCAACTTTCGAATGTCACCTATTTACAGAGATCACCATAAAATAGTAGTTGTGATTACTACATTAACCTACAGTACTAAGTGACCCCAATCTGACCATCTGCTCAATCTGCTTAATAGGAACAGAAAACTATGACAGCTTAATATCACACACTTTTCATGTTTTTACTTCAACAATTGCAATAAAAAAGCCGTTGTGACAACAATCAATACTTTCAGAATGCTTAACTAACACAAAAACCAAAAATCACAAAAGCAAACTCACTTTGTCATTACAATACACACCTAACCCTAAAACCCACAAATTGATCACTGGAAGCTCCAATACGATTCAGAAAAAGAATAAATTGATTCAACATCCTTCAAATCTAAAACATTAATTGATCACAAGAATTACATCAAGACAAAATATGATTCATAGGCTGAATTTGATTCGAGTTTTCTTAATCTGATGCAGTTATCATACAGTAAAGAGAAATATCAAACATCTGGCTCTTTTGCTTAGACAGTGATATCACATAAGCAAATAAGAGAAGAAAACAGAATAGAACAAGAGACAGGAGAAAGGATTGGATTAATACCTGATTTGGTTCCATTGATGAAATAAAATTCAAAACCAAATAGAAGGATTCAATGTCTTCACCTAGAAGAGGGCAAAGGAGAAGGAAGAGACACATTTGTTTTTGACGGGCCAGAGCTTTATTTTGGAGGGAGAACAATAAAATATAATTTATCTGACAAAACAATCATATATGGAGCGTTCTCTATATTTGTAGAAAAATAGACTCTCTCTCCTTCTTTCTCCATTTTGGAGAAAGGTTTGGGGAAGCTGTTGGAGCTGTAATTATGGTTAAAATCCCCATTTTATCTATTTTCCCCCAAAATGGGGAAGCTGTTGGAGATGCCCTAAATGAGTAGGTATATTGTATAAAACAGCTCTTTACCATGCATCATGAAGTTTTCAATTCTATTATACATAACTTTATCTTAATAACACTATCTTATAAAACATATTCATCAAATCCTTAAAAACAACCTATAAAACATATGGTATCATTTTTTATGCATGATTTCTTAAAATCTTTTAATTATAATGAGTGAATTATGATTTACAACTTATTCAAAGGTGGTTCTTTTTTCATGGTTACAAGGTTTTAATGATCCAGATTTCAACGTTTTATGTTCCCAAAGAGCTTTAAAATCAAACCGTTAGTGCTATCCCACCTTCCTAACGGTTCTCAAGTTGGGTTTTTAGGTTTCCCATGGCTTACTTAGGGGCTGTTTACCAAAACTTACCCAGATAAACGCTTACCAAGTCACATTACCTTATCGAATGAATATGGTAAAGACCAAGAATCTTACCCGGTAAGAGCGAGGCAAGGACCAAGAGTCTTACCCCGGTAAGCAAGTGCGGCGACTCTTACCATGGTATTCACTTACAGGGAAAATTATTGCATACAATGTCGTTTTTGTGGACTAAATTCTTAGTCGGTAAGTAAAAGATAGTGTTGAATTTTACCGGTAAGGTAAGCACTTACCGAGTAAGTATTTGGTAAATGGTCCCTTAGTATCCAAATCACATCACTTGCTCCCTATCTCACTCACTCTTTCCATGCCAGACGTCCTCCTCTCCGTCGCAAATCAAGTCAGCACCATTTTTTTGTGTTTGGTTTCTTCTCCTTCTTCATGCCAGATCCTGGCATATTTTCTTGTTGGTGGATTTTTGCTCTCAATTGTTATTTCTCGTAGTGGCTATACACGATCTTATCACTACTAAAATAGAAGACTTTCACCTACGACCATTTCCCTGGGAAATCCGTAGTTGAAGGGTGATTCGTCACAAAACCGTCACAAAAATTGGTGGTTAATTTGTTGGTGGGTAAATCAAATCAGTGAGAGGTTACCCAGGAAATTCCTGGGTAATCCGTTGGTATTTTCTTGAAAACATCGGATTTTACCGGAACCATTATTATTTCCTGGGTGATCCGCGGTAATCACCCAAGCAAATTTCCCTGGGTGAATTTTTGTGGGTGAAAGTCATTTGTTTTATAGTGTATATACTTCTCCCTTGTTTAATAAACTTCATTTCCACTCTTTCTTCGGGGGTGATTTGTTGTGTTTTAATGTGAACTAAAGATGGAATTATATTTGCAATACTTATGTGTTCAAGCTTCTAGGTAACCCTCAAATTTCTCTTCCATCATGTCTTCTCCATCTTGAAGACAAGATCTCTATCGATCCAAGTAAGGTTTTATCTTTGTTTATGATTTCTTAACCAATCTTGAAGTTATCGTTCATGTTGACAATATATTGTTTAGGTATAAATCAAGGTGAAATCAGAGAAGATAGCTAGGCTATGCAGTTCTAACATCGTGTTTTGGATGACCCGATGACCCTCTAAGGAGAGTATCAAGGATTTTTTATAAGTAACAATTTTATATATATTTATGTTAAATTGACCCTAAAATTAGTGCTAATTAGATGCTTAAAATACCCCTTCTCATTTGAGTTTAGTACTTAATTGTTTGTTATCTTCAAAAGAAAATAATATTTTTAAAATTGGTATTTTTGCATATTATTCGAGCAAGTCAAAAAGAAAAAGAAAGACTACGGGTGCGTTTGGTTCCTGAATTTTTTTTAGTTTCCTAGGAAAATTTTCCAAGGAAAATGAAAATTTAAAATACCCGTTTGATTCATTCAGTTTTTAAAAAAAAATTCAAGAAAACAAAAAATTTCATAAGCTCTTCTGATGAAGATAATTCGGAGTTTAGAGACATCATTAGGCGTACCCGTACCATTCTTCAGGACCATAGATCTTTCTCTGTCACCGCTATTAAGAGACAAGCGAATGGAGTGGCTCATGCTCTTGCCCAACTATCCCGTTCCCTATCTTGTCTTGTTACTTTCTCTAATTTACTGTCTTCTATTTCGTATTGTATGAACAATGTTGCTCCTTGGGAGCCCATTAATTTAAATCGTCGCCTTTTTATTCAAAAAAAAATCCTATGTAAATTAGAAAACTAGTTTTAATAATTTTTCAAAATTTTGTTTTCTAAAAACATTTCCAGCAACATTTTGGCGCATGCTCAAAAGCCCATACGTTTCTAAAACCCAGACAAACTCTATCGTATCTTTCTTGTCGCTTTAACGTCTCTGCGATTTCTTCCCCGTCGCAGCTTTCGATTCACCGCACTGGAGCGCCAACCCAGCAACTGTCGGACGTTTATCTCGTCGGAGCACTGGAGCACCAAGCTTTCAACGTATCTTCCCCAGCGCCTCTTATTTTTGCATCGATATTCTAATTTTTTTAAAATAAAAAATGATAACTCCACCATTTCAACCAAACACGTTTAAAATTTTCATAAAAAACCGTGAATGAAAACTCTACTCCATTTTCTGAAAACGTTTTTTAGGAAGAAGAAAATAGTTTTCTGAAAGCAAACGCACCTACCTTATTGCTTTTTGGTTTTCTTGGCAGCATCAACATCAAGTAAAACAAAGAAAAAGAAGTTTATACATATGGATTGAATGGAAGCCCAAGATGCAGCCCACATTAAAATAAAAATAAAAAGAGTTGAAGAAAAAAAGAAAAGAATAGGAGAAAGAGGTGACACTGGGATTTGGGACGCTTTTGTTGGTATTTCTTCAAATCCTTGCTTTCTTAGGGGCCGTTTATCAAATATTTATCTGGTAAATGTTTACCGATAAAGTTTAACACTATCACTTACTTACCGGGTAAGATTTTAGTTCACAAAAACGGCATTGTATACCGGGTAAGCGTTAACCGTGGTAAGAATCGTCACCCTCACTTATCAGGTAAGACTCTTTGTCCTTGTCTCATTTTTACCGGGTAAGAATTCTGGTTCTTACGATATTCATCCAGGTAAGTACTTACCCGAGTAAGATTTGGTAAACGTCCCCTTAGTTAATCTTTCTCCATCAAGCAATGAGTTTATAATTATTTGACTCGGATTGTGTTGAGACTTGTTCAACACTTTCATATCATTTGATTTCTATGCATGCAAACTTTGACTTAATCGTGTTATCATCATTGGGTTATTTATTTAAGTTGGTACCTGTTGATGCCAAAAATTAACTTAATAAAAGTCAATTTAAGTTGCTTGTGGCCCTAATCGATTAAAGGAAGGGTTCTCTCGACAAATGTAAATAAAACGAAGAAAAATAGACAAAGACAAGAGATCTGGTGACGCGGAAAAACCCTTGGTCGAGGGAAAAAACTGCGGACAATAGGTTAGTATCGTCGATGCACTATGGGAAAATGACGCCAAGCAGGGGCGTCGTCCTTTAGAGCTATGGTCGTACGATTACAAGTGAAAATCGTATGTAAAAGCTAAGCAAGCATATGAAATCTAGAAGGCTGTATTGTGTTCTTTCTTTCAAGAGTGTCGATGCGATTGATTCCGGGGTCTACGTGATAGCTCGAGTGTTGCTTTTATACTCGTAGTGACTTGTAACGGTTGATCGACACTGATTTCCTCCATAAATGCTCTTGATGACCCTGTTTGTAACCGTCCAACGGTCCTGCAAAAAATGGATAACGGTTTTAGACAGTAATGATCCGGCTGTTAAAGGTCGGGCTTAAGGCGCTTTGCAGGTCCATCGTATGTCGGAGATTTCACCTATAAGTTTCGTTCGACTGTCGTCTCGTGATGCTTCGGTCATTATCCGCAGGTCGTAAAATACCTTTGGTCGAGCGTTTTACCCTACTGTCGAGAGATATGCTCGACCATTGTTTTCTTAAGTCTTGGTCGATGTTCGGGAGTCGTGGAAAGTCATTGGTCGAACATTTTAGTCAACGGTCGAAGGTTTGAGATTTTTGCCCAAACAGTTTACCCCTAAATTTAAATTTTAAGCGGCAACTGTATTTTTGAATTTTGTCGAGACACGTGTCGTCGGTTCGCTGAGTGCGTTCAAGTGGGACAGAGTCATTTGGTTTCGGGCGGGAATAGTTAGGAGCTAACTCATCCAATTAGTTGAAGCTGACGAGACGAAGATATTCGTTCGGGAGGTGATGGGTTCGAATGACATCATGCGTGCGCACGAGCACGCGAGGTGCAACCGTCATGGACAGGTGTCGCCCATCCGTCGATGGAACGCAGAGAGGCGTGGACAGGTGTCGCCTATCCGACGGTGGCATGCGGAGAGGCGTGGGACAGGTGTCGCCTCAGGGAGATGGAGTGATGATTCGAGCGGGATTTCGGGGGGTATAAATGGAGTTGATCGTCTTTCCCTTCTTCTCCCAGGCTTCTTTTCTAAAAAATACTTTCTTCAAAACCTGCAACTTTTTTTTTCACGAAGAATGTCGAACGCTCTGAGTACAATCCGGTCGGCAGGCGACCTCTAGGATTTCCTTGGTTCGGCCCAGCTGGACAACGTCAACGTGGAAAGTCCTGGTGGCTTAACCGCGGACGAATGCCCGGCGGAGGCTTTCGCTCTTTATGAGTATCCTTTTTCGATCAGCTTGAAGTGGTCGTTTCCTCGTTTGGCCCGGGATTTCTTCGCTCGCTTTGGCATTCCTCCGGGGCAGATGATGCCTCAGTTCTGAAGGGTCGTGATGATGATCGTGTCGCGCGACTGGAATCCTCCTTTCACCGTTTGCGAGTTTTTGATGGGTTACGTGGTGAAGGCGGACGCCCAGTTCCGGTACAGTCCTTATGTCCGGGGTGGCAGGGACCAGGCGCTGATCTCGGGGACCGGGGTAAATGACCGCGGTTGGAGAGAGCGGTACGTGTTCTGCTACCCAAAAAATACTTCTGAGGACGATCAGTGGATAGTCCGTGGGTGGCCCAAGCAAGGTAAGGATCTGAATTCATGCTTTCGACTTTTAGGCGGATTCCTGACGTTTGGTCGTCTAATATGCAGCGGTGACGTGTGAACTTCCTCCCTCTCCCGATTCCTCAGCGATAATCGATCGTTTCCGGAGAATCCCGGATCGTACGTTTTCTGTTCAAGCGTCAGAGGATGAGGAAGACGATGATACTAGGGGCGAGGAGGGTGAGGACGTTGTCTTCGTTAGAACTTCTGGGTCCTCCCCTCGTCCGGAAGAGGAAAGGACAGGTAATCATTTTTTATTTGTTTTAACACCCGCTTTCTTTCTTCTGACTCATTCGTTCTTCGATTCAGGAGAAGCTTGTAGTCCTTCGAATGGTCGTAGGATCCTTCCCGCTCGACGGGGTCTGAACAGAAGAGGGTTGGCGGAGCCCGTCTTGGGGGAACCGTCTCCTAGAGCCGAGGGCTCTAAGAGGGCGAAGACGTCGAAGGCAGCGATGCCTTCGAGCGTTTCTGCTTTTCCTCCGTCGCAAGGCGAGGGAAAAAGGCCGGGGGCAAGAACCTCTGTTGTTAACCTGTTCCAGGTATGTTTCAACATTTCGTTCTCCTTTTATGGGGTCATGACTCCCATTCGTTTCGTGCGACGTGCGTCGTGCATTCAAGCGATCGTGCATTCTTGCGATACTGACGCTAGATGGTCTTTATTTTTAGGCGATGCAGGCATCACTCGGCCAGGTTGTTATCATGGCCTCTAATGCGGAAGAGATGGTGCGAGAGCACGAGTCTGCCTTACAGACGAGGGAAGCGGAAGCATCGGCCAGAGTCGACGAATGTCGTCGTCTGTACGAGGAGGCCCGAGATGAGCTCGCGCGTGAACGGGGTTTCAAATCTGCCGTCAAGGGACGTCAGGTGGAGGCTCTGGAAAAGATAAAGGAGCTGGAGGCCGAATTGAAGGTGGCCAGGGAGGTCCTCTCCGAGAAGGCCGATGTGGCCAACGACCTGAAAGCCTGGCTGAGTCGAGCCCAAGGGGTTGTTGATCCGTCTTTTCGTCCGATGCCGCCCAGTTTCCTGCCGCTTTAGGCCTTGTCGTTCCAATCATCCCAGCATGTGCACACATATATAAGTCGTTGTTATGAGGATGACAAACTTTGATTCAATCTCATCGTATAGAGTACGACAATGTGCGGGCCTTCTTCTTTTAGGGCGACATGTTTTGGTTGCGCCTGTTTTTGTACTTTTTCTTTAGATCGATGAAACTTTTTCTTTTTAGAAGTGTAATTTGAGGCATATGGTCGTAAAAGGAACTTTCTTGAACGAGTTGATTTCAGACGACCGAACCAGTAGCAATCATGATCGTAAGGATATAATTTTGAAATGAACCTTAATATTTAGATAAGTAATTTCCGGCTATCGAGCCAATAACCGACCGTAATTGTAAAAACGTAATTTAAAGGTATTTTAGCATTTAGACAAGCGATTTCTGGCGATCGAGCCCACAATAAAAAAACGTAATTGAAAGGCATTCTAGCATTTAAACAAGTAATTTCTGGTGATCGAGCCCGCAATCAGTCATAATTATAAAAACGTAATTGAAAGGCATTCTAGCATTTAAACAAGTAATTTCTGGCGATCGAGCCAATAATCAAGTAATTTGCCAGGGGTGGTCGTTGGTCCTGACCAACGATCTGATGACTTGATCTTCGTACGGCGTCTTATTGTTTTTCTCGCCCTTAGGTCTTGTTGGACCTGACCAACGATCTGATGACTTGATCTTCGTACGACGTCTTGTTGTTTTTCTCGCCCTTAGGTGCTTTTGAAGGGTATGTCGTCTCCTACCTCGGAGGTTCGAAGTTGGACGGTCTGAGGGATCCTCCCCGGTTGGCATCGATGCGCTCGTTCATGGCACCTTGATGATGTCTGATCTCCGACCGAGGTCCAATCTTTGGTTGTCTCTGGATCGCCGTATCGTGTATGTCGATCTTGCTTTTGGCTGTTTCGTTTCGATCAGGTTGCAACGTCGTAGCTTCTTCTATCGAGAGCCAGTCAGGTGGCCGTAATTGCGCTCTGGGGGGAGGTTTTGGGTTTGACTCTGTTTGCGTCCACTCGTCGAAGGGTCTTCCGTCACAGAGCGATCCTTGCCGACGGATTGGAAGGGCTCAACGAGTGCTGCAAGAGTTCTTCAACAGAAAGGATTTCCGTTAGAGTGGCAACCCTGATGAGGCTGTTGCGTATGTTGTAGCAGTTATCGAAGCACGTTCACGATAACATCCATAAACTGCCAATTCTGAGGCTACCTATTCCAACAGGTGTGACATGTCCTTCGTGCTGGTCTCGTGTGCAACCACACGAAATAGTCGGGGTTTTAGTTGGCGGTGTCCAGTTAACCCTCGTTGTCCGACTGGTTTGAATGATGCCCCATTGTGAGTCTCACGACTAGGATCGTCCATGATTTTTCGGCGACTGCCATGTACTTTTATCGAGTCTTCAGGGATCTTCAGGACCAGCTCCTTGACACGCCATCCGGATGAAAGAAGCAAAAGGGAAACCGCTTGAGGGTACACCGTTCGCCGGAGAATTTCTTTAACCGGGTCCCACGAAGGGCGCCAAACTGTTGATGCCAAAAATTAACTTAATAAAAGTCAATTTAAGGTGCTTGTGGACCTGATCGATTTAAGGGAGGATTCTCTCGACAAATGTAAATAAAACGAAGAAAAATAGACAAAGACAAGAGATTTGGTGACGCGGAAAAACCCTTGGTCGAGGGAAAAACCGCAGACGATAGGTTAGTATCGTCGATGCACTATGGGAAAGTGATGCCAAGCAAGAGCGTCGTTCTTTAGAGCTATGGTCGTACGATTACAAGTGAAAAGCGTGTGTAAAAGCTAAGCTAGCATATGAAATCTAGAAGGCTGTATTGTGTTCTTTCATTCAAGAGTGTCGATGCGATTGATTCCGGGGTCTACGTGATAGCTCGAGTGTTGCTTTTATACTTGTAGTGACTTGTAACGGTTGATCGACATTGATTTTCTCCATAAATGCTCTTGATGACGTTGTTTGTAACCGTCCAACGGTCCTGCAAAAAATGGATAACGGTTTTAGACAGTAATGATCCGGCCGTTAAAGGTCGGGCTTAAGGCGCTTCGCGGGTCCATCGTATGTCGAAGATTTCGCCTATGACTTTCGTTCGACTGTCGTCTCGTGATGCTTCGGTCATTATCCGCAGGTCGTAAAATACCTTTGGTCGCGCGTTTTACCCTATTGTCGAGAGATATGTTCGACCATTGTTTTCTTAAGTCTTGGTCGATGTTCGGGAGTCGTAGAAAGTCATTGGTCGAACATTTTAGTCAACGGTCGAAGGTTTGAGATTTTTGCCCAAACAGTATCCTTGAATTGTTTAACCTAATTGTGGATTGCTAGATAGAGTTGTGAATCTGTAATTATTATCGATTCTATTTTAGTAGCAAACAACATTTCAATTGATTGTGCATCTGATTAGTTTTAGTGTTGTGAGTTTGCTTTAATCTAGACTAAATTGTCGGCGTCCGATCATTGACTAGGAATGACGTTTGTCTAAGCCTAATGCAATCAACAGTTGAGTTTATGTTCGTAACAAGACTTAAATAGTTGATTAGGAACTAGTTTATTGAGTTTTTCATGCTATTTTAATATTATGGACAAACAGAGTATCAGTACGTATCGGTGATCATAGCCTTTCTGGAATAAAATAAGAATATCCCTTTTATGAACAAGTCGATGATACATGGTCCAGTCAGTAATTTACGATCATTATTACTTTATTTTGTATGTTTAATTGTTTAACAAAATGGGCAGAGGCTGCAAACAAGGAAGAAGAATCCAAAAATGGTGAGTTTAGTATGTGTTTGTATTACAATTTATTAGTGTACCGGGTATCTTAGTAATTATGTATAGAGTAGTTAGCACGTTGTTCTTTTTAGTAAGAAGTTGTTAACTATATAGTTGTCAAGTAGTTATGTAAGATCCCACATCGGTTGGGGAGCGAAACTTAGGTTTCTTTATAAGGGATTGGATATCTTCTCTATCAGACGCATTTTAAAACGGTGATTTTAGAACCCGCAGCTTCTCTGTTATAATATTATTTCTTACATTTAACCCTTCTTATTAAATCCATAATTGATCAGACGTTTCAACATAGTTAAATAAAAACCAAAAAAATGTTGAAAATTATGAGAACTGATCTAAGTCTTAGAACTTATGATTTTAATTTAAAGCTATTTTTAATATAAAAAAGGGCATAATCGTCATTTTGGTAACAAGATTCACTAGATAAAACATAAAAATTCATTTTGGTGATGACGGCGTATAGGATGGAGATAAAGGTTGGAGCAAGTGGTTGAAATTACATGTTTGTCCTTAACTTTTCAAATTAGAAATGAGATTAGATGTGTATTTTGCTAACATTACAAAAATGTCATCTTTTTTAATAACCATTGATTAAAACCCTTGAATGTTTGTAATTAGTCCTTAAGTCCTTAATATTTTTTTTGGTTTTTATTTGATTATGACCCCCCACACACATATAGCTTCATTATAGCTAATACCGGCCGTCATAATTAGAAAACACAATTACAATTCATAGTTCTTCAATGGTGATTTCGACACCATCTTCTGGTTTGGGATGCGGCAGATACTTCATTTTCACATTCGGATTCACCAATTCCCACCTAAAATCCATTTCAGAATATAATGATAAAAGTTGATTCAAATTTTGTTTTCTTGTAACGAAACTTATTTCTCTATTTATCAAAATGAATATAATATTTGAATGATTAATTACATACTTGTATCCCGTGGACAAGTGATGGAGAAACACGGCAAGTTGTACGCGAGCGAGCATGTTTCCTACACACATTCTTGATCCGCCTCCAAACACTCGATACGTTCCAGATGCCATTGGTGCCTTAAAACAAAATTAGGTTTAGAACGAATAAACCCATAAGAAATCTAAAATCCAATATTATATTCTTATCAAAGGACCTACATCCCATCTATCAGGGTTGAAACATAGTGGATCGTCAAAATTTTCTGGATTCGTGTGGAGATACCGAACCCATAGCATTACTTTCCATCCTTTCGGTATAACATATCCTACACGATAAACATTAAACAATATTTTAGCAGAAAAAAATGATTAAACATATATAATAAATCATCACGCACCTTCATATTGAACGTCTTTTGTTGTTGTGCGAAAGACAAAAGCTGCAACATTCGCCAATCTGATTGTTTCATCGACGACCTTCATGGTGTAATTCATCTTTAACATCTCGTCGCTTGTAACAAATTCTCCGTTCTTGCTCTTTTTCAAAGATACATTTTCATCCTATATCAATACCGATCAGTATATGAAATCAAATAACATTAATCATGAAAGAATGAATTGAACAAGTTAAATAGGGATATAAGTCAAGGCGTACCCGAAGCTTTTGTAGAACCTTAGGATATTTCGCAAGAAAGTAAATAACCCACATTATGGAGAGAGTGGTCGTTTCATAGCCAGCCGCTAGAGTGTTAAGGATATTGTCAAGAATCTCGTTATCGCTTAAATGCCCCCCTTCTTCGTCCTTCAACTTCATCAACCCATCCATTAAATCGTTTATGGGTTGATTAGTTCCATTGTCATCGTTGTTCCTTTTCTCCAACTCTTTCTTGAAAATTGCAACGGCTTTTTTCCGACACTACAAAATAAAGTTTCACATAAGTTATTGTCAAAATACGTGAAACCCCAAATTTATAATAGCCCTTTACAGAAAATTCCAATATATATGTAGGGTGAAAAACGCCAAGAAAAATTGAATAATCCTGGAAGCCCTCCATCGAGACGGTATGTACAAATACATACCGGTATTTTATAACATACGTTTGTGCATATGCACTAATGTACATATATATATGTATATACATATGCACTAATGTATATACATATGCACCGGTGTATAGAAGAAAAAACAACTTCAATCGTTTGTATGCATTTGTGCATACCGTCCGGATGGAGGGCTCCCAAGGTGTTCTTCAGTTTTTTTTTAGCGTTTTCTCCTGAACCTCCCCCTCTCTCTATATAGTATGAAATATAAAGTTCAAGTCTAACCGATATAAAACCCTAAAAACATATTAATTAACGAGCACAAATTAAAACCTGAAGGGCACGATGAAAAGCAAATCCGGGTATATTTAATCGGTAAGATCTTAATCCGGCGAGCAATCCTTCGAAGTATTGGTCGAGTTTATCGATAGTTGGGCCTGGCTTGAAACTAGCGAAATACATACCAATGTTTTCGAGTGTAATCTTCTTGATTTCTTCGTAGGAATTAATTGTTCGACGTTCAGCCCAAGATTTAAGGGCTGAGATGATTCGTGGTTGCACGAAGAGAGCAATCCGGTAAAGGGCATCTGGCTGGTTAAGACTTCTAGAAATCAAGCCTCTAATCCTAGTGTGTGTTTTTCCATGAACAGCAGATAGTGAATTCTTGCCGATAAGCTCCACATTTGGCCATTCCAATATGAAGCTTTCTTCATCTCGGAATACAAATTTGTTAGCCGCCGGTGAATAAACAATTACCGACGGATAACCAAACAGGTGCGTCTTATACATTCCTATCCCATCGCCATGCCTATATAATTAATTAAAACAACAGTTAAACAAAAGGTGTTGACAGAAAAGAAAAAAGAAGAGTAGAATTGTATAACAAATTAATTAATTATTACTTGTGACGTTTGGAATTGATGTAATCATCGGGACGGCGGAGGAATTTGAAGAACCATAGAAACGTGAACATTTCACCGATGATCGGAAGGCCCATGTGGCCAGGTGGCAGCTTTTCCGATGACCGGAGAGTTGCCGGAAGTAATCCATACCATATGTCATTCCACCACCAAAATAGTGGCAGAAAACCTAACACCACCGCCAACCATATCTCCGGCGACATAATTAGGTGGTTAATTGTTGGAAATTTGATTTGCTTAGTGATGTAGTACTTTTTATGAAGGAAAAGATGCCTTTACATAATCCAAATATTCCAACACTCGTAGACAAGGTTATAGGAAAACATGAATATGTTATTTTTTAACTCGACAATAATAGACATGGAAAGATAACTTATTCGACTGATTAAATAATTTAGTTCTTTAACTTGAATTTAGTTTGAATAGTATTGGAATTTGGACATGGAGAACAAAAAGCATCTTCTAGTACGTAGGTTTTGAAAAATTAAATTATTATTAAAAGAGTAATTTACAATCAAAACATGTCTAGCCCAGTGGAGATAACATCTTGGGGGGTCAGTGGATGGTATACCTAACTATTTGGGTTCGAACCTTGCAGAGAGCATGTGGCGATATCCAGATCATGGTCTGCCACATAGTGGTGGTTCTTGGTCAACGGGGATTAGTCGGCTGCCCGAGTGGATCCCGAATACCTCGGGAACGTGTATGTGTGTTTACTTGCCGTTCAAAAAAAGAGTAATTTACATGATCGGTCCATGTGGTTTATACAAAAACACATTGTGCGTCTCTAAATCAAAATAATCATGGAAAACATTCATGTGGTTTACATTTTCACATGCCTTTGGTCCATGTGCGCTAACTTCGTTAAAGACATCCGTTAAGTAGGTTAACTAAAAGGGTATTTTAGTTGTTTTATCACCTTTTACTTTTCTATTAAAAACTTATATTTTGATTTAAAAACCACGGGACCAAGAATATAATTTGTTGTAGCTATATATATTAGTGTGTGGCACCGCGCCACGTTCGGTGGCGAGATTTTTTTTTTAATAATATGTGTGAGTACTCACTTACGTTAAGATAAAAGGTAACTTGTGAATCAGTAACTCATAAAATACAATGTAAGAAATGAACGAAAATGATTACATATATTAAAAAACAATATATATATATATATACACATATAAAGCAAATTTTGTTGTTAAATGAGAGTTGATTAGTGATGAGATCTGTAGTAAGAATCAAATATGTTACATAGTTAATTTGTACTACAAATAAACACTATGAAATGAAAAAAAAATAGTATACAACTAATTGTTTAACGAAAAGTAATATCGATCCATTAAACATTATAACATGAACTATATATATCAGAAGAAGCACTCTCTTTTATCGCAAATGAGAATCTAAAATAATTAGCCAACCATTTAGGATGACTAAATATTAAAAAAAATCTTACATTAAGTCAAATATGCATAGGAGGAAGATATATGTTGTTAAGAACTTCAGGATGATGCATATATATTCAATCCTCCATCTCTTCATCAACATAAGTATAAGAAGCCCTTCTTGTGACTTGACTTGAGACACACCAAGAACCATAAGTAGATAACAATTACAAAAATATATATAATGGATTATTCCTTAAATAATAACATAATTTAAATCACGTACAATACAGAAAAAAGGAACCAATTATGTTGAATTATACAACATAAAGCATACCCATCCATACGATCAAATGTAATCTAAATGTCATTTTCTTGAATCCGGTAAAAACATGATGAATTCAGCCACTAAATCAAACAAAACTAAAGAAAATATTTCAAACAAATAATGGTCGTAACTCATACCCATCCAAAAAACAAAATGTCTCCCAAAACATGATTTGGTCTTACGTGTTGCTATGCCCCTTCATAATTTTGAAGTTCCAAATATCCCCAAACAAAACTCCTCTAATGCAACTTTTGGTGTGAAATGTTGCCTATAGGAGCACCGAATTAAAACTTGCACCATTATATATAGAGTAAACGATGATTTTCGTCTCTATCGTTTGGTATTTATAACGATTTTCGAACCTGTGGTTTAAAAATTGTTTTTTCATTTTTATGGTTTGTATTTTATTTCACTTTTGGTCTTCCATCTTAGCGGAGTTTAAAAAATATGTTAAATTGAGGGTAATATGATCCTTTTTACCTTTTTTTTTTAAATTTACTCGCATTTATATATTATTATATTTGACAACAACCATTAGAAGATCTATATAAAATAAAAAGTAAAAAAGTCTATTTTTCTATACACAAACCCAAGGGCCCACCCTCAAACCCATCTTCACCTTCAACATATTTTTCTCCATACAACCCTTCTTCAAAACAAAGCTTGGAGCCTCTACTTTCCATTTCCCTTCTTGTTGGTTCCCTTCTCCTCACCCTACTAAAAGTCGCCATATATTATGTTTGTAAAGCCAATGACCCCTCCTTTGTTGACCATATATATATATATATATATATATATATATATATATATATATATATATTTGACTTTAGATGCTGACACTTTTCCATGCATAACCATTTGAATCTTTGGAGGCATAATATATATATATATATATAGAGAGAGAGAGAGAGAGAGAGAGAGTGGGAGGTTTAAAGAGAAAACCGAAGAACAGCCTGGGTGGCTTCCATGTGGACGGTATGCATTAATGCATATCGGTAACTTTTAACATGCATTAATGAATATTCATCAATGCATCTGTAATTATATGCATTGATGCATAGGAACAAAAATTACCGGTATGCATTAGTGCATACCGTCCACATGGAAGCCTCCAGGGTGTTCTTCAGTTTTATCTTTTCTATCGTTTTCCCTTGATCCTTCCTCTATATATATATATATATATATATATATGTGTATATATTACATACTTTCCTAGAACATTATATTTTATTCTACATCAGAAGAATAGTTGATAGAAATGCATTCCGAGATTAACACCGTCAAGAAAATACTAATCCGACCAATGCACAATTGCCTCAAAAAGCATCCTCTTTTGATCGATAAAGTCGCCTGATCTGTAAAACGGGCATTTTTTTGTTTGTATGGAAGCATTTCAACTTCTAATGGCAAGTTTGTTCAAGCAATTGATTGTTGCAATCACTTATCATATGCTTAATATTGAATTTTGATCCTTTTTTGCTTTTGTCAAGAAAATTGTTTGATTCAAGTACTAATTGTTTAATTTTACTTACCAAGCATGAGCCTCATGCAAGTCTATGGAGTGTGTCCTATGCGTTGTATGGGAATGAAAGCTTCCAGAAACATAATGCATCAAAATAATAATGAGAAGGGAAGATAAGACCTAAGAAGAAAATAAAGATGTAACAACGAAGAAAATAAAGATGTAACAACGGCAAACTACCGACAATGACAAAATAATAGAAAAGTTTAAGAATTTTTTTAAAATTACATGAAAATACGCAAATTCGAACAGATTACCTCCAATAAATCGAGCTTTTGGTGCGCTGAAACAAAAGAAATAAACGACTTATAACAAAGAAGACAAAAGGAAAAACAGAGAAGACAAAGCTAAAAAGAAAAAAAAAACCTGGGCCAACAAACCGAAAAAGTCGTTTATAAGGATGAGCATAATGAAGAACATATTGTGCAAAGAAAACTAACAAACCATAAAACATATAAAAATCGTAGACCTGTTTTAGAAGCTTGTTTTAAGAACGACTAACAGATCTTAAAATCTAAAAAAATATAAGGAGAATCAATAAAACATAAGTGAAAAGGATGGCCTACCTGCAGGATTTATATATGAATGAAGATCGATTCGTGAGATAGGGATCGATGAATAAAAAGTTAAAAACAAAGCCATGATTGCAATGGAGTGATGGACTGCAGAAAATTAAAATAGAGTGGAAGAGACCGGAAGATGGATAGGCATAAAAAGAAAATGAAAAGACTCTACAGTTATTCGGGAATTCTATAATGGAGCATGGGAATTCTAAAATTACAAAAATACCCAACTTACAATGGAGCTTACATTGTCTGTTTAGGGGCAAAAGAGTCTTATACCATTTAAAGGTTTTATAAAATGCAAAAATCCTCAAAATTCTATAGAGATATCTAGCAAATCTAATGTGCCATGTCATTGATAAAGGTTTTTGCTTCTATATATACTAGTGCGTGGCACCACGCGTTGGGTGGTGACGAATTGATTTTTGTAGAAAATATGTGATTATGTTAAAATCAATCTAATTCATTAATTAACAACTAATGAAATGTAGTGTATCATTATATTTGTATGATTTAGATGTAAAGTATTTTGTAGACACTGAAAGGTAAAAAAATTATGTTATGTTGAAGTTAATTAAGATTGTCCATCCATATTAATATCATATATTATCCATAAAAGATTGGGGAATCCAATATATCTTTTGCAATCCATCCATATACGTTTTTTTTTAACTTTTAAGTGTTTATAGGGCTGGGAGAAGGTTTTTGCCTTCTTGCTAGCAAAAGTAAAATGTAAAAAAAAACCATGGGTTGCAATGCCAGACAAAAGCATTAAGTGATATGATCACAACTCCAAAAAGCGGGATAGAGAATGCCACACCTATGTCGAGAGAAGGTGGACTGAAATGGCGACTGTCACAAAGAGAGAAGTCATTTTCACAATGTTGCTAATTTGCACCATATTTTAAAATTGAAGGTTTGTGGGATTGTTGAAAAATATATGAATATATATATATATGTGTGTGTGTGTGTGAATGGTTTTTTTCTCACATTGAAATTTTGATCTGTAGAAAGCTTTAGGTTTTAATGAAAAGCTAAATACTTTGCCCCTAAAAGTTCTTCACACCCTATTTCATTCCCTCGTTTTATTTTCTCGGTTTTTACCATTTTGAGTATTCGTTTTATGCCTTTTAATGTAACACTACTGAAATAAGCTGGCTAATGGAGCATTAGCACCACATGAATGAATTCATAACTGAATTCATTCAGTTTTACAAATCGACCCATTAATTTTTAAACCTCTACATGCTCCCTCAAAATTAATTCAAAAGCAACATCAGATATAGCATACAACTAATAAAATAATAAACATAAATATTACAATTTGAATGTAGTTTAAGGGATTGATTACATGTTTTAGCATTTTTGTAACAGGTCCAACAGTCCAAACAAAGAATGGTGCCTCTAACGGATGATTTGATTCGAATTCCATAGATTTGTATAGACTACAAACGTTAAGACGATTGAGACGAAAATCAACAATTCAAGCCTTAAACATGAAAATAGAAACCATATTTACGTTATCTAAAGAGTAAATAGAATATCCAAATCTAACACATTCAAACCGATTAAATATATTGAATCCGACTAATATGTTAGCTGAAATACCTATTATAGATGATAATTTTAACTTTGGAAACAAAAACATAAAAAAACCATACTACTAAAATCAATACTCAAGATATAAAACATTACCAACGTTTATGAATCGATATACAAATTGAGAGAAATAATTCATCTCATTTTTTGGGTTGTCGTAGAAAGTAGAAACCAAGAAACCCTCTATTATTTATCTCTACTACTAAATTCTTGATGACGTCTTTCAAATCGTTGTAAACAACTTTAAAACCCGGTGGTTTTAGCCAATTAGTGAATTGAAAAACAAATCAATTTGGGATGTGTCAAGAATTGATTATTAACATAAACGCAACATAAATAAACTTGATGAGACATTCCTCCCGACCAAATTCGCATGCTAATATCATCTTCTTATCTTCAATATGTTAAAAAGTGGCAAAATTGAAAACCAAAACCAAGAACAACAATTTAATGTTTTGTGCAAGCTAGATTACCAAAATCCCAACATGAGTAAGAAAAATAATCGTAATTTATAGGGCAAAAAGGAAGATGGATAGTCTAGAATTAAAATTTAATTAAAGATAAGAAAGATAGAAAGACATAACCGAAGGAGATGAATAGTCTAGAATTACAAGTTTGGTTTGATTACATCAATTTAAAAAAAAACTAAATTTGAGAAAAAAGAATTTAAAATTGGAGTGTTTAGAAGATGCCTCTTCATTGTTGAGGTTCTTGCTTTTATGTATATAAAAGATAAAGATATATATAAAGAGGTTCATGCGAAAACGGTAACAATTTACGAGAATGCAGGGACAATCCTCAGCCAATCATTTTGTATATGAATTTTTTCATGTACAAAATCATATATGATTCATGTACAAAATCACATGTGATTCACGTACAAAATCATATATGATTACCCGCGACTTAGCCCACCGAAAAAGTCGTTTGTGTCCTTTTTGATGCTAGTACAAAATCACATATGATTTTGTACATGAAAAAAAATTCATGTACAAAATGATTGGCTGAGGATTATCCTCGTAAATTGTTACCGTCCTCGCATGAACCTGCCTCTCTCTCTCTCTCTATATATATATATATATACACACACACACTTATATATAATACACGTCATAGAAAGTTCCCCAATTTTCCGATGAGTGATAGGCGGGTTTACGTACACCCCCCTAAATCTAACCGCAGTGTACGGATCGAATCAAATAATAGTGTACTGGAAGTACGGATGTCAAACCAAGGGAACTAGGGTCTAAGTAACACAATGACTATAGTAAATATTAACTGGACGATCGAAAATTGAATTGGTTGAGTAATTGAATCACTAATTAAACTAAATGAAATCTTAACAAGTTAAAGAACGAAACAGTTGGAAACTTTATAGGAGAAAAGCAGTTGGGAGTTGGGGTCCTAATGGTTTTCACATGGAACACTTCAGTTGCAATAATTATCAGGTAATTTCTAATTAGATGAATACACAATCACAAAAGTTACTGTTACTCTCTCTCGAGTTATAACAGATTTATCTCAAAAAATTATGTATTTTATCTCTCAATCTCAACACATAACCCAGAAATTTATAAAACAAGATTGTAACAAGTACCAAGGTTTAATTGGTATATCTCTATCCAAGTTCTCGCCTTAGGTATACAAATCATAAATCTAATCATAAATTATTTCTCTCGAACTAATTTATAACAACGAAATCAATTGCAAGTTGATCAGTCTCACAAAAGCATTAAACACAAATTCATATACTTCATTAATTAAAAAGAAACCAAATAACTTGTGCATCTCCTATCCGATTTGGTTCCGGTTAGAACCGTTGGCTTCGTATTTACATCCTCTATTAAATGAAAACGTAAAATCTTGAATTTAACCAGAAAACATCATATTCCTTTTATTTCTCCAAATAGGTCAACTCCTGTACAACTCACACAAAATTGTAATAAAACACGCCTCGTTGGTTTGAATACGAGCTAAACGACATGGAAATTGGTATAATAATAACACCAACAATTGGTGTTATCAGTGAGGCAGCCCCCACCTCCTCCCGCGACCAGCGGCCTCTATATAACACTTAGATTTTTGGGTTCAGAGCACTTTGGAACGAAAAAGGAACAAAAAAAAGGGTAATTGACAGATTTGTGCGGGTGCAAAGTTTTAATCAAATCTCACTCATCGAAACCCCGATTCAAGAGATTCAAGATTCTAGGGAAAAATAACAAAGAGACCTACAATCTTTACATTTTGAGCTTTCACAAAATCGAGTTGCATCTGAGCCGAAACGGACGTCGAAGTTGAGCAAACAAACCTGAACAAAAAAGAAGAAATAAAAAAATAATGGTGCTACTTTAAATCAAAAAAGCGCTGTAGCATAGTGGAAAAGTGGTGATGTTATATTGTGCAGGTCTAGGTTTCGAATCCTGCTTTTAGCAACTTGATCATTCTTTTTTTAATTGTAGCAAGCCTTCAGCCCAATTGATGCACCAGGCCCAGAAGCCAAAAAAGGAGCAGATCATTCTTTTTTTAATTGTAGCAAGCCTTCAGCCCAATTGATGCACCAGGCCCAGAAGCCAAAAAAGGAGCAGCAGCAGTCGTGTTTACCAGAACGGCATAAATGAGTCTTGGGAGGGAGAAAACATAAATGAGTCTTGGTAATTTTTTTCCCCGATGTTTTGAGAATTTTTATAGATTTAGAGATTGTGTTAATATTTTGTATATTCTAGCTTGCTTAGTGGTTTTGAAGAGTTTTCCTTGAGAGATTTTGCCTGGAGATCTCAAATCCTCATCTTTGGTAAGATAGAGCTTAGGTTTGGAATATAGATTTAACTTAACCTAGTAAGGTGAGTTCAAGTTGTTTTGTAAAAACGGTGTACATGTCAAAAATGTCAATTTTGAAATATTCACGTGTTTTACTTGCTATTCATCAAATGTGTGAGTATTTTGGTAATATGTGTATTATTTGGTATAAAATGGTTTTATAAATCATGTCAAATGCTTATGTTTGGGTTCTTAGATATTCTGAAAAATAAAACATAAATAGGAGTTGTTTTGATGTTTTATTTCATAAATGAAGACTATTTGGTGTCATATACATTTTGGGAGTATTTGATTTATGGGAAAATTTCATCTACGTCTTTAAAATTTTGATATATTACGTATATATCCTTATAAAATTTGTAATTACGTATATATCTTTCTAAACATGATAAACTCATATATATATATATATATATATATCCTTCTCTTTAATTTAATTATTATGAAACATTTAAAAAATACAAATCATTAAAAGTAAATTAAATTTATTTTAAAAATGACTTATATGCCCTTCCCCTAATCTTTTCCAAACACCAAAATCAATTACATCTGCCATTGATACGTATCTATAACTCGGAGAACGGGGAAAACCACCAACCACCATTTCTGTGAGTGTTTGTAGGTTTCCTTCTGAATCTATTAGTTCTGCTGATATTAAAGTTGAGAGCTTCTATTTTATTACAAGCTTTCAAAAATGGTGGTTGGTGATTTTCCCTGTCCTCCGAGTTATAGATATGTATCAATGGCAAATGTAATTGATTTTGGTGTTTGAGAAAGATTAGGGGAGGGTATATAAGTTATTCCTAAAATAAATTTAATTTACTTTTAGTAATTTGTATTTTTTAAATGTTTAATAATAATAAAATTAAAGAGAATGATATATATGTAAGTTTATCATGTTTAGAAGGATACATACGTAATTAAAAATTTTACAAGGATATATATATACGTAATATATCAAGTTTTTAAGGACGTAGATGAAATTTTCCCTTGATTTATGAATCATTGGAAAATACATGTTATTGCATAAATATACGAGTATAATTACATTTGGAAAATGGTTGGTCTCAACCACGATGTTTGTTTTGAGTAACCACTTAAGTGTTGAGTTATTATGCGTTAACCCGATTTTGATTAAAATGAGTGTTGAGGACATTTGTCCAAATTAAATTGATATACATTAAGCTTGTAGGGTTATACGCTATGGCATAATTATATAATATTTTACATGTTTTGAGTGTGTTGGTCATTCATTTTGGAGTCACGTAAATTAAACTGAGTTTTGAATCCATAGGCACATGAGTCAGTCACTTGATTATTAAAAGACTTCTGAATCCCTCGTTTCGAGGAAACGCCGTTTGGGCTTTGGGTAGTCGGTTTTACAGAGATGAACCCATATGGAGAATGTCTCTGAGACCGTATGTACTACATAAATGAATCCATGTGGATGATGCCTTTGGGACCTTGGGTATTACGATAATTGAACTCGTTGGAGTATTCCATCAGGACCCATGTTTTGGGGTTGGTTCCTCTTATAGTTCACATCGGCGTTTTGGGGATGAATCCATATTAGGGTCGGGCCCCATTACTATCGGTTTTTAGTGTGAGTCTATAGTATTCAAGTAGGTCTAGGGTAGGGATGTTTTGGAGATGAATCTGTATGGGTTGGGCTTCGGGACCTTAGGTATTACGGTGGGTACTCAATGAAGGTTCGAACGTCGGTGCCGTGATCTTAGGGCGCTACTTAGCAACGTTGAAAATATGGTTTACTTTGGCTTACACCATTGTCGCCGGAAATGGGTCTCCCCCATCACTGAAAGGTGTTGTTTTGGGTATTGAGTTTTATCCATTATTTTCGGTGACGTTTTTAGAGTATGAAGTATTATCCATAATTTATATTAATGGATCATTGAGACTTAACCGTGTTCTGGTATTCTAGATAATGGAGCTTTGTCCATATTTTTGGTGTTTGAAGTTTTTAAGCCTTTTCACGTCTTGAGTGAGTAAATGGTGTAGAATTCTTGTTTGAACGGATATTTCGATATGAAGCTTTCATTTCTAACGACATTTGGATTTAAGGCTTTTGTTGCGAAAATGATGAATTTAGGAAATATGTCGCTTTTATAACGAAGTCATTCTATTTGAGAACTTAATATTTAATTCAAGAAATCTTTCAATTTCTATCATTTAAATTTATGTTATAAACTCTCAAGCTCACTAGACGTTAAGGCTAACATTTTCCTTTATCGGCATGTGCAAATCAGGTTTTCGTTGGGGTTGGTTAGCGACACGTTTGGGCTTGAGTGCTAGGAAGTAGCATGTTAAAGATCTAGCTATTTGGTGACGTTTTCCTCATTCGGAGATAGCGACTCTTCTTGGGTTTACTAACATCCAATCGTAATTATGTCTTAGTATAAGATTTGGTCTTTCTTTTGTAGAGATTTCTATACAATTGTTATTTGAGAAAATTCAATTATGATTTATATGAAGGGATTTATTCTTCAATTGGTGTAATATTGAAAATTTTAAATTAGTCGCTCTTTCTAAATTTGAGGGTGTTACATCCTACTCAGTCACTGTCACCGGCCTCTACTCAATCGCCGTCATCGACCTCCACCTTTTCTCACCATCGGCCACCTCCATTAGCAAGGGGTAGGGGCACCATTAACCTCCCCTTATTTATATTATCTATAAGGTTGTTTATTTGAATGCTTATACATATACAGGTAAATGGTATAAGACACATGTTCACATCTTATATATTTGATGATTTTAATGCATCTTTTTGGTAAAGATATAAATATAAATAAATGTGTAACTTTAACTTTTTCAATGTTGATGTAAAACTGTACCAACCGAAAAAAAAAATGATATCAAATAAAATTAGTTGGTATATGGTATAAAATTTTGTCTACTAATTATAATTGGTTGGTACATAATATATAAGAAAAAAATATGATACCATATCATGTTCACCTCTATTAATAAAGATCTATTGTTGTTTTTGTAGTTGTCTCTTTCATTGTTTTATCCATTTGTTGTGTTTGCAATTATAAATAAAACGGATTGGTAAAACCAACAGTCACTATACAACACAATCGAGTTCATAAAAAGCAAAAATCTAATATCTTAATAAGTCCGTTTTATAAAACTTAAGTTTACATAACTAAATAATAAAATATTGTATCTAAAAGTGCTATAATAAGTTCATATGTCACATTTGAGGTGTTTTAACCAGTTTTTAGGATATTTATTTTAGTTATTTTATATTATAAACATATATTTTTATATGTCATATAAAATAACTAATAAGACGTTTTACTTTAAAAAAGTCCTAAAAAATTTGTTAAAACGTAAAAACGTCGAATAAACTTAATGTAACACTTTTACATATGATATTTTATTGTTTGCTTCAATATATTTAAGTCCTATAAATTGATTAAGACATTTAAACGACTTTTTGTAAACTTGATTTTATTAACCAAAAATGTGAACTAATAGTAACACAAAATGCACACGTAAAACTACATGTAGAACCAATCAATAAAACCAAAAGGTAATTATTTAGGGATCCTTTATTAAACGCTTATCTGGGTAAGTATTTATCAAGTCACATTACTTTACCGGATGAATAGGGTAAGGATTAAGGACCAAGAATCTTATCCGGTAAGAGCGGGGCAAGGACCAAGAGTCTTACCCGGTGAGTGATGGCGATGGCTCTTAATTACCAGGTAAACATTTACCGGGTAAATTGTTGCATACAATGCCGTTTTGGTGGACTAAAATCTTACCTCGTAAGTAAATGATATAATGTTGAATTTTGCCAGTAAACATTTACCCGGATAATGGTAAACGGCTCCTTACACCAACACGAATTTAAAACATTACTACATAAAAACCATTTGGGTATTAGTCAATTATAAAAATACAAGAGATTACCATGTGTAAACATATACCAACAGAGATGTTTTTTTTTGTACAACAAGAATGCATTCCACCAAAACGAGCTAGCGAAAAGTTGGGAGTACAAGAAAGCCGTCAAACAACAACTAAAGGATTATAACGCCAATTCTTCCAACTAATAGCCTCTCCCCTTCTAATTTTATTTTTAACCAACAGGGATACTAAGACAAACTTTATTGGCAAATATGCAATACAACTCATAGTTTTTCAATGGTAATTTCGACACCATCTTCTGGCTTAGGATATGGGAGATACTTCACTTTTGCGTTTGGATTCGTCAATTCCCATCTGAAATCCATTTTAAATTTCAACAATAAGTATCGTTAATAATTAGTAAATTTCACTTTCCTAAACAAAAACCTATATATGTTATATATATATATATATATATATATTGAAAAAAAACTAATTAAATACTTGTATCTGGTGGACAAATAATGGAGAAACATGGCGATTTGTAAACGAGCAAGCATATTTCCTGCACATGTTCTTGATCCACCACCAAAGACGTGGTTGGTTCCCGGTGCCATTGATGTCTTAAAACATAATTAAAGAGATTAATTAGTTTATAAAAGATGGTTATAAAAAATAATTAAGATAATTATATATCAAATACTTACATCCCATCTATCAGGGTTGAAACACATTGGATCTTGGAAATTTTCTGGATCCGTGTGGAGATACCTCAACAATAGAATTGTGCTCCATCCTTTTGGTATAGTATATCCTACAAAAATTCAACTTCTTAATAATAAGTAAAACATATAAAAACAAGTAATATTAATTAGAACATCATCATCTATACTGGAGCAAATATATACTATATATAGTACCTTCATACGTAACATCTTCTGTTGTTGTTCGAAATACAAACGGAATAAGGTTCGCCATTCTAACTGTTTCATCGACAACCTATATATATGAATTGCATAGCCGAAAATTCAACAATTGGGATCAAGTCGTGTAATTAAGATATATAATATAATATATGGAGGCTTAGATGAAAACCACCAAAAAAAAAAAAACTGAGGAACACCATGATACCCGTTCATCTAGACGGTATGCACATGTGCATGCTAAGTGATGGAATTGATATGCCTTTTGTTTCTATGCACATGTGTATTTTATACACATGTACATACCGTCTAGATGAACGGTAATTACTTTATAATTTTCCCTTTAACCTAACCGTAATACAATATATGTAAATATACCTTCATGGTGTATTTCAACTTAAAAATCTCATCACTTGTAACAAGTGATCCACTTTCGCTCTTGTCCAGAGACATATTCTCATCCTATATATATTAATTAATTAATATTAGCGTGGAGTTTAAAAATAGACGTGTAATAAAAACTGAAGCTAGAAAAGTAATTAAAGAAGGTATAGAGACATAGACAATATATATCATGTACCCGAAGCTTTTGTAGAACGTTTGGATATTTAGCAACAAAATAAATAGCCCACATTGTGGAAAGAGCAGTTGTTTCAAAGCCAGCAATAAGGACGCCAATAATATTATCAAGAACCTCCATCTCGCTTAATTGTTGCCCTTCGTCATCTTTCAAATTCATCAACCCGTCCAATAGATCATTTATCGCTCTGTCCTTCTTCTTCACCTTCCTTTTCTCCAACTCGTCCTTGAAGATCGCAATGGCTTTCTTACGACACTGTAAAAGACACCAATAAGGATTTATACGACATGTATGTCACATATATACATGAGAAAAAGAAAGAGGTTCAAATCAGAGCATTGTTAAAATAAGAGAACACGAAAACATTGTTTCCCGACGGATTTCTGGTGGAAATTGCCGGCGGATTTCAGGCGGATCGGACTATTTTTATTAAGCTTTTAATGATTAAATAAAAATCTAATTTTAAAAAATTAATTAAATTTCCGACGGATAAAATTAGGTTTTTATTCAATCATTAAAAGATTAATAAAATAGTCCGACCCCCAGAAATATGCCGGTAATTTCCGCTAGAAATCTGTCGGAAATTGACAGATTATCTTCCGGAAATCTGTCAGAAATTTAATTAACCTAATTAACATAACCTTGATTAACATAATTTGTTATAAAAATAGGGAAAAAAATTATTGACGGATTTCCGACGGAAAAGTCTTTCTAGCTGAAATATTGAATATGCCGCGAAATCCGTCAGTAAATCCATTTTGCAGCGAGGGTTATTGCGACAATCGAATCCGCTGGAATTATGCCACTAGCCGCCATTTCCGGCGGATTTGTCCGTCCGAAATGGCGACATGTAGGACGCCTAATAAATTGTACTAACTTATAAACCAACTTTCATTTATTGTTTCATATATGAAATTGTATTGTTTATACAGTGTTGTTTCATATGTGAAACATTTAAGACTGTTTTTTGTATAGGAAAAAAATAGTCATGAACCTTTCATATATGAAACAACGATGTTTCAATATTGCATTTTCATACATATCGTTTCAGATATAAAATAACACATGAAACTTGGTTTTAAGTTTATACAAGTTTGTATAAAAAAATTAAATATATAATACAAATTCGATTAGTTAAATCATATCATGAAGACATATATAAAGGTTACTGGGTAAGCAACTGAATGGGCCAAGGTGATTTTCTTTTAAACAAACACCTTAGAGCATCTCCAAAATGGAGAAAATAAGGATTTTGGAGATTTTGAGCATTGTTTTTGCTCCAACAGCATCTCCAAAACTTTCTCCAAAATGGAGAAAACATGATAGAGATTATAAAAATCTCTAAATTTGAAGAATTTGGAGACATCTTCAAAAATGATTACTATGAGAGATAAATTATTTTTTATTATGTTCCACCAATAAGAAAAATGAAATTAAATATCTAGATAAGATAAATAATATTTTATTAGAAACATAGAATATTTTAATAATATAATAAATTGTAATCTTTAAAATAAAGATGTTCTTGGAGTTGAATGAAATATTTTTTAGAGATTTTTTATTTTGAATCTCTATTTTAGAGAAAGTTATAGAGATGTTGTTGGAGATGCTCTTATAAACCTCTAAGAGAGTCCCAAAGAGACAAAAAAAAAAGGAGCATTTAAATTAAAATATCACCTATCGAAGTTAAAGACAAATAGAGAAAATGGCGGTAAACAACATAACCTCTCACCAAATATGAAATAACACTTAGAAAGGCAATTGGATCAACTCCAAGTCGGTCCACATATTATATAACAGATCTTTAATTCACCAAATAAATCAGGTATATAGTAGTTCGTTACATTGTTGACTTAAAAACTTAAACGATGCCTATAATACTGATCAAATTCTCTCGGCAGAAAAATGTTGTAACAAGTTTAGAAACGTTTTTGGGTGTTCTAATTAATAAGTTTTTAGAACATTTTAAAATAAAATATCGTAATAGTTTTTGTTACAGTACTATACATTTTCAAGAAATGTCCCATAAATACATATTTTTATAACACATTTCAAATAATGTCACATAAAATTAATAGGCTAACTTTATTTTAAAATCGTTATATAAACTTATTTCAACGTTTTTACAAAGAACGCGTAATTTTAATTGGTCATATAAGCTTAATTAAGTCATACGAAATACTATATTACAAGACATGCATAGATATTTTTAACATTCTATAAATCCGATTTTGTTATAAATGTAGCCTTCATATTATACTCAAACTCTCATTTGTTAATTTATTCATATATATATATATATATCATCTCATAAACAACTGTGTTACACCTTAAAAGTAATGAGAATAAATACCTGTAGGGCATGATAAAATTGTGTTCCTGGTATATTCAATGGATAACATCTGAATCCATTCAGCAATGCATCAAAGTATCCATCGAGCTTATCGAGGGTAGGGCCTGGCTCGAAACTTGCAAAATACATGCCAATGTTCTCAAACGTGACCTTCTTCATTTCCTTGTAGCAAGTAATTATACCACGCTCGGCCCAAGATTGAAGCGCGGAGATCATGCGTGGTTGGACCGCAATAGCAATCCGGTGAAGAGCATCCGGTTGGTTAGCACTCCTCAAAATGAAGCTTCGTATCCTCAAATGTGCTTTACCTTGAACCGCAGTTAGTGAAGTCTTGCCTACAAGATCCAACTTCGGCCATCCCGTTTTGAAACTTTCATCCGATCGGAATACTAATTTATTCGTCTCCGGTAAATACATGATCACCGACGGTCTACCAAATAGGTGTGTCCGATACATCCCTACCTTGTCGCCATACCTATTTATTTTCATAATCTACGATTAGATGCCAAAAACTAGTTGATATATATATATATATATATATATATATATATGTATATAGGGAGAGGTTCAAATGAGAATTTTGTAAATTTAAATGAACAAATGAACACCTTGTGGACCACATATGATGTGGGTCCCACACATTATAAAATCATAACTGATTCAATGGTGGGGCCCATTGAATCATATATGATTTTATAATGTGTGGGGCCCACATCATATGTGGTCCACAAAGTGTTCATTTGTTTCTTTAAATAGGAGGTGTTCTTCTATGATATCTCCCCTATGTATATGTATATATATGTACATATATGTATATAAGGGGACCTTCTAAACTCATTAAATTGTGATAACTTTGAGAACTTGTGCATCATGTGTTGTTTCATGTGATTTTTTTCCATAAAAGAGTATGATTTATAATATTGATTAACATATATTTATTTCATAATGTGTTTGTCTCACATGTGTTCGGTTCACAATGTTAACATCTTTTATGTGTTTGCGAAACAAAAAATACACGTAAAAAAGTTTCACATTGTGAACCGAGCACATGTGAGACATTCACATTGTGAAACCAATATATGTTAATCAATACTTTCAATACTATATTTAGATGGAAAATTCATGTGAAACAAAATCTTGAGGTAAGAGTTCTCACGGATCTCACAAAAAATTAATAGGGATCTTTTTTTTAATAACTCATGATATTGTGATAATTTTAAGTACTTGTGCATATTGTATTACTTCATATGATTTTTCCATCTAAGACTATGACTTATAAGAATATTGATCGACGTATATTTGTTTCACAATATGGTTATTTCACATGTACTCGGTTCATAATGTGAACATTTTTTACGTGTTTGTGAAACAAAAAATACACGTAAAAAAGTTTCATATGGTGAAACAAACACGTTGTGAAACAAACATATGTTAATTAATATATTAGATACTATATTTAGACGGAAAAAATTTTGTGAAACAAAACCTTAAGGTAGAAGTTCTCATGGTTCTCATAAATTTTGGAGTTCTCAAATGATTAAATCCTTACGTGTAGGCTTTGCAGTTTTTATTGATCCCCCCCCCCTCTCTCTCTCTCTCTCTCTCTCCCTCTCTCATACATATATATATATATATAGAGAGAGAGAGGGAGGTTTTAGCGAGAATTTTTTCGGTTTAAAGAAACAAATGAACGATTTGTAGCCAAATATATATTTTAAATAATTAAAAAATTATTTAATAATAATCTATTTACTTTAAGGGTATTATGGTCTAATGTTACTATTCACCATGTTCCATCAGATTGTACAATGTACAATCTTGATTAATTCTAAACAATTTAAATATTAAATATATTTAAATAAATATAAGATGAAGATAAATATTAAAATATCTTTAAATAAATATAAAATCAAGAGAAATATAAGAAACCAAACTCAGTATCTTATATTATTTTAGAAAACTGAAAGTTTATTATTTTTAAAAAATGAAATATTAAATATCTTTAAATAAAAGTTTATTATTTTTAAAACTTTAAAAATTGAAAAAATTTATTATTTTTAAAAGTATCTTTAAAATTTGAAGGTAAATATATGATTTTGTACAAATGTTAATGTAAAATCTTGTGATTTTGTACAAAGGTAAATGTAAAATCATATAGAATTTTATACAAATGTTACTCACAAATGATTACAATGTCAATTATGTTATTTTTAATATGTTATAATATAATATAATTTTTGATATAATTGTGTGATATAATATAATATATTTTTTGATATATTATATTATATTATAATTTTTGTTTCTACCAATTTTTCCCCTAAAAAACTTTACCCTTGGTGGAAAGTAGATTTCAGTCACCATTAATTACCTTCAGTGTCATTCAATATAATATTAATTGATTTACCAAAAATATGTGGCTAGAAACCATTCATTTGTTTCTTTAAACATATCATATTCTTGCATGGTCCATCCCCTATATATATATATATAGGATCAGGTTCAAAGGAAAAGGCAAAAGAAAACTGAAGAACACCTTGGGAGCCTTCCATCTAGACGGTATGCACTAATGTATACCGATAATTTGTAACATGCATTTGTGAATATGAATCAATGTATATAATGATGGAAACATTGGTGCATAGGAATAAAAAACGCTTTATGCATTAGTGTATACCATCCAGATGGAAAACTCCTAGGGTATTCTTCAGTTTTCTCTTTTTTAGTGTTTTCCCTGTGAACCTCCTTCTTTCTCTCTCTCTCTCTCTCTATATATATATTGAGGGAGAGGGGGGTCAAATAAAAACAACAAATATGTTAAGAGCCTATAAATCAATTTACATGTCATGTAAAAATACAATTTTGTTTTATATATGAAATTCACATGATTGTGTTTTGTGTAACAAAGCAAGAATATATGTTTTAAATAGAAATGCATACTTATATATACACATAACAACAAAACATGCAAAGTAATATAAATCTTAAAATCAAATCCATTTTATCATTTGAAATAAGTCACACGAGTTTGTAACATATTTATGGTTTTTATTTGGTTTGAAATGTTTTTCACTTAATCGACTCACATAACAGATTGGATATTCAGGTTAATAAATAAGAAGTTATACATAATATGTGTATATGGATAAAGTGTAATTACTTGCGACGCTTGGAATTGATGTAATCGTCTGGGGAACTAAGGAATTTGAAGTACCATAGAAATGTGAGCATTTCACCGATGATAGGAAGACCCATATAGCCGGGAGGCAGCTTGATCTTGGTGCCATCTTTCGATGACCGAAAAGTTGCCATAACTGGTCCGTACCATATATCATTCCACCACCACAGTAACCACCCTACTAGTGGTGCCACCACTCCTAACACCACCGTCAACCATATCATCTCTCCACTCATTGTGTAAACTCTAGGGTTTAATTGTGTTTTCCAATAAACATAGTAAACTCCAAGTATTTAAAGGCAATGTTGGAAAGATACCTGACATAATTCAAATATCCAAAAACAACAAAGAGACAAACATATAAAAAATATTACATATATGTGGCCAATAGCCATTATATATATTATATGTTATTATTACTATTATTTTTAGAATTATATTCATTATTATTAAATAAATAAATCCTATATATAGGGTTTTTTCGTTTACACCCTAGTCTAATTTCCAAATGCGCCATAGTCTATTTTGTTTATCTATTTTAATTGGTAACACACTAACTCCCATATATATTTATGAATTTTAATTGAGGGACATATATATATATATATATATATTAGAGTTTAATACATAGACTATGGTGTAAATGGTAACACACACACATATATATATATTGCGATTTTTATTAAATATATAAATATTATTACGTATTATCTATATTATATTTTATTATTTTATATATATATTATCCTTTATATGTATTATTTTTCTTAATATATATTATCTATACTATATTATAAAACATTTGACAAAAACTCTTAAAAACCGTTTTTATGCATGTAGTATTGTTTGTTAATGCATATTACTTAAAATTCAATATTACAAATAAATTATGCGTAACTACAACTTATTAAACTTCATTTGTGAATTTGTATAACTAACTACAGATAAACATAATAAAATTTAGAATAAACATCTTGTTTTAAATATAAAAAAATCTAAAATATAATTAGGATAATCATTAAGTTCTAACAGAATATTTAATTATTAATTTTATAAAAAATTATATTATTAAACCAAAAATAAATTTCTTCGTTATTAAAGCTAAATTTAAATATAATAAAAAAATTGAATTAAGAAATTACATAAAAATAGAGCTTTTAAATGAAACATTAAAACACGCTTTTTTAAAACCATATAAAACCACTATAACATTGATAGAAATAAAAAAAATGAAACATTAAAATCGAGATGTATCTCGATGCATTGTGCGAGTATCCTTCTAATTATTATTAAATACATGTAACCTATATATATTACGATTTCTTAAAAAAATTAATATTATTATATATTATCTATGAATGGATTTTTTTCTTTTTTGAATATTATATATATATGGTTGATTTCCGTTACAAACCACGTCAATTCATACAAACCGTACAAACCGCATGCAACCAATATTTTTTTTCTAATTTTTTCACTTTTTCTTAATTATTAGGGTTGATTAGTCAATAATATATGAAAAAATTTCATCAAGAATACATGAAGGTTGGTGAATCAAGAATACGTGAAACAAGATTCATCAAATTGAGAGTTTCATGAATCCATACATTTTGAAACAAATTCATCATATTAAACACTTTCATGAAAAAAAATTATCCAAAAAAACATTGAAACACGCGGTTTATACGGTTTGTACGAATTGACGTGGTTTGTATTTGAAATCTCCCCTATATATATAATTACATCATTTCTACACTATTTATAATACCTTATCTTATTAGGAAGTACAATGACAAGTTATGATAATTTGTAGGATCCAAACAAGATACAACTTGTCCTTCAGATAAAATCGGATAAACCAGATAAAATTGAATCAAATCAGATAAAATCGAATCAAATCATTGAGATGTTATGTCGCGTAAGGAATCAAATATAACAATTTACGAGAAAATCTTGAGCGTTGATCAGATAAAATCGAATCAAACCACTGAGTTGTCTCGCCGCGTAAGGAATCAAATATCACCATTTACGAGAAAAATTTGGCGTTGACTAAAATTCTACCCGGGGGAGACCTAATACACGTTTTTCTAGAATTCTATTTTTTTTAATTTTAAATGTTATTTAAATACCTGATGTGACCTATGACATGACCTGATTAGACCTTTGTACTTTATATTATTATTTAAATTAAGATTGTATTTTTTATTTTTGGTCTATTTTGGGAGAAACCAAAATGGTCATTTTAGAAACTTTTTTAACACCTAGTTATTTTATTATTACACAATATAAAATGACTATTTGTTATATTACACAGTGTAAATTGGCTTTATTCGTAGATATATGTCGCCAATAGCCATTACTTGTCCATTATTAATTCAATGATATTAATTCAACTACATGATATTTTAAATTAATACTATTATTTTATTATACTAATATTTGTATAATTGTATTATAGCATCTCCAATAGTATACGGGCATCTAATTTAGCTATTGGTTAATTTTAAAAGTAGATTAACTATTTTATAAGAAATATATTATTATTAAAAAGCTCTAGTTATTATAGCATCTCCGATCGTATAAGGGCATCCAACTTGATCCATATGCGTACTCATTGGTGAGGAGTGGGTAGACGGATGGCTAATTTAGAAAAAAAAATCAAGTTGTTTTTGTAATTTATTTTGGTTATGTTTGGTAAAAGTAGTTTATAAGGTAACTTATAACTTATAAGGTACCTTATGACTTATAAAGTAACGTATCAAAATTTTACTTTTATTAACTTCTCAATAAGGTACTTTATAAGTTAACTTATGGTCATCCAAATAACTACACTAAAAATAAGGTGACTTAAGTCACTTTATCTTTGTCAAACAATGCCTTTATCTAAAAGGTTATTTTAGTGAAAAACACCATAAACCATCCCACCGTCATTATGAGACCAGCAGACCATTTGCCTCTCATATGGCCTTCACCTCCTCACCATTAATTCCTTATCAGACCACCATTCTCACCAATATCATCATCACCATCGCTTCTTCAACTTTTTCACGTTCGGGTGGTTTCATTGAATCCATATGGGAACCACCACCGCCACAACCACCGGCGGTATCAGAGCATCTCCAACAAATTCTTTATAATTTTTCCAAAATGGAGAATCAAAAGACAAAATCTCCAAAAAAAATTGCATTCATCTTCAACAAATTCCCTAAAATTTCTCCAAAATAATATTAAAATATTGTATCGTCTATTAAAATATTATTTCTTTTTTAAAATATTTATTTTTTAAAATTTCCTACTGATCATTTCATTTGGTAATCATTTTTGGAGTTAACTCCATATTTGGAGAAAAACTCACTATCTCTCTTACTTTCTCTATTTTGGAGATGATTATGGGAAAGCTATTGGAGTAAAATACTTGCTCAAAATCCTCATTTTCTCCATTTTGGGGAAGCTATTGGAGATGCTCTCACCCAACATCCCTTGCCGCCAACGGAAGATCGTCATCATAATGGGTCCAACTGGAGCAGACAAATCCCGTCTATCAATTGATCTCGCCACTCGATTCTTCAACAACGCAGATCGAGATCACCAACTTCGATAAAAATGCAAGTCTATCGAGTACTCGATATTACTATTACCACCAACAAGATACCGCAGTGGGTTGCCGCTCGTAGTCAATGGCTCAAACTCCTTCATCTATTCGCTCATCACGAAACAGTTCGACCCGCAATCGGATGTCATCAACGGACTAGACCCAGAGCAAGTCATCACCTATAGGGCTGTAAATGAACCGAACGTTCACCGAACCGTTCGTGAACTGTTCCGCGGGAAGTTCGTTTATGTTCGTTTATTTAATAAACGAATGAACATGAACACATTTTTTTGTTTGTTTAGTTAAATGAACGAACATGAACAATGGTCTCGTTCGTTCGTTTACGTTCGTGAACGTTCGTTTACATTCGTTCGTTTATGTTCGTTTACATTCGTTCGTTTATGTTCGTTTACGTTTGTTTATATATATAAATATATTTATATATTATGACATTAATATGTAAATCAGTAATTAAATTAAATTTTTAGAATTTATTTTTTATGGCTCCTAAGTTTACCTGGTTTTTTATTTTGTTATGTTACTTATTAGGAACAAAATAATAAGTAATGGTAGTTTTATTCTATATTTGTATTTGTTCGTTTATGTTCATCTATGTTCATTTACGTTTGTTCATCTTCATTCACGTTCATTTATGTTCGTTCGTTTACGTTCGTTTAACAGCTTAACAAATGAACATGAACAAACAAATTTTCTTAACGAACACAAAAAAATTCGTTCGTTTACCGTTCTTGTTCGTTCGTTTGTTCGGTTAAGTTAAACGAACGAACACGAACACAAAAAATTCCGTTCGTTTATCGTTCGTGTTCGTTCGTTTGTTCGGTTAAGTTAAATGAACAAACACGAACAAGCCTCTATTCGTGTTCGTTCGGTTCGTTTACAGCCCTAATCACCTACATGGTATCCCTGTCCGGCTGTCCGGTTGTCCTGCTGTCCAGCCACAACAGTCATCCTCTCCCATCATTCCCCTCACTGTGAAAGCAATTGTCCGGCAGTCAAAACTGTCAGCAGCGATTCCGCAGCTGGCACTCGAGCCAGATGAAGTTATTTGTGAAACGAACGGTTCAAGGACCGAGTCAGGTGTCATTAAACCGTCATCAAAACCCAATTCCGGCAAAGTGAGCACCTCGCAGTCGTGCAAGTATTCATACATCATTCCTTCACTTCTTAAAATATGATTAATCTGAATGAATTTGATATTTTTTATTAAAAAGGATGGCGAGTTTCGAGAAATTCTACTAAAGTCTTACTTATGCTTTGTCAGATTCTTATTAGATTTCTAATTAAATCTTACATATGCTATGTGGGTAGTGGTGGCCGGTGTGGAAGGTCGGGGTGAGGAAGACGAAGGGGAAAGGGATCTGGATTGGTGGAGGGGTTGGTGATCGGAGAAATGGTGTAGAGAGGTCGTCGACGAGTTGGTGATCGGAAAAGTGTAGAGAGGTCATTGATGAGTTGGTGATCGGAGATGTACAGAATCGCCAACGAGTTGGTGATCAGAGATGTACAGAGGTTGCTGACGAGTTGGTAAGGGGGCCAGAGAAATGATCCTGGTTGTTATATATATATATATATAATGTGTGTGTGAGGTTCTTTCGTTTAGAAACTCAACGAAGAATGAAAACTTTGAAAACCAAGGGGCAAACCAATATAAAATATAAAAAAAATTATAATTTTTTTAATCAAATGTTATCATTTAAGATATAGTATCACATATGTTTGTGTTCATAGGAAAAATATATTATATGAGAACAAAAAAACGTTGGTTTACGTTCACATATGAAACAAAATTCATACGACGAAATAAATAAGTGAACCATCGTTTTTTTATTCACATGTAATTTTTTTCTATGAACACAAACATATGTGAAACAATATATTAAATCATAACACTTGATGAAAAATTTATTTTATATTGGTTTTCTCCTTGGTTTTCAAAGTTTCTACTCTTCGTTGAGTTTCTAAAATATTCCCCCCCCCCCTTCTCTCTCTCTCTCTCTCTCTATATATATATATATAGGGGAGGGATCATACGAGAACCACCCCTCTTTAAAGGAACAAAAGAACAATTTGTAGACTACATATGATGTGGATCCCACATAATATTAAATCATTTCTGATTTCATATTAAATCAGAAATGATTTAATATTATATGGGACCCACATCATATGTGGTCCACAAATGTCCCTTTGTTCCTTTAGAAATCAAAAGTTCTCATTTGAACCTTCCTCTATATATATATATATATGGACCTAATCAAATAAGAATTGATTAGTTTGTGGTAACTGTAAAAATCAATGTGTACCAATCATTTTAAATAATTAATGTTGTTTATTAAAATAAAATAAAAGGTAAATTTGGTAATTTACTTTGTTTACTAAAATAAAATTGGTAATTAATTTCGTTTACTAAAATAAAATTAAGGGGTAGAACAATGATATATTATGGTATTATGGTGTATATCACGGTGTATTTTTATTGTTTTATGAAGTGTAACTCAATGTATCAGGTAATGTTGCTCTACTAAGTGTATCATTGTGTTTTTTCGTTATTTTATGAAATATATCACAATATGTATCACGTGTTTGCCGGAATAATGTTCGTCCGAGAGAGAAGAGATAATTTTTTTAGAATACATTAAATTTCCTTTGATAAAAATTTTAAGTCAAATTACCATAATTATAAGTTTCTTAATTTAACATTTAATTTGTGGTTGAAATTGGTTATTAAAGTTATCACAAACTAATCGGTTCTTCCTCAAATTGCATATATATATATATATGTATGGGCGGGTTCAAATGAGAACTCAAATTTGATTGTGAAGTGAGGACAAATGAGAGCGTGACATGTGTCATATTTAGACTGAATAATCAAATAAATATTCAGACTGGATAAACATTATTCAGTCTGAATATTTCTTTGATTATTCAGTCTGAATAATCTACATTCAGATATGTGTCGCACTCTCATTTGTATTCACGTTCACAACCAAATTTGAGTTTGCATTTGAACTTTCTTCTCTTTTTTTTTCTCTCTCTCTCCATATATATATATATATTATTAAAGAGTCAACTTTGATCCCTATAATTTGATGATTCATACAAAAATACGGAAACAAATGTAAAAATTGAAAAAAAAAGACAAGAATGCTCTTCAGTTAACGGACCTTTTTTAACGGAGTTGGTGATTGGACACCACTTTCAGAGTAAAATACAAACCATGAGAATGCTTCCTAAAGTTATCAAAGTTCGAGTCTCACTTTCAAATATTTTATTAAACCTTAAGGACCAAAACTAGAGTTTACTCTAAGACTTACGGAAAATATTTTTGCATTGAAGATATTAGAAGATTACTGTATTAGAGTGTTACGGTAGTTTGCTAATTTCTATTTGTATGGAATTATTATAAATAGATGTCTTTTGTATATCATTTGAGCAAGTAATACAATCACAATTTCTCGTTTCTGTAAAATGGTGTCAGAGAAAAAAATACGTGAATTGGTTAAAACTTCCTTTCTCGGTTGGATCTTCTTCCATCGAGAGAACTCGTGAATCATCAATTTGTTTTTCTGTGTTCATCATTTTCTTCATGTTTCAAGTTCTAGATCTTCTGTGGTTTTCATTTTAGATCTAATAACATGTGGCACCCCTACACCTCTGCTTCATCCTAGATTTATTCTCTAAAACCTACTAATCCAAATGAGAAAATATTGATCCACAGCCTCACACACAAACATTTCATGTTGAGATCGATCAAGTTTGGTTTTGCATCTGACTTAGAATGTGGTGATGCATCTACGTGCAATTTTGATTTTGCATTTGATTTAAGAAGGGAAGACGTGTATCTGATAACCAATTTCAGTTTAAAAATAATCCCATTTGTGATCGATTTCAATTTTGTATAAAATGAGCTCTTCAAATCGATTTTGCATTACTCCAAATCCAAATCGAGATCAAGTCAGTTAGATTAATCAATTTTGTTCTCCAATTTTATACGAATATTTGAAGATTGTTTTTTCAATTCTATAATAAAACAGAGATGTGCTATTAAACTCAATTTTTGAACTACTATAAAATGACTATTATAACCCCATTTGTAATTATATGTTAATTTGACATCAAAATTGATATAAAGTTTTTACTAGATTTTAATTTTTATTAAAATATGTTTAAACACTACTTATAATTTTTGTCATAAGTTTCACTTTTTTTAATAAAAATTTACACTCGTAATTTTACCATCAATTTATAAAAAAATTATTAATGATTTACAAGCTAATTTAAAATTATATTTAATTAACTGAAAATAAATAAAAGTAAAGATATAAAGTTGACTATTGAAATATTTAGGATTTAGGTTACATGGTCTTCATCATCTTTGCTTCCCTATATGTCGCCGCCCTTATCAGATTCGTCTTTTTCCGGCGGAGCACCGACAAGAAGCTACTGCCATAGCCGTCCTTTCTTTCCTTCTAGTTCGTCATTGTGCTTCCCTCTACGTCGCCGCCCTTATTAGATCCATCCTCTTACGCCGGAGACTACCGCCAGGGCCATCCATTGTTTCATCCAGGTTCGTCATCGCTACTTCCCTCTGCGTCAGCACCCCTGTTAGATCCACTCTGTCGGAGCGCCAACCAGAAGCTTCCGCCAGGACCATCGTTTCTTTCCTTCAACTTTCTACTATTAACCGGTCCCTGATTAATGCTCAGACCCATCCTCAGAATTCAGAAATATCAACTACCATTTTTGGGGTGAAAAACCTAATCGCAAGGGAAGGGCAACGATTGAAACAAAGAAACTGACCCGGGTAAGCATGATTTTGATGATGAACCGGTAAGATTTCGGTCAGCGTCCCGGTCAGTTTTCGGCCAGATTCGAGATTTGGTAAACGCTCACTGCTGACCGAGTCAGTCCGTTTAGCAGCTAGTAAACAGCCCCTTAGAGTCCGAATCAACTCTATCTTAAAACATATAGTTTGTAGAGGACATCTTAACGGTTCCATATAGATATTACAAGCCTCAAACCGATCTATGAACGATTTATTACGAGTTTTACAAGATTTGGACAACACCAAAAAAGACCACAACATCCCAAAAAACGTGAATATATCTTTTGAAGAAAGAAAATGTGATCTTTAAACTTATATCCAATCAAAAGTCAAAATAGATGTAATACAACCTACGTAGCTCCAATATTGAGTTATCAACACTAAATATGCAAAATTTTGAGTAAGAAGAAGAAACCTTAAGGGCGCGTTTGGTTCGCGGAAATGGAATGGATTTGGAGGGATTTGGATTTCAAATCCAATTCATTCCTGTGTTTGGTTTGCCTGATGGTAAGGATTTAAAATCCCTGGATTCATTTAAAATCTCGTGAACAGTAGATTTGAGAATCCTTCCCAAAGCCTTGGTATTTCAAATCCAATCCTGAGGGATTCTCCCCTGCCCTATGTTTAATCCAAATGCTTCAAATCAAACATGAATCGTAAAGAATTGATTTGAAATCCATTCCAAATCCTACAAACCAAACACAACGAAGGATTTCAAATCCAATTCAATTCAATCCCTCCAAATCCAATTTCTTTCGTGAAATCCAATTCCCTTGAAAACAATCCCGCAAACCAAACGCACCCTAAGTGTAGAGTTTTACCTTGCTTGAGCTCAAATGAAAACTTCAATGGTGGATTTGAAATCCACTCTTCAAGCAAACTAACTTAATCCATTAACACCACCAACAACAAAATTCCTTCTTGGATCTTACACCATCTATTGTTGCAAGAAAATGGATTTCTCTTTCCTTTGAACTCTTTGAATGACCTAGAAGAGAGATGTAGGTGGGTTGGGGGTCAAAGTATAATAACCCAAAGTTGCTTAAATGACAAAATGCATCCAAATTTGGTAACGCATTCATCGGTTCATCAGATAGCACATGCATTAAACATATGAAAAATAAATTTTCCAAAAAACACAGATGTTACATAATACATTTCCACTATTAGACAATGGACTTTCAATGAACATTACTGACATTAGAAATCATTATGTTATTTGTGACAAATTATAGGCGGTATATTGACAACTTGAGGTTTCTCACAGATTTTCTGACAATTATATATCCAAAATGTCCGTGACCCATTATAAACAATATTTCTTATTAGAATTACATGACCTATAAAAGAAAACCAATTAAAAGAATGAAAAAAACACAATTTGAAAAACCGTAAAGTAATCATTGTCGACTGTTATATGATATATCTTAGTTTTTTTTCCAAATACAATATTTCCAAAATCCATGGTCGGTAGATACAATTATTCAAGTGACAAGGGTGGTGCCCGATTGATTTGAACTTGAGCTTCAAATGTCAAAAGTGTCTGGAGGTCTCAGGTTAACAGGTTCGAATCCAAAGATAAATAAAATCCCCTTGTGACCACGAAGATTCAAAAGATGTGACTCCGGGCTACCTATGAAATAGGTGATCACCTTAGTATTTTTAATCAGGTCGTATAAGAGATTAGATATGTTGATAAAAAAAAGAATTATTCTAAAATACAATTTTTGTTTTGTTATTTTGCTTCATGTTACTATATAAAGTATAAACATTTTCACATAAGCTTTTAAAAAGAACCGAGTGTGCAGTAAATTGAGAAAGTCGAGGGGCAAATGTGTCTATGCAAAAAGTATAAAGTCTTGATAGAATACAAGGGTAAAGTGGTAAACTGAACCTTGTTCTCTATGTAGGAGATAGATAGGCCTATCGACATTTGATTGGCTACAATTTGGACCTCAACACGAGCCTTCGAGAAAAGCTCTGAAAAAAATGGCGGTGGTGGTAACAGCACCTCCGACTACTACTGCTTTTCTAAACACCGTTCACCGTCGTCTCACTCCTGCCAAATGTCCGCCGCTCCGTCGTCTCACTCCCGCCAGAAAATCCTCCAGGATTTTAGCCATGGCTCCCCAAAAGAAGGTAGTTTGTGGTTTCAATTTAGATTTGAATTTAGTTTCAGATATGAAAAGGTTAAATATCGATTTCATCTCAATCATCATGAATTTTTTTGAAAATTCTCATATTGTGTAGTAGCATCCAATCGCATACTTCTAGATTCGGATTTTGTTGTTCTTCGATTCAGAAAGTTAAACATGAATGCAGGTTAACAAGTACGACAAAGGTTGGAAAAAGGAGTGGTTTGGGGCTGGTCTGTTCTTCGAAGGAAGCGAAGCAGTAGAAGTCGACGTATTCAAAAAGCTAGAGAAGCGTAAAGTTTTGAGTAACGTGGAGAAGGCAGGTCTGTTATCGAAAGCAGAGCAGCTAGGGTTTACTCTTTCATCGATCGAGAAATTAGGGATTCTATCAAAAGCCGAGGAATTAGGGCTTCTCAGCTTGCTTGAAACGGCAGCCGGCTTCTCTCCTGCAGCTTTGGCATCGGCTTCGCTGCCAGTTTTGGTGGCGGCTATTCTAGCCGTTGTGATCATACCAGATGATTCCACGGCTCTCGTTGTGGCTCAGACTGTTCTAGCAGGTACGCTTGCAGCCACTGCAACCGGATTGTTTGTTGGTTCGATTGTGTTGGAGGGATTACAAGAAGCTGATTAGAGTTGTTCTTCATTTGTATATCCGTTTATCAATGGAGTTTTGTATTGTGAATACTTACAAGTTTGTTGTAATTCAAATTTGTTGCTTAAGGTATGTGATTATAATACACATTGTAACTTTCAATTATGTGGAGGAAATTTACAAGGAATGTTAAACAACTTTTCTTGTTTACTCGAATTAAATATCGTTGATTGTTTTTTTCATGTACTACATGACGATTTGAACGCCATATTCTCTTTCTAGTTTCTAGTATGGTTCCTTTTTATTTCTGGGTTTGGGTTATGTCTTGTTGATTGTCGATGGTCATTTCAAACAACCAACAAATACAAAAGGGTTTTGGAATTTTTTAGGGGAATTTGGTTAACATGATTTCAATGGAATCAAAAGGAATTGGAATGATTAATTTCATTGACCAAATTTCGTCCCGACATTTGGTTTACCTATGGAATGAAATTGAATTCCACAAGTTCCACCATTCATGGAATTTGTTATTTCATCACAATTGAAGGAATTCAATTTCATTCCATCCCATGTTCTAAAAAAGATAAAATTATCCCCATCTTTATCTGAACTACTGCTGATTACGACCGATCTGAACTACGTCAATCACCACCGATCACCACCAATCTAAACAACAGAGCTCTGAACCACCGTCGACCACCACCAATTAGAACCATTGCCGACCGCCGTTGATTTGAACCAATGCCGACCACCTCCGGTTTGAACCGTTGTTCTGGACCACCACCGCTTTGAACCAGAGTAGTTGGATTTTAGTTTCAAAATTTTCAAATTTTTTTTGGTCATTTACCATTATTTCATTCAAATTTCCAAAGCTACTTTATAGGAACTAAGCAGATATATTTCACTTTTTTTAATAGATCCCATTTCAAGGTCTGTCAACCAAACATGTGGTCAGACTTGATAACATTCCATTCTAATTTCGTTTAAAGTCAATTTCTTTGACATAATTCATTTCATCCAAAAACACTTTTCGAATCAAACACTCCCTTAATCTATTGAGCCAATCTTAGGTATATCAAATCATCATGGTTCGTTTATTGCTTGAAACAAACCACGCCAATAAATGCCTACATGGTAGATATAACATACAATTTTTTTCTTGTGTTAAAGAATATGATCAATTCAACATTAACGGATTTGTGAACGTAAAATTTCCATGAACAATGGTGAAGTGATAGACCATTAATTAGACCTTAACGGTTATTTAATATCTAACTTCTTTTTTTCATAAAAGAAAATGAAATATAATTGTTTTTAGTCGATGTAAAAATAGATAAAGGGAAAGTGTTTTTGTTTGCTCCGCAATTATACTCTTAACAGAAAAAGACAACGGAGGTTTAAGGTAGGATCAAATGTAAACATTATGTAATAAATTAAGTTCAGGGAGCAAATTTGTAATTCTCACCAAACCATTGGGACCAAATCTGTAATACACTTAAAGATGTTGAGTAAAAATCAATGGAGATGCGGGGTATCGATCCCCGTACCTCTCGCATGCTAAGCGAGCGCTCTACCATCTGAGCTACATCCCCGATTTGTTAGTATTTCTACTTAGAAACTATAAAACAGCATAGAAATTGAGTTCTCATCTTCAATTGACGTATTTATTCGTAATTAAACGAGTTCGCTCAAAATGTTAGTCGATCTTCGTTCAATCTCGTCGGCCGTCAATGAATCAGTTTTGAGTTCTCTGATCTACAGTAGAACCTCCGGCGACCGGGGTACGCATTCCACCGCTGATCATATCTGTTTTAATTCTTACATGCTCACCACGTATTTGTATGTGAAGTTTCTGTTGATTTTTAGTATCATTTCTTGAACTCAATCTCCGTTTAAATATATCAGTAGTCGATTTGATGATCAATACGCGTATCTACACGTAGTAAATGGTAATGTAGGTTTTATTGCTTAGGGTTTTGCGTTTCTATGCTTTGAATGCTTGTACCACATATATGATTATCATGCATTCCGTACAATGGGAATAGAAAGATCAGATGAATTTGTTTTTGAAAAAGATTCCTTCCTTATTTTATGTCAAAATTATTAGGATTTGACGATTGATGATGATGATGATTCTTTGGACTTCCTATGAGTATTGGATCATCTTGTGAGCTCTCGTTTTGGGCATTTAGTCACTCAATTAGTGTAAGCTGTCATTGATTTATCGTACGGTGGTTTGGTGGAATGCTTTGTTTCGATTTTTTGAAAAAGATTATCTTCTGAATTATCCTTTTTCTCAAATGGAAATTAAAAGGCATATTGAACTATTGAAGATACTCACTTCATAATTGATCATGCTTCAAGTGCTATCACTTCATAATTCATATTACCCTACCATTTTGGAGCCACACATTTAATTTGATTTGACATGGTTTGACAAAGTGGTTCTAGCTTGTTCATTTTTCATTTTTTCTTGTTTTATGCCACTATGTGTTTGCTTGGTTCGTATCATGGGAAACAGTTTATATTTCGCATTGAGCAAACTGAATGGATGAATAGCTTTTGATTCCTTTAGCAACCTAATGTGATTTGAATGCACACATACTATACATAAATAGTCTTCATATATTTGAAATTAATTGATACTAAGTAATATGCAATACTGATCATCAGGCCTGGTTCTATTCTAAGAGTACAAAGGAACATACATGTCCATCTATGGCTGAATAGTAATTAGTAAAGTCTCATTAACTTACAGACATATATATATATATATAGGTAACCACCTATAAAATAGATGCTATGGCTTAGAGTATCAGACTCCTGATGACTTGCACAGCATTTGGGTCTCATTTGAATCGTTGTTGCATTTTGATCCATACTTATAGCTTTTGGCCCACAGGATATAAACAAGGAAGTTCAGGCCACTTAGTACACACATTAACCAATAAAATCTTTCGAGATGATAATGATTTAAATTGCTACCGATGAGCCATGGTGTGTGACGGAAGGTGCCTGTAACATGGTTCACTACAGAAACGAGCACTGAACTAAGATAATAACCCATGGCCAATGAAGCCCACGAGAGAGACGTTGCCAAAGATCTCATGCTAAATGGGGCCTCTGTAAAGAAGAAGTCCATCATGCCAGCCAAGCTGAAAAGATCAGCTGACCCAAGAAACAAGTATTGTAAAGAAACCCAAAGGAAAGTGATTGGCAGAGGTTCTTTGGAGTTCATTAGATCATCCTGATATGCCACTCTTTTCCGTTTCCTTTCCACTAGACCTGCAACTGCCATGGCCACAACGGAAAGAAATAACCCGATCCCTATTCTTTGTAGATGAGTTATGCCCATTTCTGTTTTAGTTATCTTCCTTGCAAACGGGATAATAACATGGTTATACATTGGTGCTAGTATCATAATGAAGAGGACTGGAAAGACAGGAAGAGAAGCCGGTGGCACACGTAAGGAGCCAATCTTAGTGTTCATCGTGGCTGATTGTTGGACGGAAAAGGTAGAGAGCTGAGCAAGGCAGCAGTTGAGCATTATGGTTGACATGAACACAGGGAAAATCTTAAGGACGATTTTAACCTCTTCTACCTGTTTAATCGTGACCTCAAATGTCGGAAAAGTAGACCTTTTTATAACTGCCTTATTAAGGAAGCTGAGATCTTCTGTTATGTTCCCACCCGTTACTTCCTTGCTTTCCCTTAAATTTGATGTGGGGGACGGGTGCGTGCTAACTACAGCATTTGTGGCATTCCTGGAAAAGCAACTATTGAGAATCGCTGCAGCAAGTACCTGATGTAAACAAACTTAGCATTTCAGTTTTTTTTTCAATTAATCCACCTAGTTCCAAGTAGCAAAAGTATAGCTAGATTTAGGTGCTAGTGTGCTACCTTAAATATGGTTGTAATAGGACTTCCTCTTGGGAGTTTGATCCTGTAGACCATGGAACCAAGTAAGAAGACCGGGATAGAGATCAGAATTGCCAAGCTGGATATACCAAAACCCCACTGCCATCCAACGTTGTCCTCAATCCACACGGCAAATGTCACTGCTATGAGTGCACCGCAAGCAAGGCAAAATACATAGTAATTGAAAAACGATGATCTTTGCTTTCTTCCATGAGTGGTGTCTTCATCAAATTGCTCAGCTCCATGAGGGGGAAGGGAGCCTTTTATTCCTCCGACACCCAATGCTACCAGATAAAGGCCTATGAACAAAATCGCTTCTTTGCCACCTTCAGTTTCCTGGCATTTAGCATTCCTGTTGGTTGATAAACAGCTTTCTGGTTTCAAGGAACGTGTGTGAGCTTGCATTGTAAGTATTAGAAGCCCCTGTTTCAATAGTCAAAATCAATTTACTGAAATTTACCTAATAACTTTCTTTAACTTTTAGAAGGCTTTAAGGAACTGATAGAATAAAAGATGTGAACTTTCATAAAAGTTACCTATAGTTAGTTCTTGACTTCCAAAATATTGATAAGCAAATCACGCAAGGTTTTTGGGGACAACTATTGTGTTATGGATCTAAATACTACATCTTGATCTTTCTTTTTGAAGTATATAATATTTATATACGGCAAATGCAACAAATAAACTCACACACCCTCCTCACTTTTATATCTTGATATTTATATGTTGATCTTGCATGCATATTACACTAGGATTTGTTATAGAGACCTGCTTATGTTTCAAATTTCTAGTGTTGGTTTCTTCTGACTTTCATTTTGTTTTATTTGCCCTCATCCCATGGCCTGGCCCCATATGATCTGTTATGAATGGATAAATTCATGGGCATGGTGTAAATTATATTTTCTTGGGTTACATAGCATGGGTAAGCCGATGCTGAGACCATAAATGTTCAGGCCCCGACAAATTTTAATTGGAAGATACTAGTTGAAGCATAAATATTTCAATGTAATAACTTTTCTCTTTTTTCTTAAAATGCATGGACCACACATGTGACAAGTCCATCTCTATCACACAAAACATAAAAATGTTATCAGGATTCAGATGGCGGTCATCTTGGTTTAACTCCAAGCACTGCTATCAGTTGCTTCAGCATATCTTTGAAAAGAAAGCATCAGAATAAAATCCTATTATGATATTAAATCATATTCATCCATGATGAGATGTCCTATTCCTACTTCCCTTTTATGCAGGGAATTGAATAAATGGGTGTCACAAAACCTATATGGTTATCGAATTCCTAGCTCAATCTTGTCGTTAGTTCCCATAACGATTTAATTTTACTTATCAGAAATTGTTTCCAGTTTTACTGGCTAGTTAATTATTAATTTGTTACATGTGTCATGTGTGAAGTAAAAATATGTCCAAAGAAACATCATATGTAAAATTCTTACCATAAGTTCAATTGTAGCACTTATCAGATAGATGCAGTAGGTGGTGAAGAAAGCATCAGCTAAGAAGCCACCAAGGAGAGCAAGGAGGAACGCTGTTCCCATGAAATTACTAACAATGTTTGAAGAGCTGGATGGAGAAAAATGCATGAATTTGGACAAATAGAGCACAAGGTTGCTTGCATTGGCCAGGTATGCTAGATTCTCCAATACCTCCACAACTATATACATGTTTTACACAAAGACAAAATCAGATACACTCATTTTGGCCTGTAACCTTTAGAAGAGTTAATCAATATGAAAAGAAATTCTTATCAACTTTGTTTCCTAAACCCGGATCTTTGGACCATATATATATATATATCCGGTTTTGGGATGGGAAAGAAAAGCTCTATTCAACTTACATAAGACATAAAAGGCTGCAAGTATGCCACCATGCTGTCCTTCTATAGCTGGTCTGTTTCTCCAATTGACATATCTGCTGGATTCCCTTATTTGGCATTCTTCATCCTACACACCAAAATAATTAATGATGTAAGAGAAAAGAAAGTAGAGTGTTGTATAATTTGGAAGAGGTATCCAAGACACAAGGTAACCAAAAAGGAGGAATATATGATGAGTGGTATATACCATAATCTTCTGCAAACTTGAGATGATGATCCTCCTCTATAAAATAATAGAATCAAGTTTTTTTATGCAAAGTGGAAATGATGCATGGCATCCCATTTATACACGCGGGTTCCAACCCACCTGGAATGGTCTAGAGTCTAGATAGTAGACACCTTGAAAGTGACTGCACCCTTTAAAGAACATCTATTCTTTAAAATAGAGAAAATAGAGATTTTGGAACTTTTAACCTATTTTTTTACAACGTATCCTATAAAGCGTATCCCAAAATGAAGAAAGTAGGAGAGATAGGAGAAAAATCTCCAAAATTAGATGTTGAAAAAGAGAAATCTTTTTTCAATTGTTCCAACCAATGAAGTTGAATGTATTATCATTTTATATAAAATTGATTTGAAAGTTTCTTGTGATGTTAAAGCTATCGAGTGTTTTAATAATGTAGTGTATGTTGAAATCTCTAAAATGAAAAACTGTTGGAGATGAATGTAATTTTTTTTTCTCCGGATTATACCTTTTCTTTCTTCATTTTAAATGAATTATAGAGAATTTGTTGGAAATGCTATAATGTTTTAACCTATTAGTTTGCAGCAGTCACACCTACCACTATTTTATTAATTATTGTTTTTGAGAAATAAAGGCTTTTCCAAGTACATAAAATTTCAGCCACTTGTGTATTATCTTCGTATAATACTCTTAGCGGAACTGATGTGATATACGTAGCATGACTGTTGGAAGAAGTGGCCAGCATGCCTGTTGTAGGCTCAAATATCATGTGTAACTCAAGTGTATATTGGAAGATGTTTTTGGGTTTATTTAATTTCTTCTACCCGAGAGTTCTGTTTTGATATATCACATGTTCAAAACCGAGTTTGGGTGAATGAGAAATTGATCCTTAAAGTTCCCCTTTTGAATGAATGTTGGGTATTAGAACAATGAGTGCATCAAATTACTAACCTCAAATAAAGTTTATATTAAATAAGATAATGATTTGTATGCACGTGATTGGTGGAATAGTCAGGAGATCGGCATGGGATTTTGGGACGAGATTTTTATCCCTAGCATGACTAGACCAATATAGGGGAACAACACTACTATACTAGAGTGAGCGATAAGTGTAAACTCTATATTATTATTCCTGTAAAAACAAGGGACATGTATGGATTATTCTTCTACCATTAAAGGGTTCTATTGAATTTGCACCATATCATGCATGTGATCTCAGTGCTCAATGGTGGGATGTTACTTGATCATGTGCTTTCTTCTTTTCTTTTTCTTTCTTTTGGAAGGGTGTCCCAGGCTATGCCTGGACTAATCCCGACAAATTATGACTGCAAGACATCAGCCCTGATAAACTCAGTGGCCACAATTAATTGTTGTGTACGCCTGGATTCGAACTCTGGGCAGATGGGATATTCCACATGTGTTTTCTTCCTTAGCAAACATAATTTGTTAGGATGAAACTGTGGGGAACATGATTATGAAATCCTCCAAACTGGGTGGCTGACGTTGTATCACTCCCATGTTTTTTGCCACTAGATAATGTCGTCTTTGGTTTTACTTTTGGGAATTTTAGTTCAACAGATTGCGTCTCCATGTAATGTAGATTTAGTTTTGACTCAAATATAACCACTTTAAATGGCTCAATTTTGAGCTAATGTAAACTGAAGCACTCGGAAATGGTATTAACTTTTTTGGTTTAATTTCTCATGCAGATCCTCAATAATGGAAGCTAATTAATCTCCAACCGTTGGAATGGCTGATTCTATGTTTAGCAAGATTACCAAGGTTTGTACTCATTTCTGATTCCAGTTAAACTAGAATCATTGCAACTTATATAACATATGGAATGCTAAACTAAAGTCTTAAGTTTTCCATGATGTCACGATTAGTTTATATAACGGAAATCCAACCCAGAAAGGGATTAAAACCTTCCCAGAATGCACCATACCCGCATAAACTGCAACTAAAAAATCATTCGTAGACCCAAACTAGAATCCCAAATAGTGCACGTTACGTCTTCTAGACCACGACAAAAAATGTTATTATTTCACCACCTTTGAACACTAATTACAGCTTTTCCGGTTAGAAAACTCTCTTTATCTAAATCCTTATCACCAGAAAGTTCTAGTGTTGGGTGTCAAATGCTGAATGCTCTGTGTCTATCTGGAGTCACTATTGTACCTTCCATTTGTGTTCTTGGACTAGTAGCCTCCTGTTGTTAGCCAACTCATGGGACTTGGTTCCTGGACCATTTCTCTAGTACTGACCTCAATGAAGGGTCGTTAGCTAATTAAAACAAATATATATGGTTTTTATTTTATAGGACCACCAATATGTCCTTTGTTTGTAAGTTTTCACATAATGCATTTATCATATCGTATAATTATAAAGATATCATCGTATCCAAGTCACATCACAAACTAATAAGTATACTACAAATTACAAGGTACCCCGCAAGTGTTATAGAATGAATGATTTACCTTGAGGTTCAACTCAACTGGCAAATAAATGCTATACCTACTAGGGCTCCTCTCCTTAAGTTGACAGTTTGAGTCTCCTCAGGCCACTAGGGATTTTTTATTGTTGTTATCTTTAAAGCCTAATAGGATTAGTGGAGGTGCGTGCAAGCTGGTGCAGACGCTCATAGTTAAAAAGAAGTATAAGATAAAGACATGTCCAACTGTTAATTTCAACAAATCTAATTCATTGCCATAAAAGCGTATTTATCTTCAAGACGTATCCAATTTAGAACGATAACGTCTAATCACAAGCTTTACGTCTCGTAGCAAAACAACGTGTTTCATAAACGGTCCATTCCGTTCAATCCTCTTTAAGCATTTCATTCCTCTATTACAATTCTATAACTTCTTTTTAGTTTTATGTGTTATACATGTTGATTTACATAAAAAAAAACTTGATTCATTTGTTTTGTGTTATGATTGAGTTGTACACACGAATGAGATAGTGGTCATGTGAGTTCCTATCTTCATCTTCCACCTTTTGGCTTTTGGAAGTCAAAATGCCCACTAACAAATTAAGCAATGTATCAAAGCATGTCTAGCCCAGTGGTAAGGTAACATCCTGAGGGGTCAGTGGATGGTATCCCTGACTACCCGGGTTCGAATCCCCGCGGCTGCATGTGGCGATATCCAGACCTTGGTCTACCACTCTGTTGTAGGTCCTGGTCACCGGGGATTAGTCGGGTGCACGAATGGATCCCGGATACCTTGGGAACGTATGTGTGTTATTGCCGTTCAGGAAAAAAACAAATTAAGCAGTGTCTTCCTGTCATATATTGGAAGGGGTATCCATATCCATAACCAGTGGCGGACCTAGCTCCTAAAAGGGGGGGTCCCATCCCCCAGTCAAATGTTAAAAAAAAATTATGTAGGCTAAAAAATCTCAAAAATACTGTATTTAGCCTTAATTCCCCCCGGTAAAAAAATTCAAGGGACCCCATTTTGCCGTCGATTGAAAAAAACACTAAAAAAACTCTCTTGAAATGAATAAAAAACCCAATAAATATTTCGAAATCGACAAAAACAATAAGAAAATCTCATGAAATCAACTAAAAAACTTTAAAATTTTCCCGAAAAACGTCGGATGACTTTACACATCTTTAGTCTATCTTAATGGGACTCCGGTGGACAAAAATCCTGGATCCGCCACTGTCCATAACCGAACTTAAATGACATTTTAGTTATAAGTATCATCTTATAAGTCTTTTACTTTACTTAATACCCTTTAAAATTAAGTTTTATTGATGTTAAATATAATGCATGCATGTTGTTAGATTGTTCCCCTAACCCTTGTAAAAACAACAAAAATGTTATTTTCTCATATGAGTATCCCACATACTCGCAAATAAAATGCTTAATTAAGTCACATAAAACAAACCATTGTTAAATAAAATACCCTATTGTATTTTTATATATCCCTAGAAAAATAGACTATTTTCAATTTCGAAATGATTTGTCACTTGTCATGACCTTTTGTGTTTGTATTCCAACTCAAAGGTCTTATCAGTTTATCTACTCAAGGATGGTTTTTCGTGCCTTCATTTAGATGGATGATCATGGATCTTTGGAAACTCACTTGTCATGGTTTTATGGTTTGTCTTGAAACGCATAAAAAATGGCACTATTCTAAATTCAATCAAGGCATTTCTAATCTTCCTCATAGCAAGACTCTTGAAAGCCATTTAATCGTATTATTTTTTAAATATATAATATTTATATACGTTCGATTATCACATTTGGTGATGTTTAAACCCTTGCAACTTGAAACCTTTTAACCCATCGGTCATCATGGGTCAACTGCAAATCATCTTTTAACTGTCATCATTTTCAATCAACATAAATTTAGAACAAATTACTAGAAATGTGGCATAGATATTACCATAATATAGGTTGTGAAGTGCACAAGAACAAACTAGACCTTATTTAAGAAAGATTATGAGAACATATCGAACAACTTGATGTGAGAGCCAATGATCAAGAGCATATCTTTTAACATGTTATAGGAATTGGTGAATATGAAATTAACTTGACAAACAACTCATAAGGGAGAGAAGCCATAAGATGAATACAAATTGACAATCTTATATACTTATCAAGGGGCCGTTTACCAAACGCTTACCCGGGTAAACGCTTATTAAGTCATATTATCTTACCAGAGGAATATGATAAGTACCAAAAATCTTACCCGGTAAGAGCAAAGACATGGAAAGCAAAGGCCAAGAATCTTACTCGGGTAAATGATTGCGGCGACTCTTACCACGGTAAGCGCTTACCGGGTAAATTGTTGCATACGATGCTGTTTTGGTGGACTAAAATCTTACCCCGTAAGTAAGTGATAGTGTTGAATTTTGCCGGTAATCACTTATCTAGGTAAGATTTGGTAAACGGCCCCTTAATGAATCTAATGAATTTGATCAATAGCACCTAAGTCAACTAGATGAGTTTTAGGAGGCGTTTGGTTTGCAGGATTCCGATGGAATTCGAAAGAATTGGAATGATCAATTCTATTGGCCATTTCATTCAAGGGTTTGGTTTACCTATGGAATTGAATTCCACACGTTTCACCATTCATATATTTGGTGATTCCATCATGATCGAAAAGGAATTCAGTTCCATTCCATCCCATTTTCTCAACAAAAAAAAAATCAAATTTATCCTCATATTCCCTACTTGATCTGAACCACCGCCGACCATCACCGATCTAAATCACCACCAGTCTGATCCATCGTCGACCACCACCACCTCAGGCCACTGTTGGCCACCACTGATCTGAATCACCACCGATCTGAACAACAATCGACCACCGTCAATCTAAACCACCACCAACCACCATTAATCTGAACAACGAGAAATCAAGATAGACACATTAACAAATTGGCAAAGACAAACCAAAAAGGAAGAAATTTAAATAAAGACTCGAAAAAGGGAATCGAGAGTGAGAGACTAGGAAATATAAAATCATAAGTCGAAATGAACATAATAGGGTATTGGTGGATGGGATTATCGGTTGAACAATGACCCTTTAGGTAGTGATGGTCTGGGCCGATCACGTATACTGGTAACCCGAATGCTGTTGCAATAATGACCATATGGTCACTTAATGGTATTTGCTTTGACAATAAAAACAAAAAAAAGAGATCATCTAGAGTGAGTTCAAGTTCTATTAGGATCAAGAACCACACACACATAAATGTTTTGTAAATTCATATCCGTTGTTAAAGTTTTATTATTTTTAATGAGTTCAATATTGCATCATAATAAACAAAAGCGTAGCTCCTTTTATAAAGATATAAAATCCAAATCAAACTCCATATTTGACAAATTTAAATGTATTGGTTATCTACGTATCTTTCCGCGTGACATATTTGACGTAAAGTATCAAGTTTGAGACATTTGTGGGTATGTTTATTGATAGTTATGTTTGTGTTAATAACTTGCTCCGTATCTTTTTAGATTTCTCATATAGTTATAAAAAAAACTATCATAAAAATTAAATAGAAAATGTATGTCTATAACATGTGAAATAGAAGATCATAGAAAATGTTGTAATGTTTTTATAATTGGATAAATGTCAACATCAGTAACATAAGAGAAAATTGAATTCATTTGCAAGTGGGTACGATGGACGGCTTTTACAACATGCAAGTAATTAATATGAGCCATGTTGTGGGTCATTTTAACCGACTTTATGTAACTGGAAATTTGGTTTGTATAAATAATTGAATTTTGTATAAAATAACTTACTAATTTTAAGTTTCAATTTTATATCTAGATACTTTCATATGAACTATAACTTAATACTAATAAGGGTTTTATCTTGTAAATATAATATTTTAGGTTTGAGGAAAATTATTAAGAATTATTAACTATGCTTTTATTTTTTTCACTTGCTTTGCAATTGGGTGTTGAACTCATTTTAGAGCATTTTTAACAAATTTTCTAAAATTTCTCCAAAATAAAAAAGCAAAAGATAAAATCTTTAAAAAAAATTACATTCATCTCCAACAAATTCCCAATTTTTGAAGAATTCAACATTGATTATAATATTAAAATATTACATTCAATATTATGTCTTTTTTTAAATATTTATTTTTCAAAGTTCCCTAGTCATCTCATTTAGTAATTATTTTTAATGTGAACTTCATATTTGAAGAAAAACCACTCTCTTCTACTTTCTCCATTTTAGAGATGATTATGGAGAATCTATTGAAGCAAAATTGTTGCTCAAAATCCTCATTTTTCTCATTTTTCTAGGGGTGTTCATCCAAACCGCCAAACCGCACAAACCGCCCACACCGCACCACACCGCACCGCAAAGCGCGGTTTAGAACTTTTGCGGTGCGGTTTGCGGTTTGCATTTTTACCAAACCGCACTACGCGGTGCGGTTTGCGGTTTTGAGCTATCAAACCGCGGTTCAAACCGCACCGCACCGCATGCTTTATATATTTTAAATTTTATATATGACGCATACATATATATATATATATAGAATAATTTATTATTTATGTAATATTTTTGGACTTTTTGTTTTTTTCGCTTTTAGTTTGATCTAATATGACAATTGACAATATTAATAAATGAATTGGACACGTCACAACTCACATTTCCAATCTAGTTCGGAATTTATTTATTTTACTTCTTAGAATATTTTTAATTATGCAATATGTATTTGGGAACCGGATATATTGAAACTCTTTATTTTTTTGAACTACGGTCACTTTATCGTTCATACTATAATGTATTTTTAAACTTATAAATATTGGATTGTAGACATAAAGTGCGATAAGTACAAACCGCATAAACCGCACCGCACCGCATTTTGCGGTGCGGTTTAAGGTTCATGCGGTGCGGTTTGCGGTTTGGGAAAATGCTCAAACTGCATATGCGGTGCGGTTTGCGGTTTTGCCTCAAACCGCACCAAACCGCATCACGAACACCCCTATATTTTTCTTATTTTAGGGAAGCTGTTAGAGATGGTCTTAAAAGTTTTCTTTTGACTTGGTTATTAGAAAAAACTTATGAAATTTAACCTTTTATTTTATTAATGGTGAATGTCCAAATCAGTTTAATATATCTTAGAAGCCCTATTAAAATGATAGGAAATTATTGGTGTCCTTGGAGTGGAGAGCTTGAATCCTTAAACGACCAATAAAAGCGGAAAGTGAAACGTCGTTTTCAACAATTTGGGCCGACAACCAGAGCTAGGGGCCCAAAACTGCCTTGTACATAAGGGCAGCGCACCCATATGATATTGGGCCCATTTGAGAATAAGAAGTAAATATTTCTCATTTGAATCAACTACAAATATCTAATTTTGTTTTGAAAACGTAAAGTTTTCTGGTATTAATGACTCATTATTTTTTGGGCCATTGTTTTGGGCTTCAGGAATACTATTCATGCCCAAAAAAAGTCCATATTTGGTGTCAAAATTAGTATCCAAGATTACGAAAGATCAACATGATCCACAACTTAGGCCTTGTTTGTTTTTTCAATTTAAGCTCTTAATCACCATTTATGTCTGATTCGTTTAGACGTTTCATAATCATTTTAAAACTGAAATCAGACTTCAGACTTCAGCACCTCTTAAAAAACAAACACCACCTTAATCTCATATATAGTCTCCTTCATAGAGCATTTATTTGTTGTTATATTCATTTATTTTACACAAACCTTTTCGAATCAATAAAAATATTGTTTCTGTGAATACCCTCGACTTGTGATGGTGTTTATTAGAATAAATATCATTCCAAACATTAGTTTTTTTATCAATGAATGGGTTTTAAGAATAGAAATGAAACCCTAGAATTTGGAATCCTTTGGGAGGGTTGGGTTTAGAACATTCATTCTTATTAGATCGTTTCTCCCTTTGGATTTTTTCCTCTCAAACGAATCTAATGTCGTTTTTCGTCTCAAGTCCTGACTTCTCTATTGTCTGTGATTATATTCGGATTCTCATTCGCACTACTCTCAAATTCGTACACAAAATGTGTTGAATGAAAAACAACCAATGACCAAACCAGAAGAAAAAAACGTGAAGGTTGCATTCCATGTGAAAGGGGTCCCTGTAAACGTTTGTGAGACCTTTTTTGTGCCTAACATATGTTTCGAATCCATGACTACAACCAAAATAATATTCATTTATGACACGACCGTGTCATGTATAAAGACACTATTGTGCCAAACTAAAAGGACAAAAATCCAATGTTTTAGCGCCTGAATTGTGTTAAGTTGCGTTTGGGTTGTCATATAAATTCAATCCTTTGTGTTATACTCGAATATCACCAATTTGAGAGAGAGACAAACACTTTGAAAGGTTGCATCATAAATTGGTGCTCAGTTTTGTAACCTGTCTAGTGGTTTTGGTTTCTCTTTGGTGAATAAAGTTCATCCGCTAACTTAATTTAATTCATATTATTTTCGTATAATATAAAGTGCTAGCGTCCAACCGGCTTTCCACCTCCATTTGGTTCTATTGGTATGATGTAACGTGCAGTCACCCAATGCATTTTAGTTGTATTGTATCATTCATCTTTAATATTATTTATCGTCCAAGTTTGTTCTTCATTCGGTTGTGGTAAAGGTCAAAATTTTGTATTGTTTTCGAATAAAGCATGTAACATTTTGAAATCCCAAAGAGGTGTTTATAAGAACTTGGTATTTTGTACTTCTGTGCTTTTGTCAAGAGTAAGTATTGTTCATCACAATTTACACTCTGAATGTTTGAAGAAGACAGACAATCTCAAAATCACATGCAATTGGAGGAAAACCACGATCTTCTACCTTGCTAACCACTTACGTTAAAGTTACTCATTTTGCATCAGAAAATGCACTTCAAATTGAGAAATGAAATGGAGGCAGCGATTTCTGTAAGTGGCAATGGAAGATAAAGATTGTTCTAAGAAAAGTTTAGTTGCATACTGTTGTCATCGATTTGGAAAAACTTTCTTCAAAAGAACTAGAAGAGATGGAGGAATGAGCTCTTACCAAATTGCAACTTGCAATAGGTGGAAATTTGATTTCGAAAATTAGCACAAAAACGACCATATCGGTGTTTTGATCAAACTAGAAGAATTATACCTAACTAAGTCCCTTACGAATACGCCAGTCCTTTTGAAATAAGCATCAATTAAGTCCCCATAAATTTATTTGAAGACTTATGAAGATGAGGTTCATTAGCATGAAGTTGGATGAAGAAGAAAAGGCTATGATTTTCATTATATTAGTGTTTGAAATATACATAGACTTTGCTAATTCTTTAACTTATGGCGGCGATACCTTGACTTCGGCTGATGTTATGATGACCTTCTAAATGAATAATTTGGAGATCAAATTGATATAGAGAGGCTAGCAAACGAAATCCAAGACCAGATCAAAACGGGGAAAAAACGCAAATAGAAAATCCCACAAGTTTTTTCGCGACCCAAGTTGCCGGTAAAGTCATGACAAGCACTAGAATCGGAAACAGTAGCTCATGCAGCCATTCCCACGACTAAAGTCGCGGGCCCTCCCGCATAACTCTATGTTTATTTCTCGTGGGTATCCCACGACTAAACTTGCGGGGCTAGTCGCCTGCGGCCTCCAGGCAAGTCCACCTTTCCATTTCAACAGCTATTCTTTTCATATGGGAACTTGAACAAGCTCTCAAATTCCCATGTGCATTCAGCGACAATGAGTTAGTAAGATCACCCATTCGAAACAATGAGTTTACAAGCTCGGCTCATTAGAGTTTCGATTGCAAGAATTCAAGAAATCGAATTGAGAACCTTATTGAGACCAAATGATACCAGTCACCACTTTATCAAAATCCCTAAACGATTACATATCTAGGGTTTTGAATAGCTATTTTCCAAAAGAACATCATGTAACTAAATGATCAGATTAATTGATAACTCAAATGGAAATGACATTTACACATAAATCAAGCAAATAAACTTGTTCACAACATCTTACAAAGCTTGACTATTGTTGGAAAAAAAAAACGAGTTACAGACTAAATTAAATGGGGTGGAAATGTTAGAAACCGCTTCAGTTCATCTCTCTTGCTCCAAAAACCATCCCTAGGTCTTCTCTCCTTGTAAATGGTGATAATAATGTCATTAGTAGCATTTTATGTACCGTAAGTTCATATCCCATATGCAACTGTGGCGCATGACCCTGACATGGCAAGGTAGAATTTTCCTTTGTTATGCCTTTCTTTGACCACTTGTTTCGTATAACCCTCTTGTCCATGCCAATTATTTTTCCTCGCGTTTTCTCTATTATATTAATCTGTAATGGAACGATAAAAACATGTTTAGTGAGTTCTTGTGGCCAGAAAATGAGTATTACGTAAGGGATTCAATCATAATATATATAACAAATTTAACACTGATATGTTTGTAAACTTATATATGATTTTATATTAGAGTAATATTTGAAAAGATATGTGTGTAAATAACTATATATATATATAGATTTGCCACTATAAGGTAGTGTTTGACACGCAAACATGACTGTATAGGCCAAGACTAGGCAGGCCAAGACAAGTTGTATGTATAGTGTTTGATATGACTAGGGTCGGATATGATAGGACTAAACAAGTTGCCCCCTAAAAATTGTTTGATTATTTTATCTATCAGAACATACTTATAAATGGCATACACCAAATAATTATTAAAATATTTTAATTTATAAACATTTTAACACAATTTTCATGTACATAAATACCTACATATATAGTAATATCAAATTTAAATGAAAATTTTGATATAATTTATGGTAGTTCGAAAAAACCGATTCGTACAAAGGAAAAACTATATCTTATACGTTTTGAAATATCTTTATGAACTAGTGGAGGCGTGGAGGATGTTGTGGTGAAAATGGTGGTGGGGTAGAGGCGGTGGTTATAGAGGATGTGAAAATGGTGGACAATAGTGGTGGTGGCAGTCGGTAGTAGTGGAGAAAGTAGTTGTGGCTGATGTGGTGGTGGTGGACGGTGATAGTAGTAGGTGATGGTGGTAATGGACAACGGTGACCGTGGAGGATATAAAGTTGGTGAACAAGAGGCATAGTGGAGGTTGTTACAAGGTCGTGGACGTGGAGGCAACGGTGGCTACTCGACGATGTAAAGATTGTGGACAATTGTAATGGTGGGAATCGGCGATGATGGAGGAGGTAGTTAAGGGTGATGCGTTGAAGGTAGAAGTGGTGGTGTGCAGTGGTAGTGGTAGCCAAGGGTGGTTAGTTATGGTGGAGGTGGTTGACAGTGATTGTGCAGGCGGTGGAAGAGGTTGTAATAGTGGAGGTGGTTGATGGTGGTCAGTGGTGGCCGTTGGTGGTGATGATAGCGGCAACAATGGATGGTAGTAATCGCTAAAACAAATATCATATTATGGTAATATCAAATAAAGGTATATTAATAATTTTTTTAATTTTATCCTAAGAGACGCATTAAAAAAACCGTAACCTCATACTAACTTCTAAGACTTAATGTTTGACCTCACCTTCGCATCACATCACACGTCACACGGACCATTTAAAACTTTGATTTTAAAAAAAGAAAGAGAGAGAAAAAAAAAAAAGGCTAAGTTTAAATAATAAAAGAAATATGTTGCAAAAAGGACGTTCACTGCTCTTCCACACTCTCTCTCACCCAACCAAAAGGAATCCTTTGAGTAGTCAGCAGTTTTTGACAACTTTTATTTATATATTATCATCATCATCATACAGACTTCAAACCCTTACCCTTAACCCTTAACCCTTGCCTTATCATCATCATCATTTCGATTTATATGCAGAAAGAATACATACATACATACAACAATTACTCTCTTTCTCTTTCTCTTTCTCTTTCTCTCTGATCGAATCTGTTCTCTTTTTGCCTAATTTTGTTTTTGTTTTTGTTTTGTGTGCTGAATCTGTTGTTTGATTCATCTGGGTGGTTAGTTGTATTATGATGGGTGTGAGCAAAAGGTGTTCACATACTTCCCAATCCCATATCACAGAGATCATCATCACCAGCTTCTTTCGCCATAAGATGAATTAATTAAACAATCCCCATCTTCAATTCCTCTAAACAAGAATTCAACAATTCTATAAGTTTTTTATTAACCCACAAATCACTATTCAGTTTATGTAGTCCACCAATACCCAACTTCTACTGGTGCCCGCCATGGCAGCGAGGAGCTTTCTCTATGGTGCCGATTCTGCTGGATTCAACTCAAACAAAAGGCTCCCTTCTTCTTCTAAGCCTCTTGATTCCTTCTTCATCTCTGGATCCTCTCATTCTTTAGGTAACCACATATATATATATATATATATATCTTGATTTCTTGCTTGATATTTGTTATACATGTTTAGATTCATATAATTGTTTATATTTGCACATGTTTGACTTCCTAGATTGTCTGATTACTGTCTTGATGATGTTCCCAGAAACAATCTTTAATTTTCCTGTTGATTGATTGTTTTTTTTCTCATTTGACTTTGTTATAATGATGAAAAGAAAAAAAATAAGAAGCTTTATGTTCCCACTCAAAAAGGCTTTTCATTTACAGTGGATAACTTTAACCACTTTAGATCCAGCAAATTTCATCATTGTTCAACAAGAAAATTGGAAGAAATTATCTCATATATCATGAATCTTGATAGTTGACTTTTGTCATCATTACTTCATTTTACACTAAAATTTAACTGTGAATCCTTTAAATGTATATATATCTTGTTGGTATATATCTCATTAGGTTCTAGATCAATGGTGAGCTTTGAGGATAGAGGGAATGGATTATCTGGGAGGACCCTTTTTCAAACATTCGATCAAGAAGACATTGGAGACGATGAATATGATGATTACTTTCATCATCCGGAGAAAAAAAGGCGTCTAAAAGCCGATCAAGTTCAGTTTCTTGAAAAGAGTTTTGAAACCGAAAACAAACTCGAGCCAGAAAGAAAGATTCAGCTGGCAAAAGACCTTGGCTTGCAGCCTAGACAGATTGCAATCTGGTTCCAAAACAGGCGTGCACGTTGGAAGACCAAACAGCTCGAAAAAGACTACGATATCTTGCAAGAAAGCTACAACTTACTCAAGGCAAACTACGAAAATCTCGAAAAAGAAAAGGAAAAACTAAAATCTGAGGTAATAATCTAACATGGGTCCTTTTAGAAATTGTTAAAAATTAAGTAAAAATCTAAACTTTATAATAAACAAACAACAAATTCTTGTATTTTTTTTAGGTTCTTGATTTAAGTGACAAACTACTTCTTCAAGAAACAGAAAAGGGAACCTCTGATTCATCAAGTACTAAAAGCTTATCTGAACCATTACAACAAGAACAGATTGTAGATTGTCTGAATGATGAAGATGTATCGAAAACTTCAGATATTGCTGTAAATGGGGTTCAATCGATCTTGGAACAAGGAGATTCTTCTTATATGTTTGATCAAGATCATAGTGATGAATCTTTAAATGAAGATGATAATTTCGGAAAGATGTTTGTAAACGGTTATATGTTACCACCGAAGTTAGAAAACGGTGAATACCCAGAATTAGATGGTGTTAATTCTTGCTATCTTGATCATAATGATCAAATTCAAGATCCAGTTCATGAAGATGAAGATCAATCTTTTGGTTTTTGGTCTTTACTGAGTTAACTCAGTTCATGATACTTTATTATGCAAGTTGGTGATGTTGTTGTTATATGTTCTTCATGAAATTTCTCTAAGGATGATGTAGAAAAGGAATAAATCCAACTTGTTACACACCCTCCATATCCATGAGTGGTGATGTTGGTTTTTTTTTTTTTTTTTTTTTTTTGTAACTTTTGTTGTTTCTATTTTCATGTAATTTCACTTTAAAAACAAGTAATAATAATAATAATTTGTAAACAACTATTTTGGTCTTTTAGAATTGGGAATTTGGTCATGGCTCATTCTATTCCAATAAATTTGTCACAAAGTTTTCGGAATCAACTTTCAAAGCTTTTCATTGAAGAGATTCCGTGACTAAGTTTATATCGTTAAAATATGAACGAAAACAACGCTTCTTTCCTTTTGGTTTTTCATAATTAATTTTTTTGATAGTTGGTAGTCTGAATTGAATAAGAGCGAAAAAGAAGTTTGTTTAATTTTCGTGATGACTATATGCAATATATAAAAAGATTAATTTATCTCTATACATAATTTTTGACACTCAAAAGATAAAGATATACCACCATCATATTCTTCATTTATAAGGTGATTATTAAAAAATTATATCAGTGTACGCATGCTTAATTTGATGACAAGGATCGCTACGTGGATGCTTAGTGATGGGATATGAAAAGGACGTAATATATTACTTAATGAATGTTTATATAATTTAAAATCAATGAATTTCAGTATCAACTCGTAACGTGTTCAAATTGGTAGTATTTATATTGTTTATAATCAATGTTATTTATATCGTTTATCCAAGTGTGAGATTTGATATATTAAAACAACCAATAAACCAAAGGCAACCCATCTTGACATCTTGTTCTAAATAAATACTCATCATTACAAAGTTAAGTATGCCCATTTTAAAGAACAAATAAACCAAGCATAGGTAAGCAACAATAACCATTTTTTATCTTTAAAAAGTGGTACTCATATAATTTTTTTTTAGAAAAGTAGTATTTTTATCGACTTCGTCCAACATCACTCTCATAAGAAGAAAACATCATTGCTGACACCGTTCCAATTAATTGGTGTTCAAGATGAATCAAAGTTGGCCAACACAATGAAATACAAGTCGTTGGTACTGACATGATGTAACTTGGAACCAATGAAAAACGAAGCATCTAAACTAGTACCATAATTTATCAAACATTTTGTTTCCATTAAACAATATTTTAGTCACAGTCTTGTCATTGTAACATTTTGTTCTATTTTGTTTTAAGTTTATCAAACATTATACATGTAACTAGTTTATATATGTTTTGTTCAGTCTTATCTTGTCATATACACATATCAAACACATCTAAAAATACAAAAAAAAATAGTTTCTTTGTAGAATCACTTTTTTGTCCGTCAACAACAATTATGATCCATAAATTTTTACTAAAAACATCAAACTATTTAATTAATTATATATTAATTTAAATGTTGTAAATTTATTTGAAGATGGCATCAATGTCCAAAAAGGCATGGACGTAAAACACGCCTCTGTCGTCAGTGGCGGAGGTAGTGTACAAAAGGGGGTTCAAAGGCCCCACTGAATGTTAACAATAAAATTATATATGGCAAAAATATCAAAAATACTTAATCTAGTCTTTCGTCCTCCAGTAAAAAATTTCAAGGGGGACAAAAACACTAAAAAAAATCTCTTAAAATCAATAAAAAAAGCCGAAAAAAATCCTTCGAAATCCACAAAAACACTAAGAAAATACTTTAAAATCGACAAAAACATTAAGAAAATCCTTTGAAATCAACTAAAAAGCTTTAAAAAAAAACCGAAACACGTCGGGTGACTTTACGCGCCTTTAATCTATCTTAATAGGACCCTAGTGAACAAAATTCTTGGATCCGCCAATATCCGTCGTTATGATAAGGTCTCTAGCGTTTATGTAAGGTATGGCTCACGCCATAACGTGCGTTTTTTTTAAAGGTTTAACCTTTTCAAAAAAAAATTGAATTCAAAAAAATCTTAATTTTTTGAACTTTAGATTTTACACTTAAAAGTTCTTTACAAAATCTTCATGACTGATTTAAGGTTTGTATCTCACATCAGATTATGTAGATTATGTTTAAGACACACCATGCTATATAAACTTAAGGCCTGAGTTCACCAACACAATATTTCACATATTTTTTTTTAAACCTTGGGTTAGCATGCGAATGGTGTTTCCACTAAAGTTTAAATTCATTTTAATTTTTGTTATTATTTTAGGAATTGTATAAAAGACATTAAAGGGCTTGTTCAATTTGTTTGATCCGAAAAAGACATGAATAGTTGAATACAACAAAAGACAAAGGGGCCCCAACTCAATGGCAAGGTGTCTACTATAATAGTATACGATGAGGTTGTTTTTATAAGGAACTCCAATCCCTCCATCTCAAAAATCTCAGTCGTAGGATCTTTAATGGGACCCACCATAGCAAAATGGATGGTTGACACGTCGGACAAATCCGTCAACGTGGCGGATCGCTTTCTAGCCACCCAAACCGGACTGAGTCCCACGTTCTAAAGAAGCGAGTTGATCTTTACAGTGGGACCCTCTTGATGGGTACGTGTCACCTATTGACCCCCAATCTTTTCACTATTTAACAAATTGCCCCCCTCTTCTTTTATATTTTCAGCTTCTACCCCTTTTACTTTCACCTTCTTTACTTCTATCATTTTATGTTTTTTAGTTAAGGTTATAACAAAATACTCTGAATAAAATTTGAACTTGAGTTCAAACAAATGTTTTAAAACCCGGATTTTTAGTTGACCTAGTGTGGTGACCGGATCTCGGGTTAACTGGTTCAATCGGTTCAACCACTAGGTTAACCGGTTTCAGTAATTCCCGTAATCCCTTGCATTTTTTTTCATTTTTCTACGTACATACATATATATAAAGTAATAATTTGATGTTCACAAGTTCCAACATTAAAAATACACAAACAACAAGTTTTACATCAATCCAAATACATTAAAAAAAAACAGGCATAACACACAATTTTTTATCTTTTTATTTTTGAATTTTAATATAAAAACAGGTTAACCGGGTTTGAGAAACGGGTTTACCACCGGTTTAACTGGGTTTTTGAGAAACCTGGCCGAGTTGAAACGGGCCGGTCATGTACATTAACCCGGCGTTAGTTAACCCGGTCACTACCTCGGGTCCCGGTCCAATCGGTTCGACTGACCAGGTTAACCTAGGTTTTAAAAGATTGGTTCAAACCTTTAATTGACCTAAGCTTAAATTTCTTAATAGTTCATTTAGCTAAAGTCAACTACATTTATTGACGTATTTAGTTTTTAGGTGCAAATTTATAATTGATGTTCAAAAGTTCATTGATTGAAGAAAAAAATAATTGAAAAAGATTTACAAGAATCAGTGGCATAAGAGAAAATTGAGAATTCATTTATTAACGGACCCACATCATTAGTTTAATTTAATTTAGTAAAATGCAAAATAGTCAACAATCCATTTGGTCATACCACAGTGGTGATGTATTCTTCTTGTAGTTGTACCAATAATCAAGACTCACTATATTATTGGTGTTTAATACGTTTGAAAGATGTATGGTTTCAAAGGATAAAAAAGAAATTTTAAAAATCCAATAGAAATATTTGAAATAATGGTAAAGTCAATTAGAAATGGATAATACAGAATCAAACAAGAACATTTATAATATAAATATATTATTGATTGATGCCAAATTGGTTAAAAAGAAACGTGAATATGAAAAAATAAAATAAAAAATGAAGTAATTTCATAACCATTGATGAACTATCTTTAAAGCCCTATTATAGATTATTCTAAATGTATGCAAGTTGATACTAATGATGATTACACGTTAATAAACATTAACTGAGATGAAAAGTTTTTATTATAGTTTTACATTTTTTGTGTTTATGAGATAGCATAGCTGTTGGAGTAATAAAAATGCTAAAATTTCTTTTCTTTTTTCCTATTTTAACATAGTTGTTGGAGACGGGCGGATGTAGCCTTCAAAAGGGGCTCCCAAGACCCCAGTGAACTGTTAAAAAAATAAAATTACAGTCTAAAAAATATCAAAATATACTATATTTAGTCTTAGTTCCCCCAGTAAAATTTTCTAAAGGACCCATCTTGCCTGCAATTGACAAAAACACAAAAAAATCTCTTGAAATCAATAAAAAAAGAAAAAAAATCTTTCGAAATCGACAAAAATACTAAGGCATTGTTTGGCAAAAATAAGCTAGCTTATAAGCTGACTTATAAGCTAGCTTATTTTCTGAGTAATCGTTTGGATGCACATAAGCTAGCTTATAAGCTAGTTTATCGATAAGCTACTTGTAGTAGCTTATGAGGAGCTTTTTGACACTTTTTCCAATTATACCCCTAACTAATACTATTTATTTACTTTCAACATGCCCTTTTTGGTCATTTCACATGCTCATAAGCTAGTTTTTGCCAAACATAATTTATTCATCAGCTAGCTTATCAGCTACCAGCTAGCTTATAAGTCATCAGCTACCTTATCAGTTATACGCTAGCTTATCAGCTAGTTTGCCAAACATAGCCTAAGAAAATCCTTCAAAATCGACAAAAATAATAAGAAAATTCTTTGAAATCAACTAAAAAACTTAAAAAGTTTCCCGAAACACGTCGGGTGACTTTGCATGCCTTTAGTCTACCTTAATAGGACCCCAGTAAACAAAAATCTTAAATCCGCCACTGGTTGGAGATGCTATGATGCTCTGAATCTTGCATTCTTTTTGGATTGATGATGATAAGAAAAGAAAAAAACATGTTGAATTAAAAAGGCTAGTTGATTAAGACAGATGCACTGAATGAGGACCACTTAAAAGGAGACCCAAAAGCAAGGCTTTTAGGACAAGTGTGGTGTGTCTACAACCCTCATTTTAATATATCCCAACTTTATATATAAACATTCTCAAATTAAGCCAATATGCTCCCCCCCCCCCCTCCCTTAATCTTTCCAACAACTGTTTTTGTTTTTTTAACAGCTTGCATCCATGACTAATTTCAAAAGACACCTTAAAGATAGCAGACAGGAAAAAAAAAACCCAAATGACACTAGGGAGTTTTTAACGGTTGCTGAATGATATATGCAAAATGATTAAGAGTCTCTTATGATATAGTGCAAATTTAAATATAATTATTTGGTAATTGTTCAGGATGTAATTAGGGGTCTTAAGAAGGCTCATGATACAAAATGGTTCATAACGTTTTGGAACCATTTAAAAGGCGGACTTATTTTTTGTCAAGCAGGATTCACCTCTTAACAATTCAGAGCATGCCTCTTAATGGAACTGTTAATAGCTAAACACACAGCCCCTAAGGGTAAGTCTCGAGCTTGTTTGTTAACAGCTTAATGAGCTTAATGGGACTAGGCGTTTTTGGTTAGCTACACATGATTGTTTGGTAGTGACTTTATTTGCCGTTTGAACCGGTTAACAAACGCTTTTATGCTATTTTTAACCGTAAGCTTTCCGAAATGCAAGTGATTCTTAATCAAATGGAGTACCCATTTGGGCATTTGTTTTCGGTAGCAGGTGAATGAACAAAATCCTTGAATCCGAAAAACATTACTATACATACAACAAAGCTCCAATCTAAATTGGACAACTTAACTCATTTTTAAAAAATTCATCAAGAATCTTTCCATAATTAAATGTCGAAAAGGGTACTCAAATCAAGCATAATCTGAATGGGAGTCATAGAAGTCGCTAGGGCAGGGTGACATCACCTCCTGTTCAAGAAACTGCAACACTAGTTGCATAGATGGTCTGACCTCTGGGTTCGCATCGGTGCACCGCCCTGCAATCTCCAGAACCGCTTCTACTGTATTTGAGTCCGCATCGGTGCACCGCTCGTCCACCACGTCTTCTAACTGGTTCTCCTTTCGTAGGGTGTTCAACTGTCGTTTTTTGTAAGCAAAATGGTCAAAACATTAATGGGACTCGTATCTTATTCAGTCAGCTATATGTAACTGTTTGGTAGTGGCTTAATGATATAGAAAGTGGCTTATTCAATAAGCTTAGCATATATCGTTGTTCAAAAAACATGCCCATATGTGATTTATGTAAAAATGAGAACAGAAATACATACCCAACCAACGACATTTAGGCCCCGTTTCACGAAAGCTGGATCGGTTGGTCTCTTTCCCGTTACAAGCTCTAACAACAAAACACCAAAGCTATAAACGTCTGATTTCACAGTGGCTCTTCCACTTTGAAGATACTCTGTTTTCACATATTCACATGTGAATTATTAACATCTCTAAACAGTTTCAATCGATAAAAGAATCTTACAAGAAAGAGACAAACCTGGTGCCAAATAGCCGAAAGTGCCAGCTACGACCGTGGTTACATGAGCCTCCTCGTCTACCAAAAGCTTGGCAAGACCGAAATCGGAAACACAAGGCTCGAGATTTTCGTTTAGAAGAATGTTACTAGATTTTATATCACGATGAATTATTTTAGGACTGCAATCATGGTGTAAATATGCTAATCCTTTAGCCGAACCATATGCTACTTTTAAACGAGCGTTCCAACTTAATGTTTTATTTCCATCCGGACATTCTGTAACAAACGGAAATCATAAAACATTGAGAATATGAAAGCCTTCCTTTAATTATAACTTTAAACGGAAAAATAAAATGCGTCAAAATGCAAAGAAGTTTGCTTTAGTTCCTATTTAATGTAATAAATAATTTCTTTTCACTATCAATGTAACAAAGTTTCAAACTTTTCTATCTTTTACCCATTTTGACACGTAACCTTCTAACTTTGTAACATTTGATGTAATAAATAATAAATGTTACAAGATCAACAGGTTATTTATTGGTCAAAATTGGTACAAAATAGAAAAATAATAAATTTAAAACAATATTAGCACGAAATGTACCATGTAAGAAACTTTCAAGACTGCCCATGGCCACATAATCGTATATAAGAAGCTTCGAATCAGGAAACCGGCAGTAGCCTCTAAGGCTAACGAGATTTATATGGTTAATACTACCCAAGATTTCCAATTCTCGTTCAAAAGCCTGATCGTGACCTCGGCTACGTTCGATCCTTTTAACCGCAAAAGTGCCACAATCGTTCATGACCATTCTGTAAACGGTCCCAAACCCACCAACCCCAACCACATGCTCAACGTCAAGGGACTCGAGCTTCTCGATAATCTCACTTGAAGGGTAAGGAAGATCACCGTGGAACGTTATAAGTTGTTTGCCTGCAAATTTAAAAATAAATGGTAACGGAATTCATAAATTTGACTAAAAGGATAAAGATGGTAACAAAAGATATGTGCTTTTTTTTACTTGTTTCTTGATGAACTTGTTTTTTAACGACTATATATTTCTTTGCTGCCCGTTCTTTCTTTGTTAGCATCCAAATCAAGAAGAGCACGAGTATGACTCCCAACATGGTTGTAACACCGATTAGTGCTCCTTTTAGGTAACGAGATGAATGCTTAGGCACTGTAATAGGAAAATTAAATCATAAACGATTAGATTAACGATACCCTCAAAGTAATTTTCTTGAATTTTCAAAAAAATTATGACATTTTTTATTGCAAATAGAATAAAATATGGGTTTTTTTATTGATGACTTGCCTGCAGCTTCATCACTTTCGGCATGAGGAAGGACAGCGGGAAATCCCAATGATGTTTTACACGGCTTGTGTATTTGTTGGCCACAGAGGTCTAAATTACCGATATACCTACGAATAGTTACCAATATTTCAGATTGATCTCTTCAAGAAAAGTAAACAAGAAACAGAAACTATGAAGAACAAAAGACTTATTATGATCATCTTCATAATTTCAATAAAACATAACATATAGCGGTATAATTAGATCAATTTACAATTATCAAGTTCGGTATAAGCATACCAATGTAAATGAATAGAGATGATTGGAAATTAAGATTAGTTATTTATAGAATTATAGTTATGGAAAGTGAGATTTTACGAGTTGTTTCCAAAGTTGCTCAATGCTCCAAAATTCGGAATTTCCCCCGAAAAGAAGTTGGTGGATAAGTTCCTGAAATCGAACAAAGAAACATTAGATTTCTAGACCAATTTAATTATCTAAATTTTCAAGAAATTCAAGAATCCAACACCTCTATGTACTTACAAGTATTTGAGACGAGTGAGATGACCAAGTGATGAAGGAATTGCTCCTTTCAAAGTATTGCTCGATAAATCTCTGAATAACGATAAAAAGAATTAGTGATACAATTATATAAATCAAAACTCTTAAAAGAAAACAATTGTAGAATCTAATAAAGATAGTAAGAGGGTATCTTACAGTATAGTTAGTAAGGAAAGGTTTCCAATATTTGAAGGAATGCCACCTTGAAGATAATTAGCTCTTAAGTATCTAAACAAGATTCAGCATTTGCATATCAGTAAATATATGCATCAATGATTCTACATTTTCTAAATCATTTTCATAAACAAAAACACTTCTAAATCAATCACTTACAGAGCTCTGAGTTCAACACATTTACTGATTTCATTAGGAATTAGACCATGTAAGCTGTTCTGATGAAGTGCCCTAATAATAATAAAGAAAAACATGTAACAAATTAACCAAAAGTACCACCAAATTTGCAGAGTTTACAACTGTTAATAGCCACAAAAAAACACTTACAGTCTCTGTAATCTAGTGAGTTTGCCAATGCTTGGAGATATAAACCCCCCAAACTCCATGTATGGCAAGTTTCTGTGAAAACCACTAAAGGGTTAGTTAAAAAGTACTAATCTTGAATTCTTGATACCAAAAATTAGGGTTTTTTTTCCTGTTAATCTTTTTCTTATGTAAAATGGGTTTAAAAAAGTTGAAATAAAAAAGTGAGGATTTTTACATGTATAAAACTCTTTGGTCAGTCGGATGGCAAGTAATACCAGTCCATAGACATGGGGTTTCGTCATTATCGACCCAATTGCTCAAAACGTTCTTGGTGTCATTCAAAGTTTGTTTGAACTCCAGCAAAGCTAAACCTAAAAAAGAAAACAGCCATTAAAATGATTCTATCTAAAGACAGCAAAAACATAAATGAAATGGATTTAGAAGATGTAAAAAGAGGGTTTTACCATCTTGGGTGAGAGCAAAGGAAGAAGTGGTGAAAAGGATCGTTGTTATAAAAACAGCTGAGAAACCCCAAAAGAAGACCAGATTTGTACCCATTTGCATTTCTTGATGAAAGAAGAAGATGGATGGAAGGATGGATTCAAATGGGTGCCATAAAAAGAATTCAAATTTAAAGCTCAGTTGTGTGTAAATGTACTGAGTACGCTTTTTTACAGGGGTGAGTGAAGACTGAAGAATGGTGGGGTTTTGTGAGTGGTGTGAGTTATGATTATTTCGAAGCACGGAGTCGGAGAAGCATAAATTTTGTTTTTAAATTTCTTCATACGCCATCTCTTTTAAAATTCAATTGTAATCTATTAATTAATCTTTTTTATTAGCATTCATAGATTCTCTAAAAAAAACAAAGATCTTGAGAAATTTTTATTTGAATAAATTTTGGGTTTGCTTCAATCTCTTTGTTTTATGGAATTTTAGGTTTGGATTTGTTTTATAATTAGCAGGATAGGTTTTGTTAAGATTCGGGTTTGGTTTAAGCTTCGACTTGTTGCAGGTCCTGTTTTCCTTCCTCGTTCTCTTCTCAGCTCTCTATCTCTCTCCTTTATCCCGATAACCACCACCGTCTCTAGTTGAAATACTGGGATTGATATTAAAATTTGAGGGTTTGATTTTGGATTTATGTATTTTTCTGAATTAAGGTTGAGATTTGCTTTGTTGGAGAACATGTGCAAACCTGCATTAGCCAACGCCTTTTTACTCTCTCTAACGTTGGTTCTTTCTGGTTTTCTTGGTATGAAGATATCAACATACGCAAATGCTAGAACCACATCAGAAGCAAGAAAAAGTGTTAGGAATGCATTCATAACGACTTTTCAATCTGGGGTTGTGATGGGATTTCTTCTTATTGCTAATGGTCTCCTGGTGTTGTATGTTTCAATCAATTTGTTTAGAATGTATTATGGAGATGATTGGGAGGGTATTTAAATCTATTACTAATTATGGTCTTGGTTTGTTTAGGGGTTTTTTAAGGACTCTTTTTTTTTGTGAAGGGGTATCCCAAACTATATTTGGACTAATCTCGGCAAATTATGACTACAATACATCAGCCTTGATAAATTCAGTGGCCAAAATTGTTATGTACGCCTGAATTCGAACCCTAGGCATATGAGATATTCCACCACATCCCCTAGGGCCTCAACCAGTACGCCACAACCCTTGTTTTTAAGACAGTCGTCTTAACCATAGAGTTCACTGGTCAAGACGATCGGAGAGTTCACCGGTGGGACTAATAACTATGGTATGTAAAAAATATATAATTAATACAATATAATAAATGTATTTTTTTTAATTCCTAAGGAAAAATGAAATAAAGTGAAAGACCAAATGCCCCTGAGTTAGCAGGTTTTTAAACTAGAGTTAGTTAAAAGGACCAAAATTGAAACCAAGTAATAACCATAATGACCAAAATTGAAACAAAGTGTCAATCACAATGACCAAAATTGTAATTAGTTTGAAATAGGGAGTATTGTTGATAGTAGATGATAACCACATAGACCAAGATTGTAATTTGCTCTAATATTAATTTTAGGTACAAATCTCAATTGTAGAAGTCACGCAGACCTACCCTTTACAGGTATGGTTGTCTGCGAAATCATAAAAATGTAGGGCATAAGTGTAAGCACTTTAAGGGAAGCAAGTGTGAAATGGTAAGATGTTTTTGGTTGAAACCATAAGATCTTTTGGGATGAAACTATAAACATTAAAATCTTTAGAGACTAAATGAAAAAGTAAGACATAAATAGTCGGCGACTGAGCGGTTGCAACTCAATTACACTTTTAACCCTTCAAAATCTTTAGTGGTTATGATTTACTTTCCTTCATTTTTCAATTTTTATTTTATACCATTATCATATTAATTAATTATTCATTAAAATACATTTAAAATGCATATTTTTTTACAAATCACACCATTAAAAAAGGTCTCATCAGACACCTTTGAAACTAGCCAAATTTGAATGTTTTTAAAGGCAATTGCTTGCATATATAACAAATGCAATATTTAATCTCTATCAAAACACATTCGTCTCGATGTTTGTCATTGATTCTTCTTGCTTTTGCAAATAAAATTTAGCATGAACTTTAGTGTTATTTGTTAGAGTTAATTTGGAGTTAATTTTTTTGACTTTAAGGTTTATTTGTTAATTTAGAATTAACTATGTAGGCTAGTTTGTTTATATTTGGTGTTAACTTTTTAAATTTTTGGGTTTGTTTGTTTATATTTGAGGTTAATATGTTGTATCTTGATCTGATCACGTGAAATCATCAAGTAAAAAATTGGAGTTGCATCAAAAAATTGATTAGTTGATTAGTTTAAAAGTTTTAAGAACTTATTTTAAAAAAAAACTAGTGTATCGATTTTTAAATAACTTAATTGTTTAATTTATATTTAATCAACCAAAATATAGCCAAAAATGGAGTCCAAAGTATTTAATTTGTGTATCATTATCAAATATCTCTGAATCTATCAATGGTTGAAACAACTATTTATAGGAATTCATGTTCGTGTTTCTAAGTGGATCTCAAATAAATTTAAATCTAAAAGATTAAATAAACTTAAAACCAATGTAAAGTAAGATCTTACTAATTAAAAATGGTTAATACATGATAAAGGTTCATGCGAGGACGGTACCAATTTACGAGAATGTGAGGACAATTCTCAGCCAATCATTTTGCACATTAAATTTTTTTCATGTACAAAATCATATACAAAATGACACGCGCGATTTTTCCCGTGAACTAAGTCGCGGGAAAAGTAGCGGCTAATCATATATGATTTTGTACGTGAATCATATGTGGTTTTGTACATGAAAAATTTCATGTACAAAATGGTTGGCTGAAAATTGTCCTTGAATTCTCGTAAATTATTATCGTCCTCGCATGAACCTTTTTCATATATATACATATATTTTATATGTGGATCAATAATCTTACTACAAACATTTTAATGTTTAAAAAATATTAAATATTTAAAAAGTTATTAAATTTTGTAAGATCAAAAGAATTTCTTTTGGGCAATTACTGTGTTAATAAAGAATTATTCGTGTCTTTCTCTCTTTTTAAATAAATACAATAGGTTTTATTTAGGTTTATTTTAATGTTAAAAAGATATTATTTTAATTTGCCTTTTTGTATTTATTAGCTATCATTAATGATCTACAACATTGTTAATGTTTTTTACAGTAATTTTTTTATGTTATCTTTGAAACGACAAATCAATTCAAATATTCCTTACAAATAAATAAAAAAATATTTCAAGCATTGCTTAACATGTTATTTTATAAAATAAAAATTTAAGAAATAATTTTCAATATCAATCTTATGCCTAAAATCAAATGTGTTAAATATATGTCTAAAAAGTTATTACCTGTATTAAAATAATATCAGTTTTTCATTGGAGAAACAACTTTTAAAGGGATAATTCTAAGGTATATAATAAATTGTGCAAACAATTTAGGGTATCGGTGAAATTAAATGAGGATCATAAATATATTACAAACTCATGAGAATCGATATAATTTTTTTTTAATTAAATGGTAGATCTAAAATATTACTTCATATATATTTCTTTTATAATATAACATTTTTACATGTATTTGTTTAATATTTTTTACGTGTACTTTTTATTTCAATAGGTGAACCAATTTTTTTCTCCACGTGTTTTTTTTTAAAACATGAACAAACATGTGAAATGATATTTTAAATCATAGGTTTTGATAGAAAAAAAAATCATGTAATAAACTTTTTGTATATCAGTTCTCACTTATATTTATTTGGTGTTTGAAAATCATTTGTAACCGCAAACGTACGGTGTCGTAGCATACGGGTCGAACACGGGGAGACAAGGGAATAAGCACACACTTACTCACGGTATTAGCTAGTTGTACGCAATCAATTTTCAAATGTTGAATTAACATTACAAATCAAATCACTCATTTAGTCACTTAACTACACTAAACATAACGAAATTAAGAGTCAAACTAGGCTAAATGAACACACATAATTAACGAGCAAATAAAACTAGATTAGCAACCAAAACAAGAATAAAAAAACAATCTAATTAACTCTAACAACTCAAATTGAAAAACATTAAATCCTACCCTAAAGCTATCTAAAATTGTGAATATCGGTTTGGACTTTTCAAAGTGGAATTTGCCAAATTCAAATAGCATTTTTCCCCTCTTCCAAGGCGACAAAACTCTTTCTTAATTGAAAACCGATTATTTCCATATTGGTTAATTCTAAAAAGAGGCATTAAGCGAGGCAAAATATTTATGAACAATCAAAACATCTATTTTCATGATGTGATAAAAACCACCTAACACTTTGATTAACTAATTGACCCACTGCCCGTTATAGAGGCCATTAGGCGGCTCCTGCGTCTTTATGGGGGCCCTTTATACTAGTTTGCTGTTAGGAGTCACTCTAGTCGAATTTAATCCAAGTCAAAAACCAAATTTTCATGTTTCAACCGTTAAATTCAACAATTACCAATTAGTGATCATTTAACAACCCCTAACTTTCGTTAGTCAGCCAATCAAACAACCACTTTACTGGGAAATCGTTTACTTAAAACAACGAATTGATTTGATTTGTTTGATTGAATCAAATCAAATCAAAATTCATAGTAACTGTCTGGTCTGCTAGTTAGGATTAATGTCCTTTTTATATGATTTATTATATCTTAGACATTTTTTTTATCAATTGGTCGTCCAACAACAAAATAATTTTTTTTTATCTTATTTATCAAAACTTTCTAGTTTATTTCTAAAACAAAATGGCTCTATAATGTTTTACACTACAAAACAAATGACTTTACCCATAAAATATACCTAGAAAATTTAAGTGGGTGATTATCCACAGATCACCCTATTAAATATCAATGGTTCGGTAAATTTCGATATTTTTCAAGAAAATATAAACAGATCACCCAGAAAATCTCTGGGTAATTTGTTATTAATTTGAATTACCCATCAACTTTATGACGGTTTTGTGAGGAATCACTCTTTAGCGACAGATTTTCCAGTGAAAAGTTTATAAGCAAAAGTCTTTTGTTTAGTAGTGTTATTTCCTTGTTAAATCATATTACAACATTAATATTAAAACTCATTTTGATTAATCGTCGACATCTTCATCATTAGATCATGTATTGGAAACATAAAGAGGACGATAAAAAAAGCATGCAATAAGAAATAAAAAAACAATTGAAAAATGAAGAAGAACATAAAAGGAAACGATGAGACAAAGATATGCACAAAACTTTGTAGCTGAGGGAGAAACACACATACAAATATGTTGATTAATGCATATTAAATGTTTTTTTTATTCATGTGTCATAAGGGCAAATAATAGAAAAACCCATAAGCATAACGTAAAGTAAAATGATTTAAATAGTAATCCTATCGAGTAAATATTATTAAGATTACATCAAAATTATTAAAACCCAATCAAAAGTATTGTTTAGAGCATCTCCAACAGCTTTTCTATAATAGAGAAAATCATCTTTTTGTTCTCTATAATGCTCCAATAACTTTCCTATCCCATTCTCTAAAATAGAGATTTTCTCAAAAATCTCTAAATATAGATATTTATCTAAAACTTCAAAGAGATGAAAGAGAAATAATTTTTTTATTCATTCCACCAATAAGGGTTAAATTAATATCATTTTATGTGTATATTGTTTTAAAAATGTATTGGGATCATAAATTATAAAATATTTTAATAATATAATAAATGATGTAATCTCTAAAATAGAGAAGCTTGTAGAGTTGAATGTAATACTTTTTAGAGATTTTGAATTTTGATTCTCTATTTTAGAAAAAAAAAATAGAGAAGCTGTTGGAGATGTTCTTAGAATGATAAACTCTGAAGTTTAAATTGGGGTCATCATAAAAGACATTTAAGAGCATCTCCAGTACATTTCCTAAAATGGAAAAAATGGAGAAAATGAAAAAATTTCATCAATATTGTTCCAATAGCTTCCTCAAAACTATCTTTAAAATGGAGAAAGTATGAGATATAATAGTTTTTTCTCCAAATACGAAGATAACTCAAAAAATGATTACCAAGATAGTGCACTAATAGGAAAACTTGAAAATAAATTTTTGGAGTGAGAAATAATATTTTAATATTATAATCAATGATTAATTCTTCAAAATGGAGAATTTGTTGGAGATGAATGCAAATATTTTTAAAGATTTTGAGTTTTGCTTCTTTATTTTAAAGAAATTTTAGAGAATTTCTTGGAGATGCTCTAAATGATCAAGACTCAAGAGGATAAACACAAAAATACATATGAGCCACATCAAGCATACTTTTTAGATTTTGGAATGATTTGAATGTTAAAGCATATTTTTAAAAATGTCAATATTGTATAAACTTAATCCACATTCATTACCAAGTGAGCTACACGTTATTGGCTTTAAAAAAATGTCAATATATAACATATACTTTATATATAAAAGTATATTAAGCATAAAAGCTCAAAATTTTCATGTCAAGTCACAAAGGGCAACCAATACCGCAGTATCTGCTAAAGAAATCATCAAATATCATAGTATAAAATTTGTTTATAAAAACCGTAAATTATACGCTATAAGTAAGTTGGTTTTCAGAATTATATTTTGAAATAAAATAAACAATTTTATTTTAAATTTAGAATAATTCTAAAAACAATTACATAATTTAGTAATAAGAATATGAAAATGGGTTGGGAAATAGTGCCCATGAAGAGAAGAAGAGAGAGAGCCGTTGATAAATGAAAATTTCAAAAATAAGAAGGCTACGTGTCACTCTCACGGCCGTAGAAGTGAATATAACGCGCTACATTTAATGACGTGGCAGATTCTAATTGGAAGGTTGATGGTGGATAGCGAGTGAGCGAGAGAAGAGAACCATTCTGAAAATGAATTCAAAAAGTCTTAAACGGGACACTGCCCAACTCTGATCCTCACTAACATCCAAATCTCGATCTTTTTTTTATTAAAACTTTATTAATTATTTTATTATGATTTTCTTTTGAAGGAATTATTTTATTGTGATAGTTTATGGGAAATTGACAAAATAGTTGTAGTCAATTTTTTTGAAATAATTTCTGAAAATAACCACAATGGCTACCATTTTCTAATTGAATATTGTTCTTTAGTTTTATTTTATAATTTTATAGTTAGTTATTTATATTTTAACTTTTTTTTTATTAACATGTATAAATCGTATATTTTAACTATATAAAAAAAATATTTTTTTTAAATTATATTATTAGAATCGACTCGTTAATACTTTCAAAATTAATTAAATATTGAATTTTTTAGATTTTATATTATTAAATTTTATAAATACGTAAAATTAATCTTAATATTTATTAATAGAGTAACCTTCTAATTTTCTTATATTAAAATGACAATAAATTAACAATTGTATGGTGTTTGAAATCCCATCATTTATATTACAAGGGATTAAATCGACATTTACGTAAAAGATTATGTTTTTCGACATTTAACTTATATCTAATAAAGAGATAATTAATTATCAATTGGCATTTACCTCCTTATAAATAGCAACCAACCAACGTCTTTTTAATCATCATAAAATAGAAAATACTCTAAAAACTAGAAGTTACAGTTAAGGAGCTAAGAGATGTTAGATAAAGGTGCTATAACCCAATTTGATATACAAAATGTAAAAAGGAAAAGTAAGCAAATTGAGGTTAAACATCATGAATGAGGTGAGTTTTAAGTGATCTTAATTTGGATACATACAATAGTATTGATTCGATATTTTTAGTTATATTTATGATATAATACGATATATTAAGTATGTTTAGTGATTTATAAAATATAACACATGCTAATTTTTTTTATATAAGTATCGTATGCATGCAAATGTTTATGTACGTTTGTGGAGTTAAGTACCTGGAAACCATTATTGATAGATAAGGCAGAATGAAAATGCATAGAATTTAATATATGTTTCACGTGGATACCTTTATACTTGTTATGCTCATATATTACCAATGCGTACTACGACTACAATACTCTGTACATATGTCATCCGTACATTCTTCATATTTTCATTGCATGTATGCAAGTTTTTCAATGTGATATCTATATAACAGTTCTCTATACAACCTTTAGCTGATCTTGATACCTAGTATCGGTATATATTTTTTGTTCTTAAACTCTCATATACCATGTTTGAAAAATGATGTATGCTCAAATTTGTTTGGTGTAAAACCATGAACTCGCTTAACATAAAGCTAAAAGAGAGAATCTATCTCAAAAATTAAGACCAATAAATGAAACAAACGTATCTAATCGTTTTAGTTTCGGATTACCACTATGTTATCGAACTATAGATAATGTTCTTTAACTTTCAGTATTACAATTGTATTAGCATTCAGATTCTAATGTTCATACTTATTTAAGTTCATATTATATTAGTATATGATCAATTTGTTAAATTTTTAATTATGATGATTGTGGAAAGTTGCATATTTGTGATTTGTCATTATTATCGGTTGCATGTCCATGATGTATCACATGCCTTGGGGATTGGGGTGTGACACATAAAATATCTAGTTTCTTACAATTTACGATCAATTTGACTATCAAACACTATAATAAATAATTTATATAACCTTATTTTATTAAAATATTTTCTTAAAATAATAAGAAATTTTCAAACATTCATGCCATAAAAAGTTGTTATTACAACTTCGAGTAACAAAAACACAACCATTCATCATGTTTTTATTATGATTTTGATTCTTCTGTATCAAATAATTACTTTCAAAAAGAACATTTCAACATCCCCTTAAAATACCTGTAGGTTTTGTTAGTTGTATTTTATTAAGATTTTTACAAATACACGACATTACTCAATTGAGGAACACATTTTTTGAAAGATTGTACAAGAAATATAAAACCCAAAGTAAAAAATATAATCATGTCAGCAATCAATATTGAAATTAAATTGAAAAAGTCAATCTTGTTAACAAAGCAAAAACTAACATAACTATCTCGTTAACAAATCAAAAACTAACAAAACCATCTTGTTTGACAAAAAACCTAATTGATGCAGAGGGTATAACCATTGGTCCATCATGCTGCCCCATATCACAACCATCAACATCGTTGCTTAAATACTGATCATACAAAACCATGTACAACTAAACCATCGAAAAAAACATCCATAACTAAAAGACGACATGGCCATTGAAAATGAACCATGCAACAATATGATCATTGATACTCAAAATACCATGGTTGGATTAACACGAATGGATCAATAGAATAATAGCCTCGTTTTCTATAGTTGTTGAGATTGAGACAACCCCAAAGGACTAACGGGCCGAAAATGCAGAAAAAAATGTGTTAATAATACTAATGTGAGTATGTGACAGTAAACAATAAGTCATATAAACCATATTTTTATTGTTAAAGCACCACATAAAATAATTTTATTTATCAAATAAAAGATAATCTATTAAAATAAATACCATAAAACTAGAAACCAACCACTATAGGTCAAGTACTCTTTAATTTCATTTGTTCTCGATCGATACATACACATTTATTCTAACATTATTATATATATATATATATATATATATATATATATATATATAATCCTCCTCATTTTTTTTGAAACGCAGCATATAATCCTCCTTATTTATTTGATTTTTGGATTTCATGTCATTTTGCTTTGCATTTGATGCCACCGTATTGAACATAAGAAGCATAAGAATTATAAGAATTATTTAAACAAGAATATCAAATAATGAAAAAAAAAATCAAATATAATATTTAATTAAAGAAAAAACGAAGAAGAAAGTAACATATATACAATGACGGCAGTTAAAAAAAAAATTTGGTGGGCAAAAATGTAGTCCCAAACTAGCCCCAAAATTAGGATCTCAACACATCTAAAACGAATTCTTATCCACACCTTAATTTCGTCAAGATTCACGTGTAATCTAATCTCCACTCCCTAATTACCATTTTAACCTTCCTTCAATCGTCTTCTATCTATAATTAAGTAATTAACCATCATCATCAAACTAATTAAACTAGGGATTAAAACAGATGGAGATTGGCCGCCATTCCATGGACAAATCGACTACAAACAAAGGTGGTTGGAAGTCCATCAAATACATAATTGGTAATATAATTATCTTTTATTATTTTGTTTTTATTATTTAATGAAATGTTTGTTAGCTTCAATAAAGATTAATACTGTTATTATTTCAGGGAATGAATCGTTCGAAAAATTGGCCTCGATGAGCTTGGTTATGAACATGACTTTTTATTTGCGTTCAAATTACAACATGAATGGTATCTTTCTTATAAATGTGGTTACTATTTGGACTGGTACCTCCAATATTTCGTCACTGGCTGGTGCTTACCTCTCCGATGCCTATTTCGGCAAATTTCTCACTCTTCTTTTCGCCTCCATAGCTTCTCTTTTGGTACGTAAATATCATATTTGTGTTTCTTCATATTAATATATAGTTTTCGAGCGCAAATCTCACAGTTGTATATGTATTAATATTTGTTCGCTCAAAAGAGTATTTTGGACCTGACATGTTCATAATAGGTTAACCAATAAAAAACATCCATAATGGTGGACATTTTCGTTTATAAATTTCCAACAACCACAAGCAAAAAATATAACTGCACAAAAAATAAATAAGTGTTTAACTGAAAAATATCTAAAAAATGAATTTAGTTGGGAAGATAAGTTAGTTTGGTCAATTTTCCGTCCAAACAGCTCCATTGTAGATGTTTTAAGATTTATCGCGACAAACAACCGACACAAAATATGCAGTATAGGGTTGTACTATATGTATTAGAGTTGTACATATCGTAATTCTCGATCCGACACGAAAATAAACGGGTTTGGGTTGATTTTTTTGACCCGCCAACCCGTTTATTATACGGGTCGTGTTCGAGTTTACATATATGTTCGCGGATTGACCCGTCAACCCGTTTAAAATTATATGTTTTAAAAAAAGTATTTTATCTAATATTATATTCCAAATATCTAATGCTCTAAGTCAACCCATTTGTCACTCGTGAACCCGTTTATGACCCGCGGACCCGTATAGTTAAACAAGTTACGCAGGTCGTATATGGGTTAGAGTTATCAATACAACAGAATCAGTTAAACGGGTTGTGTCCGGGTTGAACGTTCCTGACCCACCAACCCGAACACGACACGATTGTCACCCTACTTGTACAGTACAACCCTATAACGCACGATTCCATTTTTTTAACCAAATTTATTATATAAACAGGGTATGGCAATGATGACGTTGACTGCAGGTGTACCACATTTTAGACCACCCAAGTGCACCGACCAGCTTAACTGCGTCCAGCCGGAAAAGTGGCAGCTAGGGCTGCTCTACGCCGCGCTCGGCCTTCTAGCTCTCGGAGCCGGCGGCTTAAGGCCGTGCGGTATCGCTTTTGGCGCCGATCAGTTCGACACCACCACCATTAAAGGACGGAAACAGCTCCAAAGCTTCTTCAATTGGTGGTACTTATCATTCACCGTCGCTCTAATACTTGCTTTCACCGGAGTTGTCTACATACAAACAAACATCAGCTGGATGATCGGCTTTGCAATTCCGACGGCTTGTCTCTTCTCCTCCGTCGTCATTTTCTTGATCGGCCGGCATGCTTACGTCATAAAGAAGCCGGAAGGAAGTGTCTTTTCCGATATTGCAAGAGTGATTGTTGCTTCAATACGGAAACGTAAGATACCGTATGATCAATCAAAACACTCTTTTTATGATCATAAACAACAATCGGGATCCAAAAACCCTAATTTTTCCTTAACCCAACGATTCAAATGCTTAGATAAAGCAGCCATGATCGTCGATCCGACCAGTGAGTTGAATGCAAATGGCGTGGCTGAAAACAGGTGGAGATTATGCAGCATGCAACAAGTTGAACACTTGAAATGTATTATCGGAATCTTGCCGATTTGGGTATCGGGTGTTGGGTGTATGCTTGTGATCGATCAACAATCCACATTTGGAATTCTTCAAGCCATCCAAATGAATCAAATGATTGGATCTAAGTTCAAGATCCCACCGGGTTGGGTGTCGGAAACTTCGATGATCACATTATCGATATGGATCTTCATCTACGAAGGGATTTATATTCGAACACTTAAGAAGATCTTCAAAAAGGAAGCAAGATTATTAACAATGGCCATGAGAGTTCGTATTGGGATAATCATGTCCATTTTTTGCATGGTAACAGCTGGGATAATCGAAAGAAAACGACGAAATTCCGCTATAAACAACCATAGTTACGTTTCACCGATACATATATGTTGGATAATTCCTCAATTCGTGCTTTCGGGTTTGATAGAAGCGTTCGATAATGTGGCGATGATGGAGTTTTTCACCACCCGGATGCCCGAAAGCATGAGAACCACCGCGGGTGCTATCTTTTTCGTCACGTTATCGATATCGAGTTATTTAAACTCATTGATCGTTAATATAATTCACAAACTAACAGGAATGAATGGAAGAACACCGTGGTTAGGCGGCCATGATCTTAACAAGAACAGGCTGGATTATTACTACTATGTTATCGCTGGTTTTGGTGTTTTGAATTTGATTTATTTCACATTAGTTGGTTCTAAATACGCAACTCCGGCGAAGGTTGTCGGCATAGAGGAGGAGTTGAGGCAGGTTGAAGACGGTGGTGGTGGAAGAAAACCGTAGTGGGCCGGCTATCACGAAGTATGAAAATGGATCGGAATAGCGCTACTAAAATGGAAGACTTTCACCTACCAACATTTTCCAGGGAAATCTGTCGCTAAAAAGTGATCCGTCACAAAATCGTCATAAAAATTCGTTGGTAAATTGTTGGTGGGTAAATTAAATCAGTGACAGATTACCCAAGAAATTCCTGGGTAATCCGTTGGTATTTTCTTGAAAACATCGGATTTTGTCGGAACCATTAGTATTTCCTGGTGATCCGTGGTAATTACCTACAGAAATTTCCCTTTTTTGTGGGTGAAAGTTATTTGTTTGTAGTGGAGGGTGATGTAAATTTGTTTTACAAGTTTTCTAAGATGGGAAGCTTTCTGTAATCTACCTTAATTGATGATTGAAATCAAGTTGTTTATCGAAAATCCTAAATTCCATTAAAATATAATGTTGTAAGACAAGTGTGTTCTAATATCGTTTGTTGTAAAACAAAGTGAGTTATAACCAATTCAATAGAAATTACTCATGTTTAACCGAAAATAAGCATAAGCGGGAGTCTAAAAGAATATCATATTGAACGCACACTATATAAAGATTGGGTTTACAGAACACTTACAATATCCAAGGACAGTAAATTATACGACCAAACTGTTGATGATTTTAGTGTCACTGGTCCGTTTATGTGTAATTGAAAATAACATGACGTTTAAAAGGGTTTTTTTTACTGTGTTTTAATACGAGTAAGGTGGTGCGGAGTGCACACTCGTTATAAGACAAGTAGTAACCAAGTAACAACGAAATGTCGATGGTTGGGGTGAAGGGGCAGAGCCCCCCAGTCTGAATATTTACTTTCATTGTTCAGTACCCGCCCAAGGGGCACAGCACCTCAGTCTTAATATTTTCTTTCATTGTCCTTTGACAATACCCGCCCTCTCCCATTTCCCAACAGTTCCTCTTCCACTCCTATAGATCCCCAACCCCCGCCCTCTCCCATTTCCCAACAGTTCCTCTTCCACTCCTATAGATCCCCAACCCTTATTTCTCCCCACCACTTAACCTTCCGGTAAGCATCCCAAACCTTCATTGAAGCACGGGCCGGCCACTCAAATCCCCTCATTTCTCCCCTTCAACCTCTCTTTCCCCCACGAATAGTCCTTGTTAGTTTGCCACGATGACAACGATGGCTAAACATCTACATAGAACATTTGCAGGTGAGAGGTTTACTATGGATGAGTTCATGAATTTGGAATTAAGGTTTTTAGTTTGACTCTGGATCTAGTATGATTTTAGAATTAGAATTAGGATTTGTTTTTTATTTTGGAATTTGGGTTGTTTTTGAATCTGGATTTGTTTTTTTATTTTAGTATCAAGGTTTTTGTTTTGCTTAACGTAGTAGATGACCGGAGTTAACGATGATAAAATAAAAATAAAAAATATGACAAAAGAAGAGTTAAAAAGGAGTAAAAGAACCAATATACTAAAAAGACAAAAATACTCATTAAGTTAACGGACCTAGTTAACAGAAGTTAGACTTAGGGACCAAAAGTGAAGCAAAATGACAACTATAATGACTAAAACTATAATTATTTCAAAAAATGGATGAAGTTAAAGAAAATATACAACCACGTAGACTAAAAATGTAATTTACTCTATTTATAATTTACAACAAAAGAACAGGAAAGAAAAATTGTAATACTTCAATTTTTAAAGTGCATTTAATTAGGATTTGAAACAAACGTCTCAAACTCTTTTTTTGAGAGAACAATATTAAACATTTACTAAAAGGAAGTTTCGTATAAAGAACATATCATAAATACAGAAGCTACAAAATAAAACATTTCCATCTATGAATGCGACATTTTAATTATATATTTTATTTTTCATTTTATATAATTTCTTTTTATCAATTCATGTCTTTCTGTTGTTTTATTTTGTTGTCGACGAATATTGTTGGATTATCATACGTGATCAAGAAAACACTAAAAACAAAAAGTCAGGTTCTAACAACTACGATTTATGCTTAAGAATGATTGTATTTTTAAACGGATGTTACTATATGCATTCCTATTTAATTATGTCATAATCAAATTAGATCATACATTTGACAAAATAAGGTGTTATTTGGTTCGCATAATTCAAATGAATTGAAATGATCAATTCCTTCAATCAAATTCTATTTCTTCGTTTGGTTTTTTTTTGAACAACGAAAATTTTATTAAGACTAGCAGGATGCTAGAAAAACAATTACAAAGCAAAAATAGCCATTAAGGGTTTTGTAGCCACCCTACCCAATTAATATTCACCATCTTATTCCTATTATGCACCAAAAAAAACGAATGCGTAACAATACTGTCCCATAGCACTACTTTTTCTGGTTTCCTAGCTTCAAAAGTTGTCCCATTACGATAATTCCACAGGGACCATAAAGCTGTATAAACTACCGCTTCTAGGCAATATGTTTTCCCTTACTTCAACCTTATTGTCTCCATCCAGCTCCTCCAAGCTAAGACATTATTGATGGCAGAAATATCAATGTTCCACCAACGCTCTACATTTCTTCAAATATCACGGGCCAATTGGCATTCAAAGAAAAGATAATTCACATATTCATCTTTCTCCTCACAAATCGGGAATAGAAAGGAAGGAACCTCAATTCCCCTTTTAGCGATATTTCTTCGTTTGGTTTACGTGTTGAAATAGATGGAATCATTTGAATTCCACAAATTAATTCATCATTCTTTGGCATAAGTGAAGGAATTGAATCTCAAATCTTTGCTTCTAATTAAACCTAACATCGCCTACCGTCCTTTACGACCATGCTACTGTTGTCATTGTCACGCCCCTTACCCCCATAACCGTATTGTCGTCATCACAACCACCATCCACCCTGCCCCACCACCAACGACCGGTTATCGTAATAGACCCCACCCACGGCCCCCCACCCCAAACCCCTGGACCACCACTAACCACCAATATCACCAGGCCACTATTGTCGTCATCAAAACTGGCACCCCCACCCTCCCCCAAATTACAAAGATAGAGATTCCAATTTCTTTTGAGAGATTACACTTCAATTCCTACCAACAAAAAATGTTGTCAAATCTTTCAAAATCAATTTTTTACGGATTCCAATTCCACCAAATTCTATTTTATGAACCAGACGTCCCCCAAGTTTTCTTCATATGCATAACTAGGAAATCATTAAAGAGTGCGTTTAATAATACACAAACATTTAGCCTTATGTTTTCATTTTATATTTAAAACCATGTAAAACAATCAGGACATGACAATGTTAAAATTATCATCATAAAGAGGGAGAACTATAAGTTATTTGTGTTAAGAAATTGTTTTGGTTTAGGAACATAACTTTTTTGTTATCCTTTAACTTCTTAATTGGTATCATATTGATTCAAAACAATATATGTTTAGAATTGGTTACTAAACAAACTTTAGATCTATTAGAATTTGGGGTATTTTCGGATATGGATCCAAATCTTTCAAGCTAGTTTTTAGTAAAATTATGACATTCATGGATTAAGCTTAGAATGTAAAAATAAACTCCATTGGTTTTTTTTTTCATAATTTTTTAAATAATTATGTTTTGTTTTTACCCCTCACCTCACCTCATCCTATTACTTTCTTATATACTTTTTTGCAAATTTAGTTAATTCAAAATATCACAAGTTTTAAATACGACTATGTTATATAATGACATAATTTTAATTTCAAATGAGAAGATTATTCTCCTTACCAAACATATGCATATCAAACACGATCTTATAAATAATTATGTCTGATAACTAAATTTGAGAATATAAATATTTTTTGTCGACAAGATCTTAGTGATTATTTTTTTTACAATAACATCATATATTTTCTTATAATAACAAAAAACGTGATTGTAAATAGTTGCATTCAAGAAGATTTTTGCATAGATAACCTGATTTTCAACATCAAATCTTGTAAAATATATCATCTATTATGATAAATTTTGACATTTGACAAATTTTCATTCTAAAATTTTGACTAGTTTTACGTGTCACTATTTTCTATGACCTATTTAAGAACTATTATTTAAAATAATAGTAGTTTCTTTTATAATATTTTAAAGATAAGTCACGTTATATGATGGGTTTATAATAACAATAAACTTTTTAAATATGACATGCTTGATGAAGAACTTACGAGTGTTTGTGATCCGATTTAGATAGTTAACCCCCAACCTATAAATCATATTGATATTGTGATGGTGGTTTGAGAAATTTTCCAAACCGAATGGTTTGGTAGCATGTGACCAGACCGATTAAATCGAACCATAAAAAGACGGTTTGAACTTTTTATGAACTTTCAAAATAAAATTTCTACTAATAAAATATTATTAAAAAGTAGGATACCGAATTATAAAAGATACATCTATCTTTATAACTTAAAATTTTGAGCAAGTTGAAAATGTTAAAACAAATTCATTAACAATTGTTGAAATTTTGGACAAACATTTAGCAATTCTATGCACGATTTGAAATTTTGGATTTGATTTTTGACAAACTTCAGAATATTTTCAATTTAAACAGACAGAAATGAGAACTAAAAACATAATATCTTGGACAAACTTTTTTTAATAGTGTCATAAAGTTGAATCTACAACATGAAAACTAAATATAATTAATATATATGTATTTTTGATGATCGGTTTGATCCAGATCACTCAAAAAACGTTTAAACTACAGACCAGACCGGACCGAGTAGTTTGATAATTTTTCAAACCGGACTGGACCGGACCACCAACCATTAAACCGTAAATATGCTCCAATTTGACTTGGTTTAAGTGGTTGGAACGGTCCAATGGTCTTTTTAAATACCACTAGAAGATTTTTTTTCCTTTCATATATGGTTATATTGTTGTGGCAAAAATAGTTGGAGATTGCAAGTAGTTTAACGCAAAAATTTAGGGGTTGTTTACCAAACACTTACCCGATAAGTGTTTATTAGTAAAATTCAACACTATTATTTACTTATCGAGTAAAATTTTAATCCATAAAAATGACATTGTATGCAATAATGTACCTTGTAAATGTTACCATAGTAAAAGTCATCGTCTTCACTTACCGGGTAAGGCTTTTGGTCCTTGTCTAGCTCTTGTCGGGTGAAATTCTTGGTCCTTACCAAATTCACCTGATAAGGTAATGTGGCTTGATAAACACTTACCCGGATAAGTTTTGAAAAACAACCCCTTACAATTAAAATGTAAGTGGTTTTTCTAATATTATTAATAAAATATCAATTGTGGCAAAGACTTACGATCATAACTTATTTTGTAAATTATAACACGTCAATATCAATAACATCACAATTGAATCCTTATAGGTGTGTTTGGTACACCAAACATGATAGAACTGAACAAAACAAAGATTATTGTTCCATGTTTAACATTACTTTTGTATGGAACATATAGAAACACACTAGAACAAAACAATAAAAAAGGTAGAACAAAACTATATTTTACCAATATAACTTCAAAATGGAATATAGTTCTTTTCTAAACAACAAATATGTCTCCTCTGTATATATCATTCATTTTTTCTAAAAAATTATCGTATTTTATGCGACTTGAATTTCATTTTACTGTAATCAAAATATTAATTTTACACGTTTTCTATATTTTAATTAATTTATTTAATTTATTAAATACTAATAATAATAAATAATATATAAAAAAGAAATGAAAGTTGGAAACTACATAAGCCTTTTATTTTGATGTTATTTTAATCATATTGATTTAACTTTCTATTAATATATTTTGTTATAAAAATATTTATTTTAATATAATTTTATAAATTAATTAAAATATATAAAGAGCTTGTTACAGATAAATGGATCATTTTATCTTTTCTGTCATGTCCAGTCTTATCCTATCTAGTTCTATCTTACCAAATATTAAACAAATATTCTGCCATATTCTCTCTTGTCCTATCATATCTTGTCTAGATACCAAACATACACAAAAAAAATATCTCACAAACACAAATTAGGAAGTATCAGTCACGAAAATAGACAATTTCTAAGTCTATCACAATACTGATTTTGAAACATTACATAACCATAACAACTGGAAGCAACTTAAATAATGTAACATGACTACGAGATCCTTTACCAGATAGTTACTAGATAAGTGTTTACTGGCAAAAGTCACCATATTCACTTACCTTATCGTGTAACATTCTTGGCCATTAAAATGGATTGTTGGTAAGCATCTTTTACCTGGTAAGCGCTTACCGAGTAAAAGTTATCCCTCTCTTATCTGATAATATTCTCGATCCTTGTTATACATTATACAAATTAAGATTTTCGATCCTTATCATGTCCACCTCAGGTAAGTGACACTTGAACCACATCATTTAAATTACCAAAACATACCTAGTTTATACTATACATACCGAAACATACATAAACGTGAATCCACATTAATCTTCATATGAAACTCATCTTGATGCATATTCGCATGATTCATACTCATTACACATCCTACACAAGGCTTACCAAATTGGAAGGGTCATCATTATTATATTGGTTTTTAAGTTGTTTTGCGACTTCTCAATCGTGATACCAAACTTGCATGGAAGATCCCTTAATACCTCGAATGGCTTTCGACATAACTTTTCTTCATCTCAACTTAACCACGACCTTCAGTTTAAGTACCACAAACATTCCATATTGGTTGGACACCAAATGGTTTACCAAAATAAATCTACACCCTTAAACGATTAACCACAAAACACAGGTGTTACATAAATAAAGCTTAGGAATTTGTTAGCTACATCGTTTTAACCAAAACAAAGTTACGTGGATCTGACTAGGAAAGTTTAAAAAAAAAAACTAAACCAATTTTACTAATTCTCAAACCCTATGTCATTCAAACCATTTGTACCTAACAACATCGCTCCTACTTGTCACCCTCACCCAGGCCCGGCCCTGGCTATAGACAAGAGGGGCGATGGCCCAAGGGCATCATCTGCTCAAGTCGAACAGTGTATATATAGGTTCAATTTGGGCTTAAAATTTATCGGTTATTACTTGCCTACTTTGTTTACATTAAATCGTTGCGACGCTGCCCTAGCTTCAACCTTCCCAAACGAAACACTAAATAGAACCTAAAAAAAATCATATGTTTCATTTGTCTTTTTTATGTATTAGGGGCATTTTTTGGCCATTTCGTCCAGGGCATGTGAAATCTCAGAACCGGCCCTGCCCTCACCGCCCCATTGTTATCCGCTCTCACTACAATAAAAATTGCGTTTATAGGACACCACAAATTTTTAAGCGTCCTAATAAACTGTTTTATACGACTTAATTTATAGGACCAATAAATAAAACATCACATCTAAAGACGTTGTAATAAGTTTATACGACACTTTTGGGCGTGTTAACAAGTTTTTCAGGATACTTTTAATACAAAAGTTGCATTAACTATTTTAGGTACTTTTTTGAAAGTGTCATATAATTTCATCTTTTTATATGACATGTGTTTTTATAAGACAACTTTTCAAATAATGTCGTATAAAATAACTAATATAACATTTTATATAAAGATGTTTAAAAAAAACTTGTTATGACACTTTATTTTTTGTTCATAAAAATTAAGTCTTAAAAAGCGGCTTATGAGAACTTTTAAGAACTTTTTGGCGTTTTATAAACAATTTTATCATAGTGTAGATCTCCATCTCTGTCGTTGGCCGCTGCCACTAATCTCCTTTTTTAATCTGTCTATATATAACATATTAAGTGGTTGGAGAATATCAAAAAGAAAGGGATCAATATTAGGGGCAACGACGATAATAGGCAGAGGTGGGGGGGGGGGGTGATGCTAGTGGATGCAAGCGGTTTGAATGTCATAAGATTTAAGAACAGTAAAACTAATATAGATCTTTTAAACATTCTTAACTGGTTACAAATAATTTTTTAAGTTAAAAAAATAACGAGTTTTCTTAAGTGAACTTTCCTCAAACTTCTATTATAGGGTTTTCTTAAGTGAAATTTTTAAGCTACAAATTTGTAGGGTCCACTGAAAATATTAATTAAAGAAAAAGATAATGCACAATGTATAGGGTTTACTAGAAAAATCCCCCCTTTTGGGTAGTTTTGTTGTTTTTCTTTAGCATACAACAAGTGCTCCTTGCCCTTGATTAAGGGTGGAAGACTTAAACCATCCATATTGGTCAACACTATGATTATTGTTTTTACTACTACAAATATTAATAAACGTTTGATACATGGAATAAAACGAGACAATGAAACAGAATGTGATCAGTGACGGATAATAATGAAGGCAGTCGAGGCCAGCCATGGCCTCTCTGCTTTTTTTCCTGCTTATTGCATCAGTAAATACCACCTCTGTGTATATTTATTTAGTTTTGAAAAAAAATGTTTTGCAAAATATGGCATACCGATGAATAAAATGATTAAAGGAGATAATAAGGAATTAATCAGTTGAATATTGAAATAATTATGTTTTTACTTTTTAGATTTTTCAAAAGTGTTATTAATATGAGTCATAATTAAGTGAGAATTAATAAGTATTAATAATTCTCATTTTATTTGTAAATTATAGTTAACAAAAAGTTAATTATTATAAATATATTAACGGGTTGGGTGGGCCTGCCCATATAATTTTTCGCATCGTCCGTGCCTGCCAATTATTTTCAACAAGTCAGTCCGGGCCCGCCCATATTTTCGAGAATGATCGTCCAAACCCGCATTTTTAGTGGGCTGGACAGGGCGGGCCTAGGCCCTATAAGGTTTACTAAAAAAATCCCCCCTTTTGGGTAGTTTTGTTGTTTTTCTTTATAGGGGTGGACATCGGAACCGGGTACCCGCCTTTGGAACCGGAACCGCTTCGGAACTGCCGGTTCTGGAACCGGAACCGATGTAATTGGTCCCGGTTCCGGTTCCTAAAATACGGAACCGATCATGACTGGTTCCGGTTCCGCTTCTCATTTTTTTGGAACCGTTACCCGCTGGGTACCCTCTACCCGCAATTTTAAATAAAAAATATTTTATATATTTATAAATAATAAATAAAACTCAAACTTTTTAGTTTGTTTATGTAATAATTAGTTTTTATCGGATTAGTTTTGACCATTTGTTGTATTTATTACTTTAAGTCGGTATTTTATAGTTTACAATTACATTTTTATCGTATGCAATGTAATTTTTTTAAAGAAAAGTTGAAACCAGGTACCCGGTACCGGAACTGGTTCCCTTCGGTTCCGGTTCCAAAATATAAGGAACCGGTGTTAGCAGTTTCGGATTTCCAGGAACCGCCGGTTCCGGTTTCACTTCCATAAAAAATAGCCGGGTACCCGGTTATGCTCACCAAATTCTTTAGCATACAACAAATGCACCTTGCCCTTAATTAAGGGTGGAAGACTTAAACCATCCATATTGGTCAACATTATGATTATTGTTTTTACTCCTACAAATATAAAAAACTTTTGATACATGGAATAAAATGAGACATTAAGACAAACATGTAATCAATGACGGATGATAATGAGGGCAGTGGGGGCCAGCCATGTTTAAAAATAACCAGTTTAAAAATACTTATGAATGTAAATACCAAAATATATTGTACATTAGTCATAATATTAATTAAATTTTAGTATTTATTTGCTTTCAAAAAAATATATATACAATAACCTTTTTTAAACAATAATCTTAAAAACTATGACATTCAATTTGATCTCATTTGAGAACTTCATGAAATTTCATAGTTGCAAAAAATCAATAAACTCCACTTTGATGAATAATATGTTAAAATATTGGTTGATGTTTTTTGTGTTTTTTAAAGTATATACATATACCATTGGGAAAAGAATTAAGCTTGTTATACATGACACATGATGATATTAGATTGTGGAACTTCTGTTTCATTGTATGTTCTTGAACAAGTTCGGACAAAAGTTAAAAATACAATATATGGTTTACGAGAAATTAATTTTAGTTGATAGTAAACATTTTTCTTACTATAAATTATCTTTTTGTGCCATATCATTGTCAACTCAATAAAGTAAGAATCTCCATAAAACTTTACAATAGATGTTATTATAAAAACCTCATTTTCCTTATTTTTTAATTTTATAAAATATAATTTTATTTTTAGTTGATTATATAAAATTGTATATATATATATATTGTAAAAATATAAAAAAATTCATATATAATTTATTAATCTACACTTTTCTATATTAATTTTAAATTGTTAATTTATATTTTTTTATATATTTGAAAAACAATTAAAACTAAATATAATTTTATGTTACAATTAAAAAAATACAAAATTAAAAAAATACTTCTTTTTATATAAAGTAACACTAAATATGACTTGTAGCGTACTGGTTGAGACCCTGGAGAATGTGGTGGAATATTCCATCTGCCTAGGGTTTGAATCCAATCGTACACAACAATTGTGGCCACTGAGTTTATCAGGCTGTTGTATTGCAGTCATAATTTGCCGGGATTAGTCCAAGCATAGCCTGAGATACCCTTCACAAAAAAAAACACTAAGGGCCGTTTACTGAATCTTACCCGGGTAAGTGTTTGTCGGCAAAATTCAACACTATCACTTACTTACCGGGTAAGATTTTAGTCCACAAAAAGGGCATCGTATGTAAAAATTTACCTGCTAAGCTCTTACCATGGTAAGAGTCGTCGCCAAAACTTACCGGGTAAGACTTTTGGTCCTTGCTTTTCTTGTCTTCGTTCTTACCGGGTAAGATTTTTGGCACTTGTCATATTCCTCGGGTAAGGTAATATGACTTGGTAAATGCTTATCCAGGTAAGCGTTTGGTAAACGACCCCTAAATAACAAATAGTCATATAGATTATTTGTAATCTCAATTCGACCAAGTCGGAGTGGAGTTGATAATGAACTTCATTTGAGTGCATCTCATATTTGATATATATTTAAAAAAAGATATTTACAATTGTTAATTTATGATTTAAATATATATATATATATATATACATACATATTAAGAGAGAGGGGGGGAAGTTCAAATGGAAACTCAAATTTGATTGTGAATGTAAGGATAAAGGAGAGTGTGTCACGTGTCTCATTCAGTCTGAATAATGAAGGGCATTCGGTATGACTAACGAAGTCCATTATTTAGTATGAATAACACACATTTAGAGTGAATATATTCAGGCTGAATGAAACACGTATCACACTCTCCTTTGTCCTCACATTCACAACCAACTTTGAGTTTGCATTTGAGAGAGAGAGAAAGAGAGGTTAATGCGAGGACGATAACAATTTACAAAAATACGAGGGCAATCCTCAGCCAATAAGAATATATAACTGAACAAAAACCTGGGTTCCAATAAGAATATATGACTGAACAAAAACCTCTCTTCCACAGTGAAGGTTCTTGTAAAAAACCTAAGAACAACCTTTTCAAGAACCTCCGTTATAGATGCTTTAAGATACTAATAAATCAATATCCAATATATTAGGAAATTGATTGAAATAACCAATCTCTTTACCCTACTTCACTTTTTGATCATATTTTTATGGTAATTCTCAAACTAGCTATTTCTTTTACATAAATACATAATTTCTTTTTGTAAACGCGTAAATCTTTATGCAAATGTATATTTTTACTGTAAATTTGTACTTTTTCTTAAATATAAATACTCGTTTTTTTATTTTATCAGAACATATGGTTTAATTAAATACATAAAACATTGGCCTTGTTTGCCTTTTCATTTTAAGTTCTTAATCATCACTTATGTCTGATTCGTTTAGACGTTTCATAATCATTTCAGAACTGAAATCAGACTTCAGATCCTATCATCTCTTAAAAAACAAACGCCACCTAAGATAAAAATTAATTGATTTAAAAATAAGATGAATGAGAATAAAAATGTTGTCTATTTTATATTTACCCTTACATATATGTGGTTAGAAAAAAGATAAAATAAAATTTGATGGGATAAAAAGACGCCGTATCACAATGGGTGCAAGGGTCCCACTAGTACCACTTTCTTTGGGTAAAAGGATCTAGTGCCATTATCCCTTATCACTAACAATAACATTCCGTATATCCATTATTATACACGATCTTGTTTGTCCATCCCCTAATATATATATATATATATATATATGTATATATATCAAAATTAAAATCCAAATCCAAATCCAAATCAAAATAGAGTAAATTACGTTTTTGGTTTAGTGGTTTGCTAAAAATTGTAAGGTTAATTATATGTTTTTGAAAGTTTGATTTTTGTTTATATGGTAGTAATTTAAAGGTCGTTTAGCAAATGTTTAACTGGATAAGCGTTTATTAAGTCACATTATCTTAACATATGAGTATGACAAGAACCAAAAATTTTATCCGATAAGAATGAGACAAGGACCAAGAGTTTTATCCGATATGTGAGGTCGAAGACTTCCACCACGATTAGCGTTTACTGGATAAATTGTTGCATCCTATGTCGTTTTTGTTGACAAAAATATTACCTGGTAAGTAAGTGATAGTGTTAAATTTTAACGATAAACGCTTACCGAGTAAGTTTTTGGTAAACGGACCTAATGCGAGGTTGAGGGTGGAGGATATGGCTTTAATGTTCTTGGAGACCCATGATCGGGCTACCAAACAGGGTCGCGATTATATGTATATAATAATCAATTAGAAATTTTTTTATTAAAATATTATATTATTTAATTTTTCGTCTAGGTGAACATGGTAGGGTACGATGTTTTATTTTCCATATATCGTATACCAACCAATTATAATTGATATGTAAAATTTTATACCATGTACCAACCAACTATACTTGATATGGATTTTTTTGTATAACATGTTGGTACGATTTTGTACCGACATGGTGAAAATTGAAGTTACAAATATACTTTTATTGACATCTTTAACAACTAGATATAGATCTACTAAAAACCATCAAACATTTAAATAACATGTGGATATGTGTTGTACCAGTTATCCCCCACTTATACAAACATTCAAATGATTTTCATATAATACAAACACTCATTAGTAATTTAATACAAGCGGAAGCGGTCGTTGAGGAACGATCATGGACTTAGAGGTGTATACAAGTTGCTAAGATTTTTAAGTTTAGGTGAATGAATTCAACCAAATTTGGTATATCCATCTATACTATAATGTAGTAATAAATGAAAATAAGATAATCAAATCTAAAAATCAAAATATGTTGTATTATTGATTAAACTATAATTAATAAATAATTAAAAAAGTCGGTACAATAGGGTATTAACGTGATAAACGACTTTTAATACCATGTATCAACCAAGTTTAGATAGTTGGTACAATATTACCGACCGATTATATAACAAAAATGATACCAATTAACTTAAGATTAACATGCAAATTAATTGTTTTGTCTTATATAAAATTAACACCCTCAAATTTTCTTTTTGTTTATTAGGTATTTGTTTCAATCATATCATGAAATATTGTCATTGACTAACTTTTTTTTTTGAGTGATTTTATATTTTCCATTTAGATTAAATTATTTTTTTTAACAAATTATACGTCCAATATTTATTTAGTTATTATTTCCATAATATATATTGTTGACTAAATATTTTGGTAAGAGGTTGGACTTCTTATTCAACCATGTATAGTTTTCTAAATCAATCAATAATTTGGTTTACATGTGGAAATTAATAATGCAGTGACTATGACTTGACAGTGAGCCTTACGTATGTACTTCTAAAATCAAACTTTCTTTCTTCATATTTTATTAAATGCTCAATAAATAATGCTAACAAATTTCTTTAATAAAAACCTATTAATATAATTCTTTTTTGAAAGACAGCTAATACACACATTTTTTTAGAATATCCAGACTTTCACTTAAAAGTATCGCCCGACTAATCCCTATCGACCATGGTCTGACTGTCTTTATATTAACACAACTTAAACAAGCGATATATAAACATGGTATATTTGGTTTGAAATATATCAAAATAACATCTTTTTACACATGCAGAAATAAAAATTACCATAATTTTATTATGTTATGATGAAAGAAACAAAATTCGATCTTTCGTTATCATTCAAATGTGAAAGCAAAATATTTCATTTTCAAATGGCTTGTATTTATCGGCATGTCATTTTTGATAAAGTCCAAACCCAAAAATCGGTTATTACAACATCTTAATCATCACACATCATTTCTTATAATTTATACCATTGAGTTTTAATTTACATTATGATCTCTCTTTAAGCATATATCTTACATGTTTGTTTGATGGTAATATATACTTGTATTAACTAATCTTGAAAATTATTTTTACCGCAAGAATAAAGAGATTGTAATATTTAAGATTGTTTGGAGTTTATTTTTATTTTTCAAATTAATATGATGTTATGATAACTTGGATGATAACTTATCAGCATTGCAAATATCATTTAAAGAAAATGCTTATGACGATTGATTATAATAGTTGTTTTATTGTGCTTTCTTAATTGATGATTTATCACTGAAAAAAGATAAACCCAAAAAGTTTTAAGTTGAAAAGATTTTATTAAATCATATTGTTTGACTAAATCTAGTTTCTTTTCCTTTTACGACATATGTAATGAGATTTTGGTTTTATGTAATGAAAAGTAAACGCCGAATCACAAGGGGGAGACTAATGGCATCCTAAGGTATGTTAATGACACCCCTACAAAAATGAATCATCGTCACACATGTCAATGTCAAAATCTTCTTTTTACATTCCCAAAGCTATTAAAGTGCAATAAATTACGTGCACACCCGTACTAAGGAGATGCCATTAGCACTCCCCAATCATAAATCTTGAAATAAAGTATTAAACAAATGATACAACTATTACATGTTGTATCTTGTATGCCACAAACCCTGCTCAATTGCTATCATTCAGACTAAGTTAACATATTTATTTAAATCATGTAAACGTGTATCTTTAATGAATTACAAAGAAAACCGGTAAAAATACACCTTTTTAGAAAATGTCCTTTTTTCTTCGTTTTCTAGTTAAAATCTTATCTCGAAGCTGGCAACACGAGTGGTTGATGATTAATCGTCAACACCATCGATTTCCAAACGTCGATTTCGAAATGAAAGAAAACAAGTTCAAATTCAACACATCTTTTAAGTGTATTTATTTATACGTACAAAATACAATACGTATTTGTTCATTGTTTATTGTTTTTGTATGTATACGACGACTGGCGTGCATGCACTTGTGTTTGTCTGCTTTACTGATTTTCATTTTGTATCCCCTATTATCTCTAAATGCCAACTTCACCCCTCTAATAGTAGAGTACTCATAAAAGTACCCTCATAATTTAGGTATATTTGTTTTTTTTTGCCATGTTTGTCCATCCAAAAAAATGTATAGTTAAGGGAAACTAAATATAGAGGTTATCAAATCTTCGCAACAATATACTAACTAATTAAAGAAAACATTAAGGAAGTCATCTAACTTTTCAACCAGGTGTCATCGAACTAGAAATTACCCTCCACTTCAAACACTTTCTAATCAAAACACAAAAAACATAATTAAATGTTAATGGTACAAGTCTTAAAAAATAGAAAAAGAAAATTGATTTTAGAGGGAAGGGGTGACACATATGAGACAAGACAAAACATGACGTGTAGAGGAAGGAAACAGTGCACGGCGTGGATGGGTTGCACAACAACATCCATGGTGGAAGATGACGAGGTTGGGGGCAATGACGGGGTGGGAGCTAACGGTGGTTGACGGTCAGTAGGTAGAGGTGGTGGTGGGCTATTGGCCATCAGTTGGTTGGAGGTGGGGGTTAGTTATAATTGTATCATACAAGTTGCTTATTTCTATAATTTTATTTTTAACGTGTCAAAATCAAATTTTAATTGAATTTATTAAAATATCTTGATGTTTACATATTAGGTTTGTGATATTTTTGAATATGAAATTGAATTCAAAGGTATAATGATTATTTTACTTTTTGAATAATTATTTTTATCCAATTTAATATAAACAATACCAATAATTAAAAAAAATAAAATCTAATAAACATCCTGATGACTATTCTAAATAGTCTATTCATTTAGACGGTACACATGTATATCTAAGTAATCGGTAAGGGGGTGTTTGGATTAGCATATTTAAAACAACTTATGCTTTTTACAAAAAGCATTTATCAACTTATGTGGTACCACAACGGAATTTTAAAAAAAGTGTTTGGATTAACTTATGGCGGTTCCACACCGGAATAAGTCAATAAGTTGTTTTTTAGTGATTGGCAAAAAAGTGCTTTTACATGCAAAATGGCCAAAAAAGTGCTCATAAGTCATAAGTTGTTTTTGATAAGTTACAATCTTTTAACTTATCAAAAACTCATTTTCACCGGTGGGGAACCGATATAAGCACTTTTTATTTTCTCTCATCCAAACACTCAAATCTATTTTTCACCGGTTTCACACCGGTATAAGTTAATAAGTTGTTTTGATAAAGCTAAAACAAATACCCCTTAAGTAATTTGCCCGATATACACATGTGTATAACATGCATACATGCATAAAAATCAAGAAACGACTTTAATTACTTGTTGCACATGCACATACTATCCAGATAAATAGTTAACAAGATGTAAGGTGTTTCTTAAATTTTTATGTTTTAGATGTTTTCTCTTGAACCTATCTATCTATCTATTTATCTATTATGCAACCTTCTTTTTTACGTTTTGGTAGTGCATTGGACTATTTGAGTGTTTGCCATAGTTTGATACCCTACTTTTTTGCCAATTAAAAAATGTTACCCCCTACGTATGCAAGAATTGAGGCATAGCACGTGAAAATGTACAATCATTTTTGTCCTACATCATTGAATGAGGGAAAACAACATAATATAAAAACTTAATTTTCGAAATTACTAATGTACCCATGATAATGATTACAAGTTTCAAGTTTCAAGTTCCTTTCCGTAGACAATATCTTTCTATTTCATTGTTAGGGAGTGTTTATGAAAGATTGTATAAATATTAGGGGTATTAAATGAAATAATCGACAAGCACAGAGTATGTGGGTGTGGAGGTGGACCCACCCACCACCTCTAATCTAATCATCAGTTTGTGTCCGTGTTCTTGTGTTCTATAAATGCTGCCATTACCCTCTTCCCATTTATATATAACAACATTTATGGTAGCCAAGAACTTAAACCCTTGCCTACTTTCACACATACTACCTATACATACACATAGATATATACATACATACATATATAATATATATAGATAGATAGATAGATAGAGGGAGTAATTAATGGATAAGAAGGTGGAAACTATGGAGAATGGAGATGAGAAAGGGGAAGAACTCAAACAGCTCAACTACAGAGGAGTCAAAGCCATGCCCTTTGTTATAGGTATATACATACAGTTACACTAATTATATATATAACACACACGTATATCTATAAATATAGGTGAAAGATCGAGTGAGAAAAAGAGTTAAAACTGAGAAACGTAGAAAAAAATCTGAATCATTGATCATTTTTATTTTTTAATCTCATGCCCACTCATGAATTATGTTGGGAATTAATATGGTGCATCTCGGTGCACCTCATTGGTGTTAACATTCAATCAGGATTGATCAAAGGGAGAAGATTTCTTCTTGCGTTTCTCACGATAACTTCCCTTTCACAGGAACTCAACGCCATGTATATATATATATACACACACACACATACACCGACACCCACACATGTTCATACCTTTATGATACCGTTAATGCACAAAGTACGTATAGAAAGTAGTTTTCGAAGTCGTGAGCTTTGTTGAGGAATTGTATTTTAACGACATATTTCTGAGAAAAGTTTGTAGGAAAAGTCTTTCGTTTAGTAGCGAAAGTTATGCTAATTAATAAACATAAGACACATAATCTTATTTTTGTATATACGTGTTTAAATCTTTTCACCACTACAACAAGTTAACAACCCAAAGATTTCAATTATATTATTTTTGTAATTATTTGTGTTTAATATATATTTCCGATGTTTTAGGAAATGAGACGTTTGAGAAGCTTGGAACGATTGGGACATCAACGAATCTACTGGTGTATCTAACTACAGTATTCAATATGAAGTCAGTAGACGTTATTAATCTCAATAACGTATTCACCGGTACTTGCAATTTCGGTACCCTTGTCGGAGCTTTTCTCTCCGACACTTATTTCGGCCGTTACAAGGTCTTAGGTGCCGCTTCCATTTCATCTTTCATGGTACAAATATTAGTTTTAATTCTAGATTTTATTTCAAAGTTTAATACTATTACTTTACTATAATATTTTAATTCAATAATTTTTTTTTAATTTTTAATTTTTAATTTAATTCAGGGGATGCTTGTGCTAACGTTAACGGCAGCCGTCTCAAAACTTCATCCTCCGAATTGTGTAGACGACTCCCCCTGTATCGGACCGACGGCTTGGCAAATGGCTTTTTTGTTGACCGGTTTTGGGTTTCTGATCGTAGGAGCTAGTGGCATCCGGCCATGTAACTTAGCCTTCGGTGCGGACCAATTTAACCCCAAAACAGAATCCGGCCAATCGGGAATTGCTAGCTTCTTCAATTGGTACTACTTCACCTTTACGTTCGCTATGATGGTATCGTTGACCGTTATCGTTTACGTGCAAGCGGATATTAATTGGGCCATCGGATTAGCCATCCCGACGTTCCTTATGTTCCTCTCGTGTGCCGTCTTCTTTGTGGGCACCAGGATTTACGTCAAAGTGTTGCCTGATGGCAGCCCTTTGACGAGCATTTTTCAGGTCCTGGTGGCCACTGTCAAGAAGAGGAGATTGACGGTTCCTGAGGAACCGGCTGTCTCTTTGTTCAATCACGTTTCCTCCAAATCCATCAACTCAAAACTTCCTTATACCAAACAATTCAGGTAATACAAAAGTCCAAACAACCGTTAAATATGTTTCAACTGTTTTAACGTATTGTTTTATACAACTTTAGTTTAAATGTATTATAAAAAATGTTTAAGTTTAGGAGATCAAATAATTATGCATCTTATATGAAAATGTTGTAATAAATTGATAAAACCCTTTTTCGACCCTATCAACCTTAAAAATGCTTTTAACATAAAAGGCATATTAGTTTTTTTAATTATATAATATGTCTTATTTTTATAAGGTTTCTATACAAGTATGTGTTTATATGATAATTTTCAAAAGCGTCATACTACTATAACACTTTGTCTATAAATGTCATTAAAACTTACAAAACCATCTTATCAATTTATTGTAACACTTTTAAATGAAAAACTCAGTTGTCTAATTCTATAGAACAGTGTAGAATATTTAAATATATTTGGCGTCCTATAGATAACACAAATTTTGTTGCCGTGTGAAATGACAGGTTTCTGAATAAAGCCGCAATTAAAACCGAAGACGACAAAATTAACCCCGACGGATCGTCAGAAAACCGTTGGAAGCTTTGTAGTATTCAACAAGTAGAAGAAGTGAAATGTGTAATAAGAACTATTCCCCTTTGGCTTGCTTTGATAATCTACAGTGTTTCACTCCACCAAATGCAAACCTACACCGTCTTCCAAGCCCTACAATCCGACCGCCGGCTCGGTTCCGGAACCTTCCGGATTCCGGCAGCCTCCTACACCGTCTTCCAAATGCTAGCACTCACCGTTTGGATCCCAATCTACGACCGATTACTCGTTCCACTTCTCCGCAAAATAACAAACAAAAAACAAGGGATTTCGGTCCTCCAAAGGATCGGAGTCGGAGTGGGCATCGCCATTTTAACGCTGCTTGTTGCCGCCTTAATCGAAACGAAAAGAAGAGACGTGGCCCACGCAAAGCCGACACTCGGGTTGGAAAGGGGGAAAGGCGCGATCTCATCGATGTCGGGCTATTGGTTGATATTTCAGTTGGCGATCGCGGGCCTCTCGGAAGGGTTTGCGATAATCGGGTTCGTTGAGTTTTTCTACAAGCAGTTTCCGGAAAACATGAGGAGTTTCGCGGGCGCGTTTTTGTTTTGCGGGCTGGCAATGTCGAGCTATTTGAGTAGTTTCTTGATATCGGTGGTTCATAAAACGACTAGCGAAAAAGGGTCGACGAGAAATTGGTTGGCCGAAGATTTGAACGAGGCCAAGTTGGATAATTTTTATTATTTGTGCATGGGGTTGGAGGTGATCAACTTTATATACTATTTGATGGTGGCAAATTGGTATAAATATAAAGGGACTGGAGATGAAAAAGATGACGTGGCATTAGAAGATATGTCAACCCAAAAACATATGATTTGAAAAAAATTGTTAGGTGAAATGACTATAATACCCTTAGACGATGTTAACGTTGGGATGAAAATGAAGTACCCAAATGTGGGTTTCTTGAAAAGATCTCCGATATGTATTAGAAGATCTAGTTGCATAAGTTAAATTGTGTAAAAGTAGGTATGGTAATTAATTAAAATGGTATGGGGTATTTTCGACCTTTTTACATGCAAACGGAGTTCTACGAGGAACATTTTGTAATGTACTTTAAAATAGTAGATTAGTCTAATGGGATAGATTCCAGCGACAGCTGAAGTTAAGCTGAATAGCGTAAAAAGAAATCTTCTTCTTTGAATTAATCATAATTCAATTTCAACACTAATGAAATGTAATTATGATCAATTCAAAGAAGAAGATCTCTTCTTACGCTGTTCACCATAACTTCAGTTGTCACTGGAATCTATCCCATTAGACTAATCTGCTATTTTAAAGTACTTATGGACATTACAAAATGATCGAGGTGCACCGGATCAATTCGTTTCTAAAACGTAATTCATGAGCGGACATGAGATTAAAAGTGATAAATGGTTCAGATCTCTTATAACGCTTCTTACGTTAACTCTTCTTCTTGCCTGATCCTACGCCTTAGTCTAATAGAGCTGGGTTCCGGTAAGAAGAGAACTTACGGTAAGAAGCATAAGAAGGGATCAAGACCTTTTTATCGATCTTAATTGAAGATCGACACTATAAGATGCACCAGATCAATTCTCGTAAGGAGAGCGCAATTCATGGGTGAGTGTGAGATTAAATATGATCAAGGATTCAAATCCCTTCTTACGCTTCTCACTTTGACCTCTTTTCTCACACGATCCTTCACCTAGTCTTAATAATAACAAAATCAACACCAATTTTTACTCGTTTGACTCAAAGTGGTCGTATTTGTCAAATCAGAACGGGTCTTCTGATTTAATCCCGAGCTTTTGGCATATAGTTTCCTATGGACATATGTTCAAGGTATCGTATTTATGAGGTATTCGTGTCAGCTTACACACATATCATATCATATCATATGATATGAAATATTAAAAATAAACATTAAGAAAAATCCTAGGTGTTTTTATAAAAACTCTAGCAGAGTTGTGTTCCATTACGGATCAACCATTGCCCAACATCATCCATAGATTTGTGGTCCATCCACATACTAGTAATGGACCACGATATAGCAAGTCCAATCATTTCCCTTTTTAATCATCATTCTTAAATGATTAACTAAATTCATAACATCTCAATTCATGGTGGCAGACATTTGAACCAACCAATTATTATTAAATTTTGTTATTATTTGTATGTAATACAATCATAAGGGATGTTTCAGTTAATAACTATTAACTCTAACAAACTTTACAAACCAATATTAACTCTTCATTTATTCTAATAAATATTTTATTTTATTTTATGTTCTAATTCAAATCAATGATCATAATTAATGAACATATTATATTATATATACATTTTAACCATAATTAATTAATAATGATAGTTGTCCATAAATATCTCAATTGTTTTCCTAATATAATGGTTTACAAAATTTATTTAATTGTTGGATTTGCAATTAAAACCACCCCTGCAATGATAAGTTGTAAATTTTATTATATTCAACATTAATAATTCGTGAGACTTCTAAGACCACATTTTTATACCTGAAAGTTCACAGCAAAACACTATTAATATATTCGGATTTTTTATTTTACCTTCTATGTTTTGTTATGAAGTTTCAAGTGTAAAACAACATGATCTCACGGGTCTCACGAAAACATCATGGTCTCACGTAAACCCATCCCATAGGGCATAGGATATATGACAACAAAAAATGTGATCTCATGGTTTTTATCTGAACCCGCCCTGATATGTATATATATGGGTGGGTTCAGATAATAACCGAGTTTTAGTTTTGAACGTGAGGACAAAGGAGACCGCGACATGTGTCCTTTGTATCCACAGGTTATTCATCATGAATGAATTATGACCATGTGTTATTTATATTGAATGTTGTGTTATTCACACTGTATGTTGCATCATTCATTATGAATAGTTTATGAACTTCACCCTCGTTATATATCCTGAATTTTGTATAACGACTTGTTACTCCAAGTTAGGGACTAAAGATGTATAAATTTTAGTATGAATCCAAGGACTCAATAGCCATTAAATGAAAATTGTGGACTTGATCTCAACTTTGGAAATTTTAAGTTTAAAGAGACCGGGATAGAGGTGAAAGCTTTAAAATTAGCAAGAGGAATGCGTGGCCAAACTCTCTCTAGTATCCTCTATTGATTTCCAACAAATTCCAACAAGAAAGCAATTAGGATTCAATTTCAAGCTTTTGGAGTAGTTTTAGAAGCACTAATAAAAAGTGAAAGTGTGTAAAAGGTTTTAGGAAGAAATCATTGTTTAAAAATAGATTTTTATGTTAAACCTTCGGATTAATGTGAGTTTAGTTACTATATAGGGAGGTTCAGGGGAAATGTAAAAAAAAAAAGAAAACTGAAAAACATCCTGGGAGCCCTCCATCGGGACTGTATGCACACAGATGCATACAAGCGAATGAAACTGTTTTTTTTTTCTATGCACCAGTGCATAGAAATAAATGCATGTTACAAATTACCAGTATGCATCAAAACATTTCTAGCTCAATGGTAAGGTAACATCCTGGGGGGGTTACTGGATGTTATCCCTAATCATCGGGGTTCGAACCTCCGCGGTGTGCGGTGATACCCAGATCATGGGCATGCCACTTAGTGGTACCCTTTATTGGGTTGCGCCGTGGTCGACGGGGATTAGTCGGGTGGCACCCTTAAGTGGGAGCCCGGATATCCCGGGAAAGAGTGTATGTGTGTTAGCTGCCTTTCAAAAAAAAATTACCAGTATGCATTTGTGCATTACCATTCAGATGAAGTGCTCCCAATGTGTTCTTCAGTTTTCGCTTTTTGACGCTTTCCTCTGAACCTGACCCTAATTGTGCATGTTGTGATTTTAATGAACCGTTTAATATACAAATGGAGTTAAGACATAAGCCTTAAGGCCATGCTTCTAAACAAATTGCAACATTTATGTTGACTTGTTCAAATTAGAAAATTTCAAAACTTTGTAAAATTTATAACAAATCGTTCATTCACTAGAATGACGTGTATGATAATTTTTAGGAATCTTGAGATGTTTACTACAAATCTATATAATAGGGTAATAACATGATTTTGGTTTTAAATCGGTCAAAATTGTGAGATTGTGAAACTTGTTTGCCGTTAGAAGGAAACAACGAACCAATTTTATAAAATTCTACAGATTTTGAAGAGATTTGTCTAGAACTTTTGTTAAAACTATGTTATAGTTCAACCGACTTGTATCGTGTTTTATATGGATCGTAGTTTGATGTCTATTGGCGGTCGAGGCAATGGTTTTAGTGGAGGTCGTGATAATGCTTTTGATAGACCCATGAGTCAGATGGTCTAGACGCCATTCGTGAGGATATTGTTGCAGAGTCATCTCACATCCATCGTTTGCCTGAGTATATATATTAGTTGATTTTGTTTATATCATATATCAAACTTTGTTAACTAATACTAATGTTAATTATGGCAATTTTGCTTGTGAAAATGTTAGTCGTAAAGCTTTCGTCCTATTGAAGGAAATGTTTATGGGTCTTTGGACATCTTGGAAAGATGTTGATAGAAGTCAAAGGCTATTTTGTTCCAACGTTTTAAGGTTTCTAGTTACGATATTTAAATTTATAAATTGTTCAATGATAGCTTTAGGGCCGTTTACCAAACGCTTACCCGGGTAAGTGCTTACCAAGTCCTATTACCTTACCGGAGGAATATAACAAGTACCAAAAATCTTACCCGGTAAGAGCGGAGACAAGGAAAACACGGTAAGCGCTTACTGGGTACCAAAAATCTGACCAAGAGTCTTACCCGGGTAAGTGATGTAAACGACTCTTACCACGGTAAGCGCTTACTGGGTAATTGTTGCATATGATGCCGTTTTTGTGGACTAAAATCTTAACCGGTAAGTAAGTGATAGTGTTGAATTTCGCCGGTAAGCACTTACCCAGGTAAGATTTGGTAAACGGCCCCTTAATTATTTGAACATGTTATGCATGTGAAGAATAACTATATGTGACATGGAGATATTGATGGACTTGTCCATACAACATGGAATGACACATTGAAGAAGCATTGGCCAAATATTATGCACGAGGCCGAGGAAGATGCAGTTACAAAGGCCCTTGATGCAAATGTAGAGTTTGATGGGTCTAGTTACGAGGATCTGATCCCATTTAGCCCGTCATGGATTCCCCCAGACTATTTGCGTGATATGATCATAAACTTATGTATTATTAATGATTTACATTATATCTAAACTTTTCTATTGTGTTTTTGTAATGACTTTTGTTTTATATATAAATCGTATACATACAAATGGAAAAAGAAGTCGCGAGTCAACAACTAGGACCGAAATACCTTGCATGATGGAGTGATGCCAAATCATACCGGGGGTTCCATTTCCAATTCAAAGCGAGGATGTCGTTTTGTAAGTTAACACAATTTTAATCATGTTTTAAAACTTATTTTGTTTTATTAATGACTGAATTAATAAATATATTGAACTTTGTAGGTACAATCGAGGGTCGCGAACCGACTGCTACGGAGATGTTTACGATGACCCATAAGAACAAAGGGTCGAGGCCGCAGGAGTCATCGGGGTCGGGGACTGGGCAGTTTGTTACCCGAAGGCTAAAAAATTTGTGGTTAGTAATTACTCTTTTATTAGTTTGCTAGATGAAAAACTCATTTTGAATACTCATATAGTTTTGGGTTAGAACGTGTCATCTGACATACAAATTAATTGATTGGTTGGAATTAGGATTTATAAATTGTATCATATATCCGGACGTGTAATAAGAATAAATATTTATTTATTGTATAGATCAAGTGGCTTCGGCCGGTAGTAGTCCTACTATTTTTTAAGAAAATTAAAACTGACTTGTTTTTATCATTAAAATCATAAATCTATACAATTATATCGAGAAATGAGGGTCCATAGGGCCCATCGAGAATTGAATGTGTTTACACTTCGCATCTCATCACCTACTCTACGACTTAAAACACTTTTTTCCACTATTTAAATAACGTATTCTACCCGACATTTTTTGTCCATAACTTTGTTATCTTTTATTAGGATAAGGTTGATTACACCCTTTATTAATTTTTACTCGCAGATACAAACAACAAGTTTTTTCATATTTTATGATGATATTTTTAAAAGAGCTCAAATGGTAAAAACATATATTTTCTTAAATAAATGGTGAAAATATGATTCTGCATATAATTTATTAAACAAAGAAGAATTTAAAATAAATAAATAAAAACAGGACATAAAAAAGATGTTTACGTAATTAATTGTTTTTGTTCTGGAAATGGATCTCAACATGTGGTTATAATGATATTTATAGCTTGAGAAAGAGATTCAATATTCCATAGGATTGGACCCCACCCATTTACACCCACTTGTCTTTTATAAATGCATATTTATAGTTATTCTCCAAAAAAATTAAACTATACAAAGTAATTGTTTGACTTGTATGAATTATGAGGTTCGTAAAGATTGAGACTTTAACGTACAACCCACACACATATAACATATAGGGTCAGATTGAATGGAAAAAACGGTCAAGTTATAAGAAAGCTAAAAGCTTTAAGATCATACATAATTACATATGATACAACACATGTTTCACTGACCTGCCTATAGCGTTTCTTGTGACCATTGGTCACGTCCACCAAGTTGTTTGCGTCCTTTTTGGACGTGTGTATCACATGTAATCATATACGATCTTAAAGTTTCTCGTCTTTTCATAAATTAATCAATTTCTCGCATGATCCTTTCTCTAGATAGAGACAGATGATCAAAAGGAAAACAATAAATAAATAAATAAATAAGAGGATACGAAAACAGATGATTTATGTGTAGAATCACACGTGATTTTACATTAACATGCGACTTTTGACATGAATCATATGTGATCTTGTACGGGATGCTAGTGTAAAATCACATGTGATTTAGTTGTTTCAAGTGGTGATTAAAAGTTTAAAATGAAAAAACAAATAAGACCTTAATCATGTGATTCAAAATACCAAAATATGTGGATACGACAAATATTCACATACCCATCAAAGGTTTTTCAAAAGACAAAATTTCATGCCTTACAACTAGGGCAAATGATGGATTTTTGTCGATGTCTCAAATGTGGTGTCGATCTTTGTTTTTGTATTATTTGTGTTTGGTTGTTTAAATATATTAGTTAGAGGTCATCATCATATACTTAAAACATCACATATGTATAGTATTGGCAAAAGAGAATACTTGAGTAAATGTATATTAACCATCTAGTATATTTTTTTCCTACCATTATCTAACTCTTATTTATCCAAAACTAATTAAGTAATATATAAAATACAGCTAAGTACAAACATATTAAAAAGTTATGAATCAACATGACATGTAGTTTGGACCCGAACTACATTGTTCTTACTTAAAAACGTTGCAGACAATATATAATAATTACTCACTCCGTTCTATTTTAAGTGTCTACATTTCTATTTATATTTGTCCCAAAATAAGTGTCCACTTTCAAAATTAAATAACCAAATTCTCAAATTACCCTGAATTAATCTACAAATATTTAAGAGTTGTGAAAAGAGATAAATTAATTAAGGGTAAAGATGTCATTTGGTTAACCAAAAAGTGTAATAATTATGCATGTCTAAAAACGTATGTTATTTCAGTTGTGGACATTTATTTTGAGACGAAAGAAGTATCACTTTATCAAAGTTCAAATTTAATATTTATCCCGTCGACACGTAAAGAAACACAAAAAAGAAAATGATAACAGTACTTGTCACGTTTAAAAACTAGAACAAACAAAGTTGCTTTTCTATTGGTTCTATGATGCATTATTAAAATGTACTTTTTAATATAAATTAAATTATTTTATATTCATCTGATTCATTAAGGTTCGTTGCCATGTTATAGTGAGTCAACACACTTAGTTTATAAATTTAGGGGTGGACTAATTTATTTCTTACACGTACAAAACTTATATTTTATAAACTTAATATATATTTAACATGATTATGATATATATCTTAATCACCAATGAAAAGGCAAAGTAACAAAAAGAAGTTAGTTTTCAACATCAAAAAGCAATCCAAAAAAGTTCCGAAGCAATTATTTGATACAAAAAATTCAAAATAAGTAGACAAAATGTCTTAAAAAAATATCATTAAATTACCGAAAATAACCTAAATAATTGATATTTAATGTTACATTTGAAAAGACTAATAATTTGGCAATAAATGTGATCTTTGGACGTGTAGCTCAATTAATAAAAGAACAGAATGACTTTACTTAAATACAATATAGGTTTAAGTTCAAATCTTGTATGAGACAGATTTGAACCTTTTCGTTAGTCTCAGTCACTGAGTGAGCTCTGAAATACCAGTAATTTTACTGGTTCCTAGCGGTGGGTTTCGTATGGATTGAATATTGATCAAGGTTGTCTTTAATCAAACATTGTGCTCAAATTTGGTGATAAATGTGTATATATATAAAGCAAGTCTCACAACCAACCAACGTTAAACCTACTTCCCTTCCTCCATCTCTCAAGCTCATTCACTTTCTGCTTCACTCACCAACAATGGAGATGGAGATGGAGATGGAGGAGAAGGAGAAAGATGATCAAAGAGTATTGCAACACGATGAACCAGAACTGAATTACAGAGGAGTTAAAGCTATGCCATTCATCATAGGTTTGTGTAATTGTACTTTGTAAATTGTAATCAATTCATATGAACTTCAATTGCTCAAGGTCACATTTAGTGTTCATATCATAACACTGTTAATTAGTAGATTAATTAATGAAGTAAAAGTTGAATTGAATTGTTGTTAGGAAATGAGACATTTGAGAAATTGGGAGCAATTGGAACCATTTCGAATTTGTTGGTGTACCTAACCACGGTGTTTAACATGAAGAGCATCACAGCCACCACTCTCCTCAACGTCTTCAATGGCACCACCAATTTCTCCACCTTGCTTGGGGCGTTCCTTTGCGATACCTACTTCGGTCGTTACAAAACTTTGGGTTTTGCTTCGATTGCATCCTTCACTGTGTGTGCTTATCTTCATAACTCTCACCGATTATGTTAATTTTTTTGATTTTGAATTTGTTCTGATGCTCGATTTATGATCTAATTTAGGGCTTGCTTTTAATCGATTTAACCGCCGTGTTCAAAGGACTTCATCCGCCGGAATGTGAATCAAAAGAAGGGAGCCACTGCACCACCGCCACACCATTGCAATGGCTGTTTCTACTGACCGGATTCGCGTTAATGATAGTCGGAGCGGCCGGAATCCGGCCGTGTAATCTCGCTTTTGGAGCAGATCAGTTCAATCCAAAGACGGAATCCGGTAAGAGAGGGATAAACAGCTTCTTCAATTGGTATTTCTTCACTCTGACCTTCGCACAAATGGTGTCGGTTACTCTGGTGGTTTACGTTCAGTCCGACGTGAGTTGGTCCATCGGACTAGCAATTCCGGCGATCTTCATGTTGATCTCGTGTTTCCTGTTCTTCGGTGGTACCAAAATTTACGTGAAAGTGAAACCGGAAGGAAGTCCGTTCACAAGTATGGCGAGGGTAGTGGCGGTTGCAGTGAAGAAGCGTGGCCTGAAACTGCCACAACAACCATCCCTGAAACTTTTCAACTACACACAACCGAAATCCATTAATTCATCTCTGCCATATTCGGATCAATTCAGGTAATTCACCCTTCCCATTCTTTTGCATGTTCTTCGGATAATTAATTCTTTAACTTCAAACATTAAATTCTTACTCGCAAATCAACCAGGAATCATAGAAAAATGTGCCAATTCACTCTTGTCCCACACTTAAATTAATCCAATTAACTTAGAAGTTAGATCCAAAGATTCCTGTCCATGTGCATGTTTAAATTTAAGTTTCTTATCATTATTACACTTCTTTTTAACCATTGGCTAAGGCTTATAGGAATGAGGCTAAATAACCCATCTACCTCAGGTTCAAATCCAGTCGCAAACAACTTGTGGCCACCGGAAGATTATCTTAAGGCTGCATGCTTTAACAGTCTTAAAATTGTTAGGGATTAGTCTAGACAAATGTCTAAGATACATTTTCTAAAAAACAATCAATAGTTTTACCTAGTAATATGTTTAGGGTTTTATATCGTTGACACGTTTTAAACCACAAACAAATGAAAAAGAAGCAAGAATGTAACAGAAATTCTGAAAACTGTTGTGGATTTGTGTAGATCAATGTATTGGAAACAAGTCAGATTGCACACGTTACACTCAATCATTAGCCTTCTTTTGTGTCAATAATATAGATCCATTTAATTTCTTTGATGTACACACTTTTCTAATTATCTTTACCATGACCAACTACTTAAATATCTTCACACTACATGTTTAGTCCTTTATAAGAAAGAGACGAGCAATTACACCTTTTAGCTATGTTGCCATTAAATTATTTAACAAAATTTTATATTTCCATGGATGAATTGGGATTTTGGTGTTAACATGTGGTGGCAAATGATTGAATCCAAACACCATCCACCTAATTATAGGACATTGTTATTTTCTTTCTTTTAATAGTTATGGGACCAGTGCAATGAGGATGTTTGAATTAGTAACGTATACCCTTTAATGGGTATACATTTTTTGGATTGTTAGAGTTGGGTCAAATAAAAATCGATAGTTATAAACTCCTAATAAGAAAAACTTTGAAAATGATTGCATAATTGGCATATTCATTTCTTAATCTTTTCATATATCTATTGTATTCACATTATACAAAGCTATAGTGTGTACATTTTACCCCTAGAAAAATACCAAACGTTCTACTTTACACAATGATCAAATGGGCTATAAAGAAGGGTGAATGTTTCAAGTCATTTTCTTTTGAGGGACTAAATGTGTAATTAACAAATCTTGTAAGGCTCATAGTTGACCACATAGTCTTCTCAATTAGTGGAACATAACAAATTCCACGTAACAAGTCAAAAAGCCAAATTTCAATCAGCCACCTTTAACATCATTGATGTTTAGACGGTATTCGGGTCAAAAGCTGACTCTCCACCGTGCCTGACAGCAACCTTATAAAGTGATGTAATAAAATTACATATGATAGATAGATATTGTTAAGTTAAAAGATAATCTTTTTACAAGAATCTTTGTATAAAAGTTTGATTGTCGTTTAACCAATGCAATTCCAACATGTTTATTTTAATGAAGGCGGGAAAATGTGTTGAGTCTCTAACAGTTTGTTTGTTTGTTATTAGTTTAACAAGTTTAATCAGACTTATAACTTATTCGGTCAACTACATGTGATTGTTTGGTAGTGGTTTCTTGATATAGAAAATAATTTATTCTATCTATAAAAAAGACTCTCTTAAACATAAACATTTCCAGATCTATAGAAATAGATTAATCCACAAATATAATTTCATTCATATATAGGACTTGAAAAACAACCAAACAATCCTTATATAAGTGCAAGCTCTCATGTGATAGTATGTGAAATTTATTTGAATTTTTCTCTAAGAGAGCAAATAAAGATATATTTTTATATCTATATTATATTATAATGCATTTAAAATTTTTTTTTTCTTAAAAACTCTTAATTTTTAAAAATATATGCAACTATAAAAATCTTTAGTATAAATATAGACCTTCAAACTTTATAATATTCTTATTTTTTCCACTTACAAACAATGAAACAACAATAAAATAAATATAGACCTTACTAATATAAATATTAGAATACTACATAAAATTGAATAATAAGTAGAAAACTCATACCAAGCCATAAAATAACATTATTATTGATTTATCATATTCAAATTTCATAAGTATGTTTGATGGTTTCTTGAGTTTGTGTAATAATTAAATACTGATTTATGATTATTATATTTTAAAAAATTCTTATTAATGGGATGATATTTGTATCAGATTTCTTAATAAAGCAGCAATCGTGACACCGGAAGACAAAATCAACCCAGACGGGTCAGCATCCGACCCATGGAAGCTCTGCAGCATCCAGCAAATAGAAGAACTAAAATGTGTATTAAAAGTAGTACCCATATGGGCTGCAGCCATCACATACTCCATAGCCATGACCCAACAAACCCAATACGTCGTCTTCCAAGCCCTTCAATCCAACAGACGTTTCTTCAACACCAATTTCCAAATCCCAGCTGCTTCCTACACCGTCTTCACCATGCTCACTCTTGTCATCTTCCTCCCCATCTACGACCGCCTCATCGTCCCCCAACTCCGCCGTATCACCGCCAAGGACGGCGGCATCTCCCTCCTCCAGAGGATCGGGTTCGGGATATCGCTAACGGTCGTAGCTTCACTTGTATCGGCTTTAGTGGAAGAGAAACGGAGGAAGTTGGCGCTTACGGAACCGACATTAGGGTATGAACCTCATAGAGGTGAGATTTCATCGATGTCGGCATTTTGGTTAATTCCGCAATTATCATTGGCTGGATTCGCGGAGTCGTTTACTTCGATTGGTTTGGTGGAGTTTTATTATAAACAGTTTCCGGAGAATATGAGAAGCGTTGCGGGTGCGTTTTTCTTTTGTGGGATGGCGGCATCGAGTTATTTGAATGGGTTTTTGGTGACGGTAATTCATCGGACGACGGAAGGGGCGGTCACCGGAAACTGGTTGCCGGAGGATCTGAATAAGGGTAGATTGGACTACTTTTATTTCTTGATAACTGTAATGGGAGTGTTGAATCTAGGATACTTTCTGGTGTGTTCAAGGTGGTATAGATACAAATTAGAGAGCGGTGGCCGTGGTGGTACGAAGGTGGAGACGGAGAAGAAGGCTGAGAAATACGCGGTTTGAAAAGCAAGCAATTAAATTAGTTAATTACGGGTTCAAATGAGAATTCAAATTAGGTTGTGAATGTGAGCACAAACGAGAGTGCGACATGTGTCTCATTCAAAGAAATATTATAGTATATATTCAGTCTGAATATATACTAGATTGAATATTTCTTTGTATATTCAGACTGAATATATACTATATTCATTCTGAATATTTCTTTGTATATTCAGTTTGAATATTGCTTATTTTGACACATGTCATGCTCTTATTTGTTCTCACGTTCACAACCAAATATGAGTTCACATTTGAAATTTCCTGTATATACATATATATATATATATGATATATGTAAACGTAGAATATTATTATATACACAATGTAGAAGTTTGAGTTATACGAAGAAGCAGAATAGCCCTTTTTTTTCTATAGCTTGCGATATGTGGTTGTGGTCAAGGTAATGAAATAATTCCATTTATTTTTCTTGTTCACGGATTAATTTTTAATCTTATTCCATGTAACTGTTCTTCTCGGACATTGTTCACATGAAAAGAAGAGTTAAAGCAAAAAACGTAAGAAAAAATCTAAATTTTTTAATCACTTTTTAATTGTCCACCAATGAATTATGCTTTATAGGGGAATCGAATTGGTGCATCTCATTTGTGTTGACATTCAATTAGAATTGATTCAATAGTGCAGATCTTTTTTTATGTTTTTCACTATAACTTCTCTTTTTATCGGAACTCAACCATGTAATAGCCATATATAATAACTCTAATATTTAAATAAATAAAATCAATTATTAACAATCCTTTCACTCCCCTCTGAACGACTATTATATTCCCACCGACCTTGGTCGATGTGGGACTTCAACACACCCTCTTTAACAAAGGGTAGTGACGCAGCAGGTTACGCGGAATAGGATCGACCAGCGTCAACCCGAAAAGTAGACAAATTCCACAAGCGTGAAATTAAACAAGAACTCGTAAAACGATAAGCAAAGCAAAGCTAGATTGTATTGATAATTGAATTGAATGAATAATTGACAAAGCTAGGAGGCTTTAAATAGGCTAGGAAATAGAACTAAACTAGGAGACGTTAAAAGAAAAGGAAACTAGAAAAAGGAAAACTAAATCAATCCTAAGTTAACTAGGAAACTAATTAATAAAAGGAAAGTAAAGAAATAAAGAAAACTAAAATAAGGAAACTGTAAATAAGGAAAGTTGTAAATAATCGGATCTAATGGTGCATTGAGTTAATGCTTCTGGTTCTGTCGCGTTTCTCTTCGATCTGTCGGGCCAGGCGATCCGTATCAGTCTCCTCCACCTCTGAAGAGCTCGACCCTGAGCTCGTTTCCAAATGGAAATCATCCGCATAGTAATCGTACAGATCCGCGACATTAAAAGTGTTGGAGATGTGAAGCAAATCGGGAAGGGCGACGACATAGGCATTGTCGTTGATTTTCTTGGTGATCTTGAAAGGTCCGTACTTCTTGGGTTGGAGTTTGCCATAGGTTCCAATGGGAAATCGTTCCTTTCGGAGAAAAACCATCACATCATCACCTATCTGAAAAACTTTTTTGCGACGTCGTTGGTCCGCGACTTCTTTGTTCTTCACACCAATTTGTTTCAAGCGAGCTTTGACGTTTTCTTTTACGGCTTGAACATCCTTAGCCATATTCTCCGCTGCCATACTTGATCCAGGTAGATGTGGGAGTTTGACTAACTCAACCACATGTTTGGGAGCCGTTGTGTAAACGAGAGAGAAAGGTGAACAACCGGTCGCCGAATGAGTTGCACTATTGTAGGCGAATTCGATTTGGGGTAAAGCGAGATCCCACTGTTTCGGCTTATCGCTACAAACACTTCTAAGCATGTTTCCCAACGTTCGATTGGTTACCTCAGTTTGACCATCAGATTGCGGATGCGCCGTGCTACTTTTGTTGAGTGAGGTACCAAACATTCTCCAAAGAGTGATCCAAAAGTGACTTAAAAACTTCGAGTCACGATCGGAAGTAATAGTCTTGGGAACCCCATGAAGGCGTACAACTTCTTTGAAAAACAACTTGGCGATATTACTTGCGTCGGCTGCCTTTTTGCAAGCAATAAAATGCGTCATCTTTGAGAAACGATCTACGATGACGAAAATAGAGTCAACGCCTCGTTGCGTGCGAGGTAATCCAAGGACATCCATGGACAAATCTTGCCATATGTCGTCCGGAACTGGTAGTGGCAAGTAAAGGCCGGTGTTTTGACTATGGCCTTTGGCGGTTTGGCATGTATAACACCTGCGACAATGGTGCCAACGTTGCGCCTCAAACGGGGCCAATAATATCGGTCAATGACACTAGCGATGGTTTTGTCTCGGCCAAGATGCCCACTTAGACATCCTCCATGCAAATCTCGTATCAACTTTTCGCGAAGAGAGGAATTAGGGATGCACAATTGATTACCTTTAAAAAGATAACCGTTGTTGACATAGTAATCATCCATCGGTGTTCCGCCTTTGCATTTGGACCAAAGAATTTTGAAGTCATCATCGTCCTCATATTGATCCTTAAGTACTTCAAACCCGGTAATCTCTTGAGAGAGAGTGACCATCGAGGTAGCACGCCGGCTCAAGGCGTCGGCTACTCGGTTAAGTACTCCCGACTTATGTTTGATCACAAAAGGGAATTTTTGCAAGTAACTTACCCAACGTGCGTGCATCTTACTCACCGATTTTTGACTATTGATAAATTTCAAGGCTTGATGATCGGTAAAAAGAACGAACTCTTTTTGTACGAGATAGTGCTCCCATTGTTTTAAAGCACGAAAGACCGCATAAAATTCTCGATCGTAAGTGCTCCACTTTTGTCTCGCCTCGCTTAGCTTTTCGCTAAAGAACGCAATCGGTCGTTTTTCTTGGGATAGGACGGCTCCTACTCCCACACCACTTGCGTCACATTCGACTTCAAAAATCTTGCTAAAATCGGAAAGCGCGAGGACCGGTGTTGTGCTCAACTTTTCTTTGATCAACGCAAAGCTTTGATCTTGAATGGGTCCCCATTGAAATTTCCCTTTCTTTAAGCACTCGGTGATGGGTGCGGTGATCGTACTAAAGTCTCTCACAAATCTCCGGTAGAAGGTGGCCAAACCGTGGAAACTTCGGACATCGGAAACGGTTTTTGGTGTCGGCCATTCTTTGATTGCACGTACCTTCTCTTTTCATCAACTTCGATTCCGGATTCTCCCACAACAAATCCCAAAAATAAAAGCTTACTTGTACAAAAAGTACACTTTTTGAGATTGATGTAGAGTTTACTATCTTGGAGTACGGAAAGAACTTCTCGGAGATGTGTCAAGTGATCATCTTTGCTTCGGCTATAGATGAGGATGTCATCAAAATACACGACCACGAATGATCAAAAAAAAGGGCGAAGGACTTGATTCATCGTCCTCATAAAAGTGCTTGGCGCGTTGGAAGTGCCAAAAGACATGACAAGCCATTCGTATAGCCCAAAAGGTGTTTTGAATGCCGTCTTCCATTCGTCACCCGGACGGATCCGGATTTGGTGATAGCCGCTACGAAGATCAATTTTGGAGAACACTGTTGCGCCGGCTAGTTCATCAAGCATATCCTCAAGACGAGGAATGGGGAACCGGTACTTGATGGTGATTTTGTTGATGGCGCGACTATCAACACACATCCTCCATTGGTTGTTCTTTTTCGTCACGAGAAGGACGGGGACGGCGCACGGGCTAAGACTTTCACGAATGAATCCCTTCCGTAAAAGATCTTCGACTTGATCCCTCAGAATTTCGTTCTCCTTGGGGCTCATCCGGTAATGGGGAAGGTTTGGTAAACTAGAACCGGGAATTAAATCAATTTGGTGTTGGATGTCCCTCATAGGTGGTAGTTCGGGTGGGAGGTCATCGGCGGTTAATTCTTTGAAATCCCGTAAGATCTCATCGACTTCTTCCGGAATCTCAGAAACGGTCTCTTCAGTATGCATCAACCCTTTGACGACGATTGGGCAAAAAACTTGAGATTCCTTATATGCTTCCTCCATGTCTTGCTCGTTTGATGTTACGACCAAGAAACTCCTGCTTTGCTTTTCCGGGACTTTATCAAATCGGGCAATGGGTGCTATGGCAATTTTTCGATCTCCCCATTGGAATAGCATTACGTTGTCTCTTCCCTTGTGAGTGACGTTGTTATCGTATTGCCACGGTCGTCCGAGTAATATGTGGCATGCATCCATATCCAAAACATCGCAAAGTACTTCTTCTTTGTAGTATTTGCCAATAGAAAGATGAACCTTGCAAACTTGAGTCACTCGTGCTTGCGGCCCTTTCTTGACCCATCCAAGTGCATACGGCGACTCGTGAGGTTGAGTCGGTAGACCCAAGTGATCGACAAGCTTTTGAGCCACCAAATTTTCGCAACTACCATTGTCTATGATCAAATTGCAAATCTTTTTGTTGATCGAGCAATAAGACCGGAAAAGGTTTTTTCGTTGACCGTCTTCTTTTGGGGCGAGAAGAACTCGTTGGAGCACGATATTTACTTTTTCTTCCTCGAAATCTTCTTCCGCAAAATCAGCGCCCTCGTGCTCCTTTTCTTCGTCGTCGTATTCCTCTTCGTTCACAAGCCCGGTGGTTCTTCGGTTGCTACATTCGTTCGACTTATGTCCTGGTAGGCCACAACGATAGCAGTTAGGAGCTGATGGTTTCGTGTAGGGATTCGTGGGTTTTGGTGCGGTCGGCTTGGCGGTGGTAAGGGGGATTGGATTCGCGTAGAGTCGGGCGAGTTACTACGTTTTTTCCTTTGTCGAGGTTTGAACTAAGGGCGTCGGTGGAGGTTTGAGTGGGGTAGCGGCGGTACGAAGATCGGGTGGTTTTCTCCATTAATTCGGCTTTCATGGCCAAATTGGAGGCTTCAGAGATGGTCCACGCGGTTTGGAGTCCGATTTTCTCTTGAATGGAAGGCTTCAAACCGTTGATGTAGCGTGCGACTCTTTGACCCTCCGTTTCATTTATTTCGTTTCGATCGGAGTAACGGATAAACTCCGTTGTGTATTCGGACACGGATCTGGAACCTTGGGAACAATCCAAGTACATCCGGTAGAGAATCTGTTCGTAATCCTCCGGTAGAAAACGATCTGACATTAATTGCTTCATTCACCTCCATGAACGAACCGGGCCCTTGTGTTGTCGTTGTCGTTGGGTGGTTAAACGATCCCACCAAACGGCGGCGGTACTTTTTAAGCGGAAAGCCACCATCTTGACTTGCTTATGCTCTGGAATCTCCATGATTTCGAAGAAACGATTGACCTCGATCTGCCAATCGAGGAAGTCTTCGACGCCTACACTCCCATGGAAGTAAGGGATGTCGGCCTTCATTCGGTAGTCTGGGTCATTGCGAGGCGGTCACTCTTCCTCCTCAGGTTCTGATTCGGAACTAGAGTGAACGCTAGGGGTTGGTTGATGACGGGGTGGTGGTCTACGGTCGGGGTGTCTGTCTCTTACCGGACGCCTGTTGATGAGAGTACCGATTCGATCGACAAGGGTGTCTTGGGAGTTGGTGAGGGCGTTGGTTAGAGCCGTGGTGAGAGCTGCGGTAAGGTCGTCAAAATCGGCTCGGGTGAGGGGTTGGTGATTTGCCATCACGAAGGTGAAGAGACAGGAAGTCTGTGCTCTGATACCAACTGACGCAGCAGGTTACGCGGAATAGGATCGACCAGCGTCAACCCGAAAAGTAGACAAATTCCACAAGCGTGAAATTAAACAAGAACTCGTAAAACGATAAACAAAGCAAAGCTAGATTGTATTGATAATTGAATTGAATGAATAATTGACAAAGCTAGGAGGCTTTAAATAGGCTAGGAAATAGAACTAAACTAGGAAACGTTAAAAGAAAAGGAAACTAGAAAAAGTAAACTAAATCAATCCTAAATTAACTAGGAAACTAATTAATAAAAGGAAAGTAAAGAAATAAAGAAAACTAAAATAAGGAAACTGTAAATAAGGAAAGTTGTAAATAATCAGATCTAATGGTGCATTGAGTTAATGCTTCTGGTTCTGTCGCGTTTCTCTTCGATCTGTCGGGCCAGGCGATCCGTATCAGGTAGATGAACATAGATTGTCCCAGAGGGGCTTAGTCAAAGTGTTGGGTCCCTGGAGTGGTAGACTTTGCCTCTGATATCATATGAGAATATATGGAACTCCCAGGTCACTCTCCAAGAGAGTCATGAGAAGAAAGGGAGGTTCCATATATATCCAGAAGAAATTGTCCAAATTTAGCCAACATGACCTCTGACCAAAAATGTCCCTAGGTTTTTGTCATGGTCTTCTCCCTCTCTACTGTGGCTAGGAAGTTAGTTGATGAACAATGACAGTTGCAACGGCGGGATGTTTGTGTTAAGAGGGTTGGAAAGTTGTCTAAAGAATAATGTTTTGGGTTTCACGTAAAGAAATGGCTTCTCAATTGTGTTTATCTCTAGGGTTTTGCAAATGTGAATCAATTTGGTTGTTCTTGATATTTTATTACAAACCCTTTATAATTAAAGATTTGGGGGATTAAGGTTATTTCAAAGCTCAAATATTGTGAAATCAATCCTTGTTCATGTGAAAATTCAAATGCTCAGCCCTACTACTTCAATATGGTTCCCAAGGGGTTTCACTCTAGAAACAAATTACATTGTTTTCCTTTAAATATTAATAAAATCTGAAACCAAATATGTTATTTTTTCTTGATAGATTTCTGCATACAAGGACTTGAAATTTTTAGTGGAAACTTAGTGTTGACTTTGAAGGTATGTTTGGTACACAAAATAGAATAGTTGTTTCATGTTTGACAGATATTAGATTGACACATGATCCTGGTGAAACAAAAATGCATTTTTTTTATCTCACCAAAATAGGTGGAATAAAAATAAGGAGATGTGACGATAAAGATTAAAACATTACTAAACTACCGATTTTAAACTACAACCATAAAACTCTTCAGAATTCTTTAACGCCCCCAATCAATGATATGTTGATTCATGCTCGCCACGATAGGAAATCATTTGATTCTCAAATGAAAGAATTACGCGACAAAAGCCTATTTCTGGATCAAGAAATAAGTTTCTTCACAAGGTAATATCTCATAAAATGATCTACTTAAATTGTAACATATTGAGTGTTGGGTATCAAACATGCATGTGATGAATTTATCTTCATCGTATATCTTTTTAATGTTTTGTTTACTTATTATACTATTGATTTTCTTTTAAGGATTAAATGATTGCATATCAATTTCAAATTGAAAGTAGTTTGTTTGATATTTTAAGTCAAAGTATGACTACAATTACTTACTAATTTATATAATGAAATAAAATCTTAAGTTGAATTTTAAATGAAATAAATATTTTTCAACCATGAGATATGATATTTAAAAGAGTAGATAGCATCTAGATCCAACCTAATATTTGGATATGTTTGATTGAATTATAAAAATATGAAATTTCATAAAAGATGGCATTTCATTATCATTGTTTTATGAATGAACAAAAAATGTTTTTAAATATGTTATTCCAGCATGCGTGCCTGAATACAGAATATACATATAAACTAAATTGAATTTATATATTAAGATAAAAGTGTTTTTTAATGTAAGAAAATTTTAATTCAAATTGCAGGGTACCATTAAGTAATGATTTGTATATTAGTTTTTTATACTATATCTATAATTTCACTTTTTGTCGTAAATTAATTTAGTAAAAGTTATCAAAAGTAACATAAAGAAAATCTTAAATAAGATTTATGACAAACAGAAAAATAACTTCTTTTATGTTTGTTAAATAAAAATTAACCTACTTAAATTAAAATTGCTATAATTTTATTATAATCGAATATCAAAAGAGAAAAAAAAAGGTCTGCTATATAATATTTTTAATTCTAACCACAACATCAATAAATAAATAAAAATCAAAATAGTGATAAACAGTGAGTACTATTTTACCCTTTAACTCAAACCACACACTACAAATATCACTTGAAAATAAAATACCACAAAAACATTTTTACCATTTAGTAAAAGTATCCCCACTAAATACTCCTTTTTTGTAATTTCAGAATAATATAACTTCAAACCAGTAACAGTAACAGTAATAATAAATATGATCATCAAATAAACTCCTATTTTTCATCCCTTCTCATATATTCCCCCACCCAAAATAAACACTCCATGGGAATGAATCCACCCTCCTACACTCCAAAAACCATCTTAAACCTTCATTCATATACACCAACCAGTTTTCATTAACACAAAAATTAAAAGAATAATAATATTCATAATAATAACCTTACCTTAGCTTCCACCCAAAACTCTCTTCAATTCCGATTTCTGTTCACTAGTAAGCCTCGATGGATACCTCACATCAAACTTCATTCTCAGATTCCCTTTCTTCCTTGGCTCTTTCGATATCGGCATTCCTTCATTAGCAACCGTTATTTCCGTCCCTGGCTTCACCATTTCCGTCACTGGAATCATAAGGTTTCTTCCATCCAATGTGGTCAGTTCCACAGTCTTCCCAGTCAGAGCCTCCACGAGTGATATTTCTTGATTCACCACTAAATCATTACCTTCCCTTGTGAATACTTCATGTGGTTTCTCATCTATTACAAATATCAAATCTGCTGCTATCACTCCAGGTTCCTGATTACCCTTCTCAGGGAAAGTAATTTTTGTGCCTTTCTTCCAACCAGGTCTTATCTCGATAGTTAAGATCTCCTCCACAGTCCGAACCTTACTGCATCATAAATAAATAAATATAATGGTAACCATCATCAAGGGTTTTCCTTTCTTATACACACATAGAATATATGCAATATATATACATACACTTGAGTACTAGACAATATATATATCATACTAAACGAAAAATATAGATACAGTAACCAAGAAAAACAGTATTTGTCTATTAACAATATATATATATATATATGTGTGTGTGTGTGTGCGCGCGCACTCACAGCTCATATAGAAAAAAAATTAAAATATCAACAAAGTGGGAGTAGAAGTGTGACAGTATACTTGGACTGTTGGACATACGAAGAGTATTGTAGCTTTGTTGCAAAAGAAAAAGATAGTAGTGTAACACTTGAGTATTGATAACGTAAAAACACATATATAAGAGTTATTTAAAATCCAAAACTGTATTAACTAAGCACTGCAAATAATGTTTTAGTTATGAAGAAAGGGATTACATATATATATATATATGCTAAACTTTATTAACTATGATCCAACATCAAGTGAAGAGTATATATCCATACTTCATTCCTCCTGAAACTAATTTACAAACAATAGTAAGCATATGGAAAGAAGATTGAGCTAGTTCAAGAAAAATTTGAAGGTTCATAGCACGGGTGCTGCTGTTTGAAGGTTTAGAGAGGAAGAATGATCAAGATTCAAGCCAAATTTAAGTAAGTTATGCTGGAATGTCAAGCAACTTATTGTTGAAATGTTAGTATTAGTGTTAAAACATCACTATAAGTGTTGATTTAAGCATGAATGATCAGGACAAAATAAAATATGTTTGAATTGGTGAATCGTCAAAAAAAGTGTATGAAAACCAGTCAAAGGATATGCAATTTCTTGAAGAAATTAAAGTAGATATGATGACCCTATGTATGCAATATATAAATGAAATAAGTAACAACGATAGCTTTTAAAGTTGAACTTGAATCCCACTTGCATGTTAAGAAATTTGAAGAAAAAAAATGGTCACTTCAGTTTAATTTGCTTTCACCAGAATGTTCATGTTTATAACAATTTCTTTCAAATTTGTGATGATAAGGCTTATGTCCTTCAGAAAAAAAAAAATCTGTTTCCAAGTGTTTAAGGTGTTTTACAATGAGTTTTATGAATTAAAACTCTTGAATTTTCGAAGAAAATTATGTTAAAGATCATTTCTCTGTCAAAATATGGGATTTAAACATTCACTTGAAACCCTGCACAAGCTGTACATTTATGCCTTATGCCGTAATGTTAAGGTGGCCTTGAGGCCATACAATTACGCTCTGTTCTCGAGTTTTTACTAGAAAGAAAAGAAAAGAAAGGGAAGGGAAAGAAGAGAAAAGAAAGGAAAGGAAAAGAAAGTAAGTTTTTTATTTGTGTTCTTGAGATTGAAGAGAGGGAAGGAAAGCGAAGGAAAGAAAATAAATTTTCGTGTTCTTGAGTGTGAGAGAAAGGAAAGGAAAGATGTCATTTTTACAAATATATCCTTATTTATTTGTTAGGAGAATGTAATGATGGGTAAATTTGTAATTTTATAAATAATTCTAATTATTATAAATTGTTTTTCTTTTCTTTCCTTCCCTTTCCTCCCACATTTGGGAGGAAAGTTTTGAAAGGAAAATTAACATTAATTTTCCTTCCATTTCCTATCCCTTCCCTCCTTAAAAAATCTCGAGAACACAAGATTTTTTCTTTTCCCCCTATTTTCCTTCCCTTTCCCTTCCCTTCCTTCGTAAAAAGAACTCGAGAACACAGTGTTACTGCCTGTGTTTTGAAAACTGACTTTTTTTTTTCTCTTGCTTCAAGTAAAGGGTATCTAGATGTAAAATAGTGATTTAACTCGACACCTTTGGTATAAAAGTTAATAGTTGAAATTGGTAAAGACCTATTGAACTTCACAAAGACATGTAAATATATCAAGTTTTCAATATTAAAAAGGAGGTTGTAGCATCTCTTTCATCTAGAAATAGGCCATGGTTTATGCAAGTTGTTGAATAAAATAGCCTATTTGTATTTAGAGAAAATCAACTTAAGAATGAGAAGGGGCTGTGTGCTTTACGTCTTTAACTACCAGGTGGGTGCCATTATCAAAATTGAAATGCATATGTATTATCGATCAAGTTTACGCAAATGATTTGTAATGATGTTCATGCTACGAAAATTCTTGTGATTGGTGTTTGTAATGTAAAGTTAGATTGTTTAAGTGCTTTTGCTACAAGTTGGAAGCATGGTTCAAAACAATTAGCATGCCAAATATGTAGTCAAATGAACTGAAAGGATACGAACTGGTACAGATGAGAGACCATGAAATTTCATCAGTTAAACTCTTATCTTATTAAGTTTTTTATGAAGATTACGGTTGTAATTTGTGCATTTGAACTACAGCGTAAACAACTTACTAGTACAAAGTCCTACTATCACCGAGTTTACTGAAATAGCATATTCCTGAATCCTGATCCATGACTGCCATAACTAGAATTATCCAACAGAATTTACATAGACAAATAATTCAATTCCAAAAATTGTCCTAATAAATAACTAACATAACTAGAAGCGGTCCCCGTAGTGAGTGCTGGCTGGGTAGCATTTAAGTTCATTCATTTGCTTATATGACAACTCAATTATTCTCAGCCATTCGTTCTTCATAAAAATACAAGTAAACTTTAAACGAGCAACTTGACATCAAATGCATTCTTTAAACGGCAAACAAATGCAGATGCCAACCTCCAACTATTACCACCAAAAGGTATTCAAGTTTCAAGCTACATCTTGACGGAAACTTACATTAAATTTAAATACTTGGTTTCAAGTTTTCAAATTACTTCCTAGATGGCTCATTAAATCCAAATGGTCATAAATAGTGACACACAACCTCTTGCACTCCATAACACTTCTGCTTTAGTTCGGTATCTTTCTCATCTTCTATTAGAACAATCATCCTTTATTTTTAAAGAAATGCAATAGAAAATGCCATAAATAGCTAAAAGGGTATGTGGTTGACTGTGTTTTTTATTTTTATTATTTTCTAAAAAGAGTGGGGTCAAGGCCATTGGTTCCTTACACCATGTATGATTATGATGATGGGTGCGTAAAAAAAGAAATAAGGGACAAAATGATTTAAAATCAAAAGCTTGATAAGCCAAGCTCCACAAACATATATGAGAAAAGAACGAAAGGAAAACTAACAGCCAACTTATTAATTGCAAAGTCATGAATACTTACACTTAAATATTACAGGATACTTTTACTTCGTTTGCTGATAATAAAATTTTAACGTCATACATAAATGTCTAAATTCTTCGAGTCCCTCACCATTTCATGAGAAATTAATTACATCCAATTTTATCCATCAAAATCGATCCAAAAAGTTTCTGATATGCTGTTGTCATGCTTATTTTGGGTCAGCTACGTGGATTTTTTGCCCCCCATCAATTGATAACCCGAGCTTAACGAACATTTAAGAAAGAAATAAAGAAAGAAGGAAAAACTAACATTCAACTTACTAATTTGGAAGCTTAGTTATGAATTCTATTTCACTACTACGCTCCAAAGATGGCTAGGATACATCTATTAAAGCAATTATTAATATGCTAATAACATTAGCATAACATATATTTTCTCACATATCAGCTAGTATCATATTCCAAATAAGAAAGAAATCATCTCATATATTTTCCAACTTACCTATTTAATTGATGGTTGGTGTTCACAACCTTAATCACTTGCATTATTATAGTAACAGAAGTGTCTAAATCACAAAATTTTGTAATCTGAAGATATATTTATATTGAAATCTCCTCCTGCCCTAGCTTAGGATTTCATAATCATGTGATCATATAAGGCAATTCAGATGATACCTGGTTCCCTTTCATGATAAATAAATTACATACCATTTTATTCTTTAAAACTAATCCAAAAGGTTACTAAAAAATTTGTTGGAATTTCGACTGTTATCTACATGTGTTCATAGTCAAGCTTACTTCCAGCCAGCTACATAAGCCCTTTACTCTCCACTCTATCTAACATTATGTTTCCCATTATAGGCAAGCCATGGTTACCTTCCTTTTTTGACCTAATTTTTCATTATAGTTCTACCATTGCAGAAGAAACTCATAACTGTTCGAGGCTACTGTAGATTTGACTCTAATCACTAAACCATGAAGCTTTAATTGTTCGATAAAGAAATAAGAAAAACATTAAATTTCTATATCTCAACCAGCATCATCACATATCACTTTCTTATACAATTGCACCATGAATGTCAGGAGGATAAGGAGAAACAGTTTATGATCTAAAACTAAAGTTAAAGTACAGATTGAAGTGGTGCCTAACAACTTAGAATATGAGTAAAATATCATCTTAAGGAGTTCAATATAAAAGGGGGACCAGTGTGGAAGGCTTCTCAGCTTTATATAGTTGGGGGAAAAAGTCTTTCTCCAGAAAACATTGTTAATGCAGCCCTAAAATTCAATTGCAAATCAGATGAACAAATGGGATGCAAAAGGCACATAATGCATCCTACCAATTTACACAATTGAAAATCAAACCTTTTAATTCACATCGAAATTGGAAAACTAGAAAAACATTCAAGTCATATAATATCATCGATACACAGAAGACATATGTATATTCATGGATGAAATTAAGAAAAAAGAAGACGTACCCGTTAGAATCAAGAATGGTCCTAGAGATCTTCATCTTCTTCTTAGCGCCCTTGTAAAGATCAGCCAGACTACAAGACAACAAATTCTCCACAGCAGGAGCCTTCCTGGAGGACGAACTCTCACCGGTGTTGGCATTCCTAAAATTGGCATCTTTAAAACCCCTGCTGCCACCACTCCTGCCCGTAGCACCACCGGCGGAATCAGATCCAAACAACTCAGCATAAATATCCTCGGCATCCCTAGGGTTAAATCGAAAGTTAGGATTAGGATGCTGATGAGTGTTGTTGTAGTGGTGGGCAGCAGCGGAGTAATTGCGTCCAGATGAGGAAGGAGGCGGAGGAGGCACTTGGCCGGACTTGAGAGCCTCTTCGCCGTAAAGATCGTAGATCTGACGCTTCTGAGGGTCGCTGAGGACGTCATAGGCTTCAGAAATCTGCTTGAACTTGGCCTCGGCTTCACTTTTGTTGCTGTTGAGGTTTTTATCGGGATGCCAGATCATGGCGAGACGACGGTAGGCTTTCTTTAGGTCTTCATCGCTGGCATTCCGATTCACTTTCAGTATATTGTAATAATCAATTCCCATTTTGATACCTTTTTGGTTATGAATCAAAGAAAGGAGGAGGAGACGGTGGTGGTGGTGGTGGTGGTGGTGGTGGTGGTTTAAAGATCACCGGCGGTTGAAAATGTTGACCGGAAATGGAGGGGAGGGTTTAATGCAGAAGACGTGTTGGTGTGTACGAATCTCGGAGATTGAGGAAGAAGCAGCGGCCACGGGGTCACGTATCTACGTGGGTCCTATATATATATTTTATATATAATATATATTGGGAAATTGAAAAAAATGTTGCAAGAGCAAGCTTTTTTTAAAGTTTTTTAAAAATAGAAAACCAAAATTAAAAATCTTTAAAAAAAATTTATAACTATCTCCACCAGATTTTTTATTTTAGAAATTTTAATACGAATTATATCAATATAATATTTTTTAATTTATCATCCTAATATATTTATAAAATAAAAACTTAATATAAAATGATAATGAATTAATCTTATTGGTAGAATTTAATAAAATATTCATTTCTTTTTTATCATCAATTTTTAGCGATTTCTCTAAATTTAAGAAAATTCTGAGTTTTCTTAAATATAAAAACTCATATAGCAAAACTGTTGGAGATGTTTAGCAAATAAAAACACACTTTTTTTCTAATTTAGCAATGCTATTGGAGATGCTCTAAGGACATCTCCAACCCAATCACACACTAAAAATGATGGGTTCTTTAAACACTAAAAAAAATTCATTTCCAATCATACATTAAAAATACTTTTAACAATAAAATAATATATAGTTATTATTATATTATTTTATATAATGCTATTAATCTATATATGTATATATATAATTAAAAAAATTAGATAAAATATTAATAAAAGTTTTAGTGGCCTACTTTTTTAACTTTCAAATATGGAGGCCAACATTTTGCCTCTTCATTTATTTTTGTGTTTTAATGTTGGATGGGAGGTGATATTACCTTCATTTTTGTGTTTTTTGTGTTTATAGAGGTGGGTTGGAGATGGTCTAAGAAATGAAGTTGTTGTGAGAAAGATAAGAAGGAAATTTCATTTTTAGATATATATTAGGATGAAATGAATTGAGATAAGATACACTGATGATATACATATCCTATCAATTTTCAAATCTATTGCGATTTATGAATGAGTTTGAAATTAAGCCTGCGTTTGGTTCGGTGGAATGGAATCTGGTGGAATTGGATTGTGAATTCCTTTGACCAAATTCAATTTCATTGTTTGGTTGGTGCTTTTGCAGGAAAGGAATCTTTCAATTCCTATGAATTCCACAAATATTATAATTTACCGTTCCTTAGAAAATAGGTGGTATTTTAATGGAATTGAATCTTCTATTTTTATAATACCCATTATACCCCTTATCTATTATACCTAATTTATTAAAAGATATTATTCCCTTATCTATTATACCCAATTTATTAAAACCTATTGTTTTATGGATTTATGTTTTTGTTGGTTTGTTGTTTTATGTTTGCTGTTTTGTAATAATAATATATATTATTTTATGCGGTTTTTTCAGTTTTCTTACTGGTTTTTTGCAATTTTTAATGGTATCTACTGTTGTTTCTGCTGTAAAAAATCAGAAAAAACATGTGTTGCTTTTGCAGTTTTTTACCGGTTTTTTCAGTTTTTAATGGTTTTCTACAGTTTTTTTACTGGTTTTCTGCAGTTTTTTAATGGTTTCTACTGTTGTTTCTGCTGTAAAAAAACAGAAAAAATAGCTACTGTTTTTGCAGTTTTTTACTGGTTTTCTGCTGCTGTTTTTGCTGTAAAAAATCAGATTAAGCTGCTGTTGTTGCTGTTTTTTTTACTGATTTATATGTTGTTTTATTGCTGTAAAAAAATTATGGCATAAATTAAGGAAGTTTATTTTATCAAAGTATTTTTATTGTTAAAAAATTGAAGTAAATAATAATTATTTTATTAAAGTAATTTTAGTTTAAAAAATAAATTTAATAAAAAGAATATTTTAGTCATTTACCGGAATTTCATTTCAATTCTAAAGCTACATTTTGTGAACCAAACAGACAGATTCCAATTCTGCCAACCAAACAGGTGGTCAAACCTGACAATATTTCATTCCAATTTTTTCAAAGTCAAATTCTTTTGACAGATTTCATTCCATCCAATTCCATTATACGAACCAAACGCCCTCTAAAAGTAATCAAGAGTTAAAATCCTTTATTACGTTTCTTACCATAAATTAACTTCTGTCATTGAAAGAAATAGCCCTTTAATAATTATGGTTTCATTTTTTAGTCATTTTACCTGATAATTGGTTTTTTGACAAAAGTAATATAATAAGGATCCTTAAGTAGAAAAGTGGCTTTTTGTGTAAGAATTCTTATTTCTTTTATTTCTACTTTTTGCTAAAAACCGATATTTATAGGCAAAATTTTATTGATTTTAACTCATACTCTATTTGCGTCAAAAGTTATCAAAATAACCATCAGGTTTGTAATTACGAATGAGTGAATATATATATATATATATATATATATATATATATAAAGTTTTGGAACTAGGTTTGCAATTTCAAGAACCAAATATGTAAAACTCGGTCTAGGTTCGCAATTGTGAATGTAATTTATAAATTATACATATTTGTTCCCTGAAATTGCAAACCTAGTTCATAAACTTCTTTTTTATATTTTCATAACTTCGTAATTGCAAACCTGATAACTATTTTGATAAATTCGGAGAGAAATTGGTTATTTGGTGAAATCAAAGTAAAAAGGGACTATTTTAGCAAATATTCCTATTCATACATATGCATAAGCCTTTTACATAAATATTGGTTACAAAATGAGTTTGAGTTACAAAAAGGTGAAAAAACTTATTAAGTTTTGGCTATTTATGTAAATTTCCTTATACCTTTGTGATATTTTTTATCAAATATAATAAAGAAAAAATTATTTAAATAACCTTTTAATAAATTTGTATACTCAAAATAACCAAAATCTCTCCCAACTTACTAAAATAACCAAAATTTTCATAAAATACGAAATGCATTTCGTATGCACAGTTGCGCACACACACACACTTTATCCATACCAAATGACTACACCACACACAATTGTTTCAAACGAAATGCATTTGGGGGTTGGGAAATGGAGGGAGTGGGGTGGGAGTTATTCACAAAAATGCTACGAAATGCAATTTTTCATACGAAATGTAATTTATAATTTATATTTTTTATTCTTATAATTAGTTAATTAATTTATTTTATAGGTTTCTTTTTTTTTAATTTTTTTTACACCCTTATTACATTAACAATCTATAAGCGTATATCAATTAAAATATATTTAAAAAATACGTTTTTATTTTAACAAATTACATTATTATAATCGTATCATCAATACTTTCAAAACGAGTCTAATAGTGAATATTTTTTGATTTGATTATATTATTATTATTATTATTATACGAAAAATATATTTTTAATATTTACATTTTATACCCTTATAGTTATTTATTTAATTTGTGATTCATAATTTGTTTTTTTAATTTTCGTTTTACACTCTTATCACATTAAAATACATAGTACTATTCAATATTTAGCTCATTTTAAAAGTATTGACGAGACAATTATAATGATGTAACTTGTTAAATAAAAACATATTTTTAAATGTATTTTAACTGATGTACGCTTATAGATTGTTAATGTGATAAGGATGTAAAACGAAAAATTAAAAAGAAATGGATCTAAAGTAAATTAATTAACTAATTATAAGAATAAAAAATATAAATCCATACACATACGAAATGCATTTCGTATTTTATGAAAATTTTGGTTATTTTTGTAAGTTGGGAGAGATTTTGGTTATTTTGAATATACGAATTTGTTAAAAGGTTATTTAAATAATTTTCCCTATAATAAAAAGCTATTATCATTAGAAAAAAGTTGTTTGGTTGATAGTGTTTGGTTAGTTTTTCATTGACTTTGTATAGGTAAAGTTGTTTATATGTATTAATCTGTCACTTTCTATATAAAACTTCATTTTAAAGGTTTATTAAATAAGTCATTTTCTATATTATTAAGACACTACAAAACAATCATTTGTAACTGATTGAATAAGTTATTAAAATATTTAAAAAGTTATTAAAAATAATTTATTAAACTTTATTTGTCGTTTTTAATGCAAATATCTTAAAAATTAAAACTATAAATTATTATAGTATATGCATAAAACATACTTTTGTAATTAATTTAGGAAACCAACTAAATTTTTTTCCATAAATGTATCTAATGTTTTGGGTTCATGTGAAACCTTATGATATTACATTTTTACACTTGAAACTTTATAGTAAAATACTGTTAATATTAAATAAATATGAACATTCACAATAAAAACTTTGTGAAGCTTATCTTCATAGTCTTTTGGATTTTTTAGGTCTCAGAAAAACAAGTTGGTTGATTCTAAAGCCGTGTCTCATTATTCTAAATCTAAATTATTTTAAAATATAATTAATTTTATATCAAGCAAACTATATAGAAAACGAATATTATTTTCTATTTAGTTTGACACTTGCCACTTATATTGATATGATTTATTTGATTTTTAAATTCCGATCATAAATAATATATTCAAATGTGAGTGTATTTGTAATAATATATTTATCATATTATAAAATATAAAAGGTAATTATATCCGATGTTCTAAAAAGCTCACCGTACAGTCGCCATGGCGTGCCATGGCACCAAAGCTTGTGTCTTACGCCACGTTAAACCCGTGGCACGTCATGGCCTAATGCGCAATTTTTGTAATTCAATATTTGATTTTTTTTACATTTTTAATGTCGTATCTACTAGTTTTTAATATATAACTTAATTTAACTTGCTTATGACTATTAACTTATTGAGTAACAATAAAAACATATGTTTTTTATGTGTAATATTGTATATGAATTTGAAATTTGACGCTGTAAGTCACGTCTTGAAAACGTCATGGCTTCGCCATGGCTTCTAAGGCTTGAGGCTTGGCCTCGTCGCCACGCCACATCTCACGCCATTTAGAACCTTGATTATATCTATACCCCTGCGTATTTTGATTTATCTCTTTTTTCATATCTCTACACAAACAACACACAAAAAACATTAAAAATAGGATATTTTATCTTTAACCTTTTTCATATTTATGTTTTGACTCTTAAATCTTTTTAATTTACTAACTTTAAATTTTTTAGTATTTATCTATATATTGACCGGTTTTGTTTTCTATTTAATATCATATTCATATTAATTAATTCATTATATGGTATATTATAACAAAGCATGAATCACAAATGAGACTTTAACTTGTCCGCTTCTAAATTTACAATTTGGATTATCAACTTGAGAATAGAAATGTATCATACTACAATAGACAAATATATTTTTACTCTAGTTAAAAGATATTGGTAAATTAATAGTAATTCATAAAGTTGTTAAATCATGACCAATAAATTGTATTAATTTATCATAATACTTAATTTTCCTACATTCAAATATAAAATTACAGGTTTCTCCAACCTTCTTGTTTTAATTTGCGAAACAAAAAAACCCATTGTTTCTAAATTTAAGTATCTCCAATACAACTATAAAATTGTGATTTTGAAGTTTTTATTTTTATTTTTTAGTGTGACTAGAGAATCTTCAAATCATTATAGTTCTATACGGAAAGAGAGAAAAAAAAAGTATAAAGAGCATTTTACTTTTCTATATTTGGAAGAAAGAGAAAAAAAATTAAGGGTCCATTTATCTAAATATATACTTATCTGGTAAATGTTTATCGAGAAAATTTAACGTCACTTACTCGTTGGATATGATTTTAGTCCATAAAAAGATATCATATGCAATAATTTACCCGGTAAGCACTAATCGTGGTAAGAGTTATTGCTCTCACTTACCGGGTAAGACTTTTGGTCCTTGCTTTTGCTCTTACCATATAAGATTATTGGTACTTGACATATTCATCCGAAGATAATGTGACTTAGTAAGTGCTTACCTGGGTATGCATTTGATGAACGACCCCTAAAGTTTGTTTTGGGAGATAGAGATAGAATCACAAAGGACAGATAGAGAATAATTATTTTATAAAAAGTTTGTTGAAATATTAAATACATTAATATTTTAATATTATAATTGATATTAGAATTTTTTTTAAATAAAAAAAATTGTTAAGTATCCATATTAGAGAAATCTTCAAGAACTTCATTTTACATTTTTTTTATATACCATGCGCCAAGTGATCTAGAAATTTTGGTAGATGAGGGTTTTTATTTATCTTCAGGTGGTACCTCTACTACTCTTTCTTCAACTAGGTCGGACGCACAAAGCGCTCCACCTGAGTTAGAGCGGTTATTTGAGAGAATCAACCTAAATAACAAAAACAAAATACAAAAACTTGTATAAAGATTTATAAGAAACGAAAAATAAAACAAAATTAATAATATATATTATAATAATTAATTTATATTTTTTATCAAATTTTTAACTTATATGTTTTATAGATTAACAAATTAGAATGGTTAAGAAATTAAAAAAATGAATGTAGACAAAAATATGATTTCTCGTTCAAGTATTTGAGTTCTTATAAGAACATGTAATTAGACAAGAACCGTTATTCTACAATAGAGGTTCTTATAAAGAACTCAATAGAAACCTCAACAAAAATCTTCATTGTGGATGTTTTATAATTGAATCTAGTTCTTTTTGGATACTTTGATTTTTGTTTTTCTATTTTGGGGAAATTATGAATATAATTGTTGGAGTTGATTTAATAGACTTTTGAGACATGATTCACGAATAAAGTAATTGGGTCACTAATACAAAAGTTAACTTGAGAAAAATTGTTATTGTCTATGTGAATATTTGGTTAATTGAAGTTTTTGTTCTTAAGCTTCATATAAAACACCCAAAGCTAGCTTCACATTTATCGTGTTTGTATAGTTTTGGTTGTTGCATTAGAAAATTTGGTTCCTACAAAATAGCCAAAACAAAACTTGACATTACAGGCTGTTAAGACATGATTCTTTCTTGTGAAGCTTTGGTTTCCTAAATTTGCACGGAACAAATAAAGATTCACATTAGAGCCAAAACTTAATATCGTTAAGCTTTTGTTTTTTTTTCCCTATGAAGCCGTGTTTCTTAAGTTTCACATGGAACAACCAAAGTTTTATATTGATGTCAAAGATTAAAAAAATATTGTTTATGTGAAATTTTCATTTTCCATGCTTTACATGAAATAACCAAGGTTTCATAGGAAACTTGCCAAATCTTCACAATACTGTTTGTGTGAAGTGTTAGGTGTTTCACGTGACGCTTTCGTTCTACAGCTTCATATGAAATAATCAAAGCTTCATATTTGAGCCAAAAAATTCATAATTGTGTAAATGTTTGGTTATTTCTTGTGAAACTTTTATTCACATACTTCACATGGAACAACCAAAATTTCACAATGGAGCCCAAAAATTATTGTATAGTTTCATGTGAAGCTTTGATTGTTCCATGTGAAGATTGGGAACCTAAATTTTACATGAAAGAAAAAACGCTTCACCTTATAGTTTGTGTGAAGTTTTGGTTTTTTATTATAAAGCTTTGGTTCTCATGCTTCACATAAAATAACCAAAGCTTCATATTAGAGCCAAAGCCTCACGGTATAGTTTTTGTGAAGCTTTGATTTCAAAAGTTCACATGGAAATATCAAACCTTCATAAGAAGTAACCACGGGTTCACAATATAGTTTGAGTGAATCTTAGGTTGTTTAATCATTATCTTCATACGGAACAACCAAAGTTTCATAGTATGGTATATTTGAAGCTTTGGTTGTCTCTTTTAAATCATTTCTTCTTAAACTTCACACGGAACAACCAAAATTTCATAATACAATTTTGGTTTCACAGCTTAAGAACCAAAGCTTCCCATTAATTTTGTGCGTAACTTCAGTTCTCAAGCTTCATATCAGAGCCAAACCTTCATATTATAGTTTGTATGAAATTTTGGTTCTCATGCTTCACATGGATTAACCAAAGATTCACATTGAAGCAGTAACTTAATATTATAGCTTGTCTAAAGTTTTGGTTCCCAAACTTCACATTAGGAACCAAAGCCTCATAAGGAAGAAACTAACATTTCACGGTATAGTTTGAACAAAGGTTGGGTTGTTTCGTTTCCAAGCTTCACATGAAATAACCAAAACTTCACATTAGAGCCGAAGTTTCATAATATAGTCCGTGTGAAACTTTGGTTATTTTCATGGAGCTTTGGTACGCAAGCTTCATATATCGAATGATAAAAAATCCACTCTGAATCTGAAGCTTCATAGCATAGTCCGTGTTAAACTTTGTTTGGCTCTTATGATGGTCATGTACAAAATTTGAAGGTCTGATAAAAAAAACTGAAAAAAATATAACAATATGGTTATATGGGAACAATACAAGGCGGAGTGAGCTACATACCTATAAAACGAGTCCAAGATTTGGTGCCAAAGCACCCTAATCAAATGCCCTTTTAACTCTTTAAGTAGTTGAGTCTTTTATTTATTATTATCATCTTGTTTATAGAATGTAAAATATGGCTTAAATCTTTTGAGGGTATGAGTGTAAATGAGGATGTCTTGAAAGATTAATCAGTGCGATTGTAATTACTTTTTCATGTACTGTATTATTTTCTCATATGTATGTCCAACAAATTCAAAATAATTGAACATATTTAGCCGTTTATGTACATGTATGTGTGAATACATTTTTTTCCGAACTATACCGCCATAATTCATAAAACAACAATTTACAAAACATACTTTTTTATACTTCACCATAGATAAAGTTGTCTTATTTCTTAGAAAGGATAAAAGAATTGAAATAAATTAAGTGTCGTCCAACACCCAACAAGAATCTTAAAACAAGAAGAGCAATATATTTGTATACATTATTGGAAGGGAAAAAACATCAACAATCATGACAATAACATAGAGTACAATTTGTCGAATTTATTGCATCAAACAGTAATAACTACACATATATCATTTTCTATATATTTGAAACAAATAATTTAAAAAAAATCATCGATAAAGTAATCGTTTGGATTCTTGTCCGTTTTTCAAAACATAGTTTGCTCCAAATCTTTTGTAATATTTTATCACAAAGACAACTTTTAATCAACTATACAAGTCAACCTATTTTCGCCATTTTCCATTATCCATAAAGTTATCGTTGGTAGGGAATGTGTTGGTTTGATCTTTTGATGGCATCAAACAAATTAATCCTACTATTTTTGTGATGCAGTGTAGGAAATTGATAGTAAAAACTTGCTCTGCTGATTCTATGAATTCCCAGAAAAAGTCTCTTCTAAAACTCGTTGTTTACAAGAATACCGAGTTTAGGCTCAAATCTGGATTCAAAGAACTCAAGAATTTGGATAGAAAGGAATCGTGTTCGTTTATCAAGTGATTATCGACGTGTTAAAACCAAGAAATACAAAAAGTTCAAAAGTGATATTTCGAGAGGTGATGGGCAAAATATAAAAAAGCCCAAATGTGAAAATTGACAAAAATGTAAAATTGCCTCAAAACAACAATAAAATAAAAAACTTGAATTGAAATAAGGAAATTATTGAGTAATGTTGATTGATGTATCAATATTACAAACTATATCAAATTATCAATGCCTTATTCGTTAGAATCCAAATGGCCAATTTATAATGTATTTATTTCCTAATATCTGCTAGCAATTGACAGTACATAATGTAATTAGACCTTTACGAATAATAATAAATATAAAGGAAATTATTTACATATGTATTAAAATGGGATAACAAAAGAATCAAAGACAATTTAGCTTATTGGACAAAAGTTTTGGGCCTGGGCTATAAAATATGGGCCATGACATAACATTTAGATTTATTAGATCCATCACCCATATGAATTATGATGCCCACTTTCATAATAATGATTAAGCCCAAATGTTGAGAAAAAGGGAAGTAGAGAATATTGTCCTTTAAAATCAACGGCTTATCGGTTTGTAATCTCGGATCAACTTGGTCAATTAGGGATTGTCAAATAGCGTCAACGACAACCCTTCTTGGAAAACACATAATGCTGTCATTTTCTAATGGTCCATATCAAATGACCAAATTGTGTCTTATCTTTTAAGTTAAGTTTGCACCAGATCAACTGCCGCGTTTAGCATCGGGGTGACAGTGGGTCAGGTTGGATTTGGGTTCAACCATTTATTAAATATGTCAAAAATCTCAACCCAACCCAACCCAAACCCAATTAATTAAATGGGTTGAGATTTTTCAATCTAACTCAACCTGCTATTTAAATGGATTGACCCATTTATGATTTCTCGGTGTGAGATCTCAACGTTGAATTTTCTTTCACCATATGGAGACATTGGCACATTTTTTTGTGGCGTAACTTTCATTTCTCACTTTGAAGAACCATCAAACTGAATCCATCCCATACATTGGATTTTCTTTCGTGCTCGACGAGTAGTTGAACAATGAAATCAACAGCAGCAGATGAAGTGGTATTGTCGGATGATACCATTTGTAATTTGTTGCAACACAAATACGAGATCACTAAATTAGTAGTGAATCTTCGAGAGCCAAAATCAAACAAAACAAAGTTTAACCATCCAAATAAGTTGTAAAACTCATTTCAAGTAAAAGGTAAACGAAAACAACCAAACAAATTCCTTTAGATTCACATTATCAATACAATTGTAAATAAAAAGCCCGAAAAAAGTTAAAATTTCAGAAATACAAATGATTAGTCATGAAGGAAAAAAAAACGGGTCACAGATATACAATAAAGATATATTACTATATACAACTTTAAAACAAAAGCCGAATCCACAATCCTTGGCAACGAACTCCTCTGATATGCAAACCCTACTTTTCAATCCGCAGAAGAAGAAAATAAATGAATCTCGTGAAACTTTGTAAACTCAAACTAGAACAGATTGACCGGTTAACTCGTCCTGAAGTTGCAACGATCCGTCCTTCATCAAGTTAACGCTCAAACTCTTGAATCTCTCTCTTGAGTATTGACGCGATGCCTTCCTCCAATCCGTTCCTGCTTTCATCATTGCTACGAATTCATCGTAACTAATTTGACCATCCTGAGAACAATGTTTGACAAACCGTTACACAAATTCTCTAAAATGGAGAAAATGAATAAGAGTTTTTAACCCTTTTTTTTAAACTCCAACAGGTTTTTCAAAACTTTATGGAATACAAAGAAAGCAAATAGAAATAATTTTTTTATTATTGCCACTATAAGTTAAAATATACTATCATTTTATATAAAATTTAATTGAAAGTTTGTTCGATATTAAATTTATTATAATAATATAGTTAATTGTTGAAATCTTAAAACTGTTTTAATTGGATGTAAGTTTTTTTCTAATAAGATTTCAACTTTTATTTTACCATTTTGGAGAAATTATAGAAAATTTGTTATATATATATATATAGAGAGAGAAAAAAAAGTTCAAATGCGAACTCAAATTTGGTTGTGAACGTGAGGACAAATGAGAGCGCGATACATGTCTGAATGTAGATTATTCAGACTGAATAATTAAAGAAATATTCCAACTGAATATAGTATTTATTCGGTCCGAATAATGCTTATTCAGACTGAATATGACATATGTCGCGCTCTCATTTGTCCTCACGTTCACAACCAAATTTGAGTTCTCACTTGAACCCGCCCCTATATAGAGGAAAGTTCAAATATGAACTCATTTTTTGTTGTGAACGTGAGGACGAATCTCAGCCACTTATCCGGTCAATAAAGGCGGCTTTGGCTTTGACCTGGTTCCCCTCCTTTAATAATCTCCACCCTCCCATGAATCGCGTCAATCCTCCGTGATCGCGTCCACCATAACCGAAGATGTGTGGCTGAGATTCGTCCTCACGTTCACAACCAAAAATGAGTTCACATTTGAACCTAACCCTATATATATATATATATATATCTCACATTGGAGTTCCTGGTGGTGTGATAACGAGATTTGTATAGCGTACCTTGTCTGTATCGACTTCTTTCATGATTTCATTAAGTACGTCAATATCCACTTGACCAGACTCGTCCGCTAACACTTGTTCGAGCTCATCAAGCTCGATAAAACCGCTGCCATCTTTATCGAAGAACATAAACGCTCTACGAAAATGCTCATCATTCTCCATCTTCTGCAAGTGAATCGTTACCGCTACAAACTCTCCGTACTCGAGTACTCCGTTCCCATCAACATCGGCCTTACAAATGAACAAAACCATAAAAATATTAGTACCAAATCTTGATATATTTCAAAACATCATCTTTATAATTCTTATCAAATATTAGCAAACATATAAACCTAAAAGCTAACTTTTTTTTTAAAGTTCATTACCACATCCATGAGCAACTTGATCTCGGGTTCAGCCAATTGCGAACCGACTTTCCTTAATCCGGCTTTTAGTTCATCGAACGTAACTTTCCCATCACAATCTGAGTCCATCAAAGTAAACATATCTCGAATCACTTCTATTTCTTCGATCGACAAGTGTTCTGCGATCACCTACACCATCCAAAAAACAAATATAAAATTCAATACGGATTTAATATATATATATATAAACAGCAGCCAAAATGGCAATCAATGCTCACCCTCAATGCTTTCTTTTTGAATCTATTCATCCCGGAGAATTGCTTCAGTCTCGTTCTCACGATATCTCCCAAAGGAACATTCGAAGCTTTCTTCTCGTTCTGTATCCACGGATGTTCTACAGATCATATCAGATAAAAAGTTACGTTAACTTTGACACTTTGATGGTTAAATGAAACAAGTTCAACGAAAAAAAATCCAAAAATAAAACAAACTTACCAAGAACCTGTTGGGAAGTTAATCGCTTCTTGGGATCGGGCTCCAACATTTGCTTAACGAGACTTTTAGCGTTTTCAGAGATTTGAGGCCACGGTTCTCTCTTGAAATCAATAACGCCACGTAAAATTGCCAATGCGACACCTTGTTCAGTTTCTACGATCAAATGAACAAAAATAAATATCAGCAAGTTAGCATAAAAAACAACAGAAATCGATCGGTAGATTTTGCGATTAGATCAATACCTGCCCAAAATGGAGGAACCCCACATAACAATATGTAAAGAATAACTCCGGCACTCCATATATCGACCTCTGGTCCATAATTTCGCTTCAAAACCTCTGGTGCCATGTAGTATGGACTACCCACAATTTCTGAAAACCTTTGGCCTGAAAATGGAGAAATGAAACAGAAGGTGAAATAACCAAATGGGAAGGCAAAGAATATCAGGGCTTAGTTGCCACTGAGTTTATCAGCGCTGATTTTTTATGGTGACAGATATCGGGATTAGTCCAGGGACAACAGGCCTTCAAAACAAAAAACAAAAAAGGCAAAAGAAAAGGGAAATTTGGCAAAATATACCCAATTTTTTAGTTGTTGTTTCACCATATAGCCAATTTCTCCCGAAAGTTATCAAGATAGCTATCATGTTTGTAATTGCAAACGGGTGAAAATGTAAAAAAATAGTTTTTACACTAAGGTCGCAATTTAAGGTGCCAAATATTGCGAACCTAGACCAAATTTTACATATTTGGTCCCTGAAATTGTGAATCTGGTTCAAATTTTATTTTTTTACATTTTTATGATGGCCGTTTTGGTAAACTTTTGGAAGAAATAGGCTAGAAAGTAAAACCAGAAGTAAAAAATTGTTGATAAATTTTCCCCAAAAAATATCCCAAAAACCCATGGTTGTTTTACTAGTTTTGGATTCCTAAAAGATGCCCGAAAACCAAATCTGGTGCACCATGGCTCGAACGCATGACTTGCTGGTCAAAATATAGCAGCTTTGGTTGCTTATTTTTGGCCCCAAACCAGTGAACCACGTCTTCATACTTTGACTAAATTTTATTGAAAAGGACATCAAAGTGGAATCTAATCAAATCAATCTGATACCACCTAATCCATATGAATCCAACCCCTTTTGAAAAATTGGTAATCAAGAATCCACTTTTTAGGAAAACTAATTTGTGAAATTAGGGAACTAATTATAATTAAATCCAAGATCTTGGAGTTAAATCTTGAGATTTCAACACCCAATTGGAAAATTTTGCAGTTTAATAACAAAAAAAATACCTGGCTTGAAGAATACAGAAAGCCCGAAATCGATGGCTTTTAGAGCAGAATTTTCTTTCTTATTTGCAAACAGAAAGTTTTCCGGCTTCAAATCCCTATGAATTACTCCATTTTCATGGCACATCTTGACCACCTCCGCCACCGTCTTGGCGATTCCGGCCGCCGCTCTCTCACTGTAATGCCCTCTAGCAACGATTCTATCAAACAACTCTCCACCTTCACACAGCTCCATAACTAAATGAACAGCTTCATGATCTTCATACGTAGCACGAAGCTTCACTATATTCGGATGGTCCGGCAACGTTGACATAATCGCCACCTCTCGCCGGACGTCCTCCACGTCAACGGCGGTTCGAAGTTTCTTCTTGGAGATCGACTTACACGCGAAAGCTTGTTTCGTTTCTCTATCGGTACAGAGATACGTGACGCCAAACTCTCCGCGACCCAGCTCGCGACCCAGTATGTACTTGTCGGAGATACGGGTCCGGTGGTGTGCGAGTTGCGCGAAGTCGTTCAACACCCGGATCGGCACCGGCGGTTCGGCGTACGGATTGGGTCTTCTTTGTTTGTTGTTATTCTTTTTCTTTCCCTGTGGAGTCGGAGGTGGTTGGTAGTGGGTGGATTCCGGTGCATCTGGTCGTAGGCAGGTGGTGCAGTTACCCATGGTGGTGGCTGTAGGTTTTAATTGGTGGTTGGACGGTGGTGGTGGTTGGGAAATATAGTTATGATCGCCGGAAAATCAAGATTTGGGGAGGCGGGCATTTCACGGCAATGGTTATGGAAGTATGAAACCCAAAGGAAAACCGCGGGGTAAACTAAAGTGATGAAATTGACGTTTTCTATTCGCAAAAAGTCAAATATATTGTTCTACCATTTTATTATTATTATTATTGCTATTAAAAGAATTATTCTTTTAGATTTTTTTTTATTTAACATGTTTTTATATTAATTCATCCTAAAAGCATTTTTAAGCCGGGTCTCTGTTTTTCTTATAAAAATATTTAAATATTATAAACTTTGTTAAAATATCTGTCAATTATATTTTTTTAGATGAAATTTGTGGAGAAAACATTTAAATAATTTTTAAAATATGAAAGCCTGCTATTTACATGTTTAAGTAGGTTTTTATTTATAAAAATGCAATTTTTGTAAGTTTATCAAATGATATACAAGAATGATGGAGCACATAACTAATATATAATATAATTGAACATAACTTTAGTTGTTGACATATAAACAAATAGACAACTCATTTTGGTTGTGAACCGTTTTCTTTTGTTTTTCCTTTATGACGCATGGATCAAATTAAAAACAACATAAAATTCACAATATGTATAGATAAGATGAAATGGAATTATATGAGAAATATAAAAAGGGATCTGGATTCTTGATATTTTTTTATCTCAAACATACTTATGGGGATTGATCTGATGCATCTCATTCTAATGTGCATCTAAATGATGAAGATCTCTTCTTACGCTTCTCACATTAACTCTATTTCTCATCGGAACCTGACTCATGTATAGATAAGATTACAAATACAAATTATGTAATTCCTATAAATTAATCTTAACTGTTCATTTGATTTCATGAATATTATTTTAAAATTTTAAGTCACGTCATAATAAATGAATTTTATCATATTTCATCGTAATAAATGAATCATAATTATTGTCCATAAATATTCCGATTGTTTTTTAATATAAACGTTAGTGGTGTTTGGTTCGTAGGATTTGCAATGGAATTGGATTTCCATTATTTATAAATAATTTATATAAAAATGTAAAGTATTATAAAAATAATTAAATTACATTTTTATTAATCAATTATTACAAAACAAATGTTTTTAACATTTTTAAAACATTATTTCATACAAATTCGACAAAATCCCGTGAAATCCCGAGCATCCGTCAAGAATTTCAAAATTCTATATTGTTGGATTTCAATTGAATCCTAGGATTTTTAATCCTTATAATTTTGCAAGCCAAACACAGAAATGGATTGGATTTAAAATCCAATCCAATCCCCCGAACCAAACGCGCCCTTAATTTATACAGACCGATTAGTTTATACATACAACTTTATACATATAGAACTTATTAAAAAATCAACCAAATAATGAAATAACCTCTTATAAGCCATCATTAATCAATTTTAAAAGTATATTTTATATTACAAGCTAAAACATTTCTCAAATTTTTACATAGTTTAATAGATTTTCAACATTGGATATATGCTAGTAATTGAAATGTTATTTATGGCACCGTAACCGTTACTATACTCAACATAAACATTTTTATCAAGCAATTACCGTCCATAAATATATTTTAAATAAAAAAACGTAATAAAAATACACAACATGATTGCAATAACCGCCATAGAATTATCATCTATTAATAACATAGCCCATTTTAATTTTGTGATCCAAATTAAAAACCGTATTGCATCTAACCAACGAAGAGATCTATGTCGAAATTCAATGGTTTCATCGTTTTCAGTGAACAGAATGATTTGATACGATTAAAAAAATCATTACATGGTGATTAAAATACTAATTAATATAAAATTAAAATTTATAAGGGATAATTTCAGGTTTAGGTGAGTTGTTATATATTAATGCGCATGTATTCCCCTGTTTTTTATTCAAAGTTTGGTCTTATTTTGTCCAGATATAGTTTGGATTCTTCTTCTAGCCAACGTTAAGAACCATGAGGAGCTATTAAAAAAAAGTAAAGGTAATTCTCCTTTATAATATTCAAATAAATATTAATGTTATTACCACCATAATTTATAAAAGGGTCTCGGTCACCTGCAAACTGAAAAGTTTCTAATTTATAAATAACGTGTAAGAGTTGGGTTTAACGTAAGACAACTCTGTTTTTATAAGATTCTTGAAAACATATTTTTACGCTTAAAACTTCATAACAAAATATTGCGAAGGTAAAAAGAAAATATGAACCTTAACAACAAAAAACAATGTGAAGGTTATCTCCACAATGTTTTACTGTGAAGTTTCAAATGTGAAAAAAAATGGTCTCAAGAAAACAACCTGGTCTCACATGATTGCAAATTTATCATACAAATCAATTAAATAAGATATTTATGAAAATGATAATATTCGATTTTAGTATTTATGAAAGATTATTAAGACTTATTTATTATAATCAATATTTTAAATTAAAAAATAATTAATATATTTTTAGATTCAAATACCTATTATACTAGATAAACAATTGAGGTTGTAATATAATTTTCAAAATTCCATGTCAATACTCACAAGTAAAACTTTGAAAGATTATGCTTTTTCTTTGCAGAATTTTTTTATATGGTTTTAAGAACTAAAAGGAACATAACTTTTATATTTATGATCATATGAAATTATGATGTTTAGAGTAAACTACAAATTTGTTCTCAATGGTTTGTCAAAAAACATTTTATATTTCTATAGTTTCTAAATTACAAGATAAAAATTATGGTTCGGAAAAACATTTATATTTGGTCCCTCTCTTTAACGACCATTTGAAAATGCTGTTAAAAAGGGGATATTTTGTTTTTTTTTAATCGATTTTAAGTGTCATTTACTCAATCAAAAACCGTAGGGACCAAAGTATAAAATCGGTTATTATTGGTTAAAAGACTAAAAAAATGGATAAAGAATGAAAATGCTCCCTCATTTAACGGAATTTTTAGCGGCAATTAAGAGCATCTTCAAAATGGAAAAAATAGAAATTTTGAGCATTTTTTTTGCTCCAACAGCATCTCCAAAACTTTCTCCAAAATGGAGAAAACATGAAAGGGACTACAAAAATCTCCAAATTTGGAGACATCTCAAAAAATGATTATATGAGAGAGAAGCTTTTTTTATTATGTTCATCCAATGAAAAGTTTTGAAATTTAATGTTTAGATGATATAAACAATATTTTATTAAAAATATAAGATATTTTGAATAATATAATGAATTTTGTAATCTCCAAAATACAGATGCTGTTGGAGTTGAGTGTAATATTTTTTAGAGATTTTGATGTTTAATTTTCTATTTTAGAGAAAATTATAGAGATGCTCTAAAGGGAAGGGATTAAATCAGACTTTTTTTAAGTCATGATAAGCATCTTGTAATTTCGAAACTACAAAAACAAAAAGTGTTATTTTTTATTTATCACATGGACCAAATTTGTAGTTTACTCTAATGTTTAATTTAAATATAGTTTTGTTTGAATATTGATGATGTAATAAAGGTTGGTGTAATTTAATTTAGATTGACCAAGTCGTATAGAGAAAAAGGTAAGTTGGAAAGGAAGTGAAGGTCGTCGTATCGGATAAGTTAGAATGGAAATTACGACTAGTTCTAGATGGAGTCTAATTCACGCTCTCTACTCTCTACACTCTTCATTTATACTTCATCATCATAATCATAATGTTTTTTTAATTAACATCTAAAAGTATTTTTTTTTTTAAAATTCAGACAGACGATTATGAATTATGAAAAAGGTTCATGTGAGAACGATAAAAATTTACGAGAAAATCTTACGAGAATGCAAGGACAATTCTCAGCCAATCATTTTGTACATAAAATTTTTCATGTACGAAATCACATATGACTCATGTACAAAATCATATATGATTAGCCGAGACTTTTCCCGCGGCAAAAGCCATGCGTATTATTTTTGATGCTAGTACAAAATCACATATGATGTTGTACATGAAAAAAATTCACGTATAAAATGATTGACTGAGGATTGTCCTTGTATTCTCGTAAATTGTTACTGTCGTCGTATGAACCCGTCTCTATGAATTATAACAAGTAAAAAAATTTCATGGATCAAAGGAAAACCATACCCGTTAATGCTTTTAAAGATATGGACAATTATATAATTATAACGAGTAAAAATCTTATCATCGATCAAAAAAACAAAACATACCCATTAATGCTTTTAAAAATATGGATAAATATATAATTATAATCAAGTTTATCATTATGTTTAACGTATATATTTTCTTTCTAAATCATACATGTTTAAGCTTAACTACTAGTGAAAGTAATAGACTTAAATACATAGGGGTATTTGGTTCGTGGATTTTGATGATTGAATTGATAATTTTGTTTGACCAAATTCTAGATCCTATGTATAGTTCATATAATAAAAATGTAGAAATCCTTTGAACACCGTTAAATTTCATAACGAACTATTTGATTTTGAATGATTACGTCCTTAAACTATTTTTTTTAATAAAAAAACCCTTAAACTTTCTGAAACCGGTTAAATACATCCTTGTAACCTGTAAAAACAAGTTAATGTTATAAAATTTTGGAAAAAGTCTAGAAAAACCTAACAAACTATCTGATTTTGAATGATTAAGTCATTGATTTTTTTAGTCAAATAAATCCCGAATTTTTTTTCCTAAATTTTTTTACCAAATTAATGTTTGAACTTTCGTTTAACAAATAAATCTCATACTTTTTTTGAAAAATAAAATCCTGAACTTAATTTTGAACAAATAAATGCGGATTTTTTTTGAACAAAATCAAAAGATATATAATTTTTCTCACCGAAAACAAATTACAATAAATCAATTAATTATAGATGATATCCAAACTTTGGCATACTACTCTGTGGTGGGTCCTGGTCGCTGAAGATTAGTCGGGTGTCCGAATGGATCCCGGATACCCCAGGAACATGTGTGTGTGTGTTATTATTGTTCAAAAAAATTATATATAAACATTTTATATGTATCTATTTATGTTTAGGCATGACTTTTATATGTTTTATAATTAGTTTGAAAATGGTATAATTTTTCTCCATTTAATTGGTTTCTTGTACTTTGATGTCGGTGAGAGAAATTATATATTTTTTGTTTTTGATTTTGTTCAAAAAATGTTTCGGATTAATTTGTTCAAAATTAAGTTCATGATTTTATTTCTTCAAAAAAAAGTTTGAGATTTATTTGTTTAAAAAAAGTTCAAAAATTAATTTTGTAAAAAGATTTAGAAATCTTTTTTGGAATTTGTTCATTAAAAAAAATAAGGACTTAATCATTCAAAATTAGATAGTTCGTTGAGTTTTTTAGACTTTTTCCAAATTGTTATCACACTAACCTGTTGTTACAGGTGACAATGATGTATTTAACCGGTTTCAGAAAGTTTAAGGGTTTTTTCATTCAAAAAAATAGTTTAAGGACTTAATCATTCAAAATGAGATATTCACTAGACTTTTCCCAATTCCATAAACTAAAGAATTCGTCATTCTTTGACATAAGTGAAGGAATTGAATTCCATCTATTTCCATCAAACCAAACGTGTGGTCAAATTCTATTCAGTTCATTCAAAGTCAAATTTCTTTAATGAATTCCAGTTCCACCAAATTTCATTCCGTGAACCAAACGCTCTCTTATTTGACCAAATTTCACTTCCTTTATTTTGTTCATATATTGAAAATGAAGGGATCCTTTGAATTTCATTTAATTCCACAAATTAATGAATTCGTCATTTTTTTGGCATAAGTGAAGGAATTGAATTCATTTCTTTGCATACAATTTAACCAACACCGCTCGACACTCGCCCTTTCCCCTTTTCCGTACCACGACCATGCCATTATTGTCATTCCAATTCCTGCTAACCAAACGCATGATAAAATTCCATCAAATTTCATTCTACTTTCTTCAAAGTGAAATTCATTTGATGGATCTCAATTCCACCAAATTTCATTATGCAGACAGCGCGCCATTAAGTATAATTAATAGGAATGACAATAGAAGTGAACGTATTGACAGGAGAAAATTATGAAATTTGGCACTGAAGAGAAATCAACCATTGAAATAAATGGTAAGAACTAAGAAGCTTGGTTCATGTGTTGTAATCAAGGGGTTGAAGGTTAAAGATGAAATAGACAGAAGAAAAAAATAAATTATAAGACAACTTATATAACACAAGATCATCGACATAGAGGGATAAGGAAGAAGCAAGGGTCGGTCACAAAAGACTCATACCGTTGACAATACGACGAATGTGTATGAGAATGCATGACTCTTCGGCTTTTAGTCAAGATCCATACAATCCTTTGTGGTCATTTTTTATTCAATCAATTAATTTGTTTCATATTTTGCGGCATAACTTCAATTTCAATCATACATTTGAAATTTTATATAAAAAGAATAATTTCCATTTTCAGTGTTTTTTTTCCATAATTATAACGATCTGTATGCTGTAATTAAATAATTGTCATTAGGACAAGATTTGTGATGAAGCAAATACAACTATACAATTTGGAAAGTGTTTTTGAAAAATAGTGGTTGAAGTTGTTCAACAAATCAATATGGACATATGGTCGATCATCAATATATTGATACCCAATTAAATATAATAAAAAAGGTTGTCTTTATTGCATAGATTTAGTAACATAATTTAAAACAAATTATTAAAAAGTAAAATAATACGAAACTTTTGTATCACTATATTTTTATATGTTATTCGATTATATATTTGAAACAAAAATTCTATCATGTATATTTTTGTTAGGGAATTTGGTTCGGTCGAATATAACTTGGATATTTTTTTAAATCGTTTGGAAATTACTTTTTAAATATTGTATTTCGTCCCTATATTCTGTCTTCGGTTTACACGAAATCAGTATCGGGATAATATGAAAATCATACACAAAATAAGGAATTGATCTCGTATATTTATGTATTCAGATTCCGAAGTATGTATTAATAAGAGAGATCGACAATTATGATGGTTAAACGGTAGTAACCATTTGTATATTAGATCGAAGAGCAATTATAACCGAATCATAGTTCAAGTCTATGTGTCAATTCACTAGTCCAGATTCTGAACTAAGTCTGAACTAACATGTCCAAATCTTTGAACCCATTAGTCCAGACTCCAGACTTAGGATTTAGGGGTCATTAACCAAAACTTACCTGGGTAAGCGCTTACCAAATCACGTTGCCTTACCCAATAAATATGGTAAGCCCCAAGAATATTACCCGGTAAGAACAAGACAAGGATCAAGAGTCTTACCCGGTAAATGAAGACGACGACTCTTACCACGGTAAGCGTTTACCGGGAAAATTATTGCATACAATGCCGTTTTTGTTGACTAAAATCTTATCCGATAAGTAAGTGATAGTTTTAAATTTTACCGATAAACATTTATTGGTAAGTGTTCAGTAAACGACTCCTAATTAAATTGTTTAAAATGTTCTATTTTTGTTGTGCTAATCACATTAATGACATTAACGGTTATTTTACCCCTTCTTTATTAGTTTTTTGTTTTTAATTGATTTTGTTGGTGTATCTATTTCACACATCTTATCGAACACCTTCATTATCGTATTTAACCCCAAAAATCCATGTTTTTCGGTGTTGTTCTAAGTATAAAGAGTATCTATAATTTATGGTTTTGGTATAATAAAACTTTTTGGTGTTGTTCTAAGTATAAAGAGTATCTATAATTTATGGTTTTGGTATAATAAAACTTATCGATGTTGTAGTTTTTTGGATGATAGAGTTATTTCATGTTTCAGTATTTGAACATTGAACTTTATTAACGTTTTGATTGAGTATTAAGTTTTGATTTCATATTTGAACAATTGTTTTATTTAGAGTTTTCATCAAGAAAATGATGGATTTTTTAAAAGATGTTTGTTTTTATGATAAAAACATTTCATTTGAGAAATTATGATTTACATAAGCAGTTTTTCAGTTTTACCATTTTATAATTTTGATAAAATTGTTTGAACTCACTAGGCGTTACGCTTAACCCTTTTTATTTGTCGGCGTGTACATCGGGTTTTCAACTTTTCATTAGGGAATGATATTAGGGACACTTTGATGAGTTGAGTGTTAGCTAGAGGCACGAAAAGGTATTAGCTAATTGAGACATCTTCCGTACCTTGAAGATAACGACAATTAATGGGTTTTAGTAACACCCATCCCCAATCTAGACTTTGTGTAAGGTTTAGAGTATTATGGGTTGATGTTAAATCCTAGATCTCCGTTATAGGTAATCAAGGTACTGACATTTAGAAAGGTATTTATTCCTTATTTGATGTTTTTTTCGAAAATTTTAAATCAGTTCAGTTCTTCCAGATTTGAGGTGTTACAACATCCAATAAGTTAGGATTGAATCCATAAAGTCAGTTTAGCTTATTGCTTAATCATTAAGCTATAAACACGAGCCATTAAGCCCGTTAAACCAAAAAGCAAGTAATTTCTAATAAACCTCAAACAAACTATCTTACATATCGGATCAAACTGAGTCCATTAAATCACAGTCAAACATCATTTTAACATTAATAGTTAATATGTGACAATTAGAGGCAAAAACAAAATGATAAAGATGTGTTTTTACTATATTTTTGACAATTTTAATATTAAAAAAAACAATGGTTAACTTTTTTCTCTTTGCACCCTTACTATATCTTTGCGTACGCAATTATACTTTGTGGGATGAAATATAATATTATATTGTAACAAGAGTTACATGAATTCCATATTATACGATTATCTAGTGTAAAGTTATGATTTAATGTTTATATACTTAAGAATTGGTTGAAAGTTGGAACGTTGGATATACTATAAAACCAAACTCATAACCTATTAAAACAATAATGTATTATTGTTGTAAATAAAAAATTGATATGCTAACAAACAAGAAACAACGATGGAATACTATGTTTGTGATACTGTACATAATTAATTATATTTGTGAAGACTTTTACGTTTCTATATATAAACTGGGTTCATGCGAGATCTCATTAGCGTTGACATTAAATTAGAATTGATCTAAGCTTGGAAATCTTTTCTTACACCTTCTCAATATAACTTTCTTTCTCACCGTAACCCAACTATATATATATATATATGTGTGTGTGTGTGTGTGTGTGTGTCCAAATGCATTTCGGCAATAAAATACATTATCAACTATGAGAATGTATGAATTTTTGAATCCTTCATAGTGTTTTTGTAAATCCTGTAATTCTACATATCCCGTTTAGCCCACTACATGTCAATGCACTGGAAACAAATTTAACCGAATCTACATAAAACTAAACAATTATATCTGTATATACAAAGATATTAAAAAAAATTGTGACTCAAAATAATAATAGAATAACCTTCATACAAAAAGGCTATGTTTGAGCAAAACCCCATTTGCACATGACTTAAAAAGGGGGAAACACATGAACTGTAAATGCTCACAAAACAGTTGGTATGTGAATGGTGTTTGCATGCATAAAGCCATGGATGAGGAGTACTATTCATTCTGAAAAAGGGTCTAAAAAGAAATAAAAAATTGAAAGGAGGGGTCCATCTTTAAAAACTGGAAAAGTGGAGGTACAGAAAAGTAGATTTATTTAAAAGGAAAATGAACAGTTTGATTGAGGTCCCTTTAAATTAAACAAATGATGAAAAAGGTCCTTTAACTTTAAAGTAAGGCCAATGCCTTTTTACAAGGTCTACTCAAGTATACAAGAATGCCATGTTTGTAGATGAGAAGCATCATAATGGTGTTTGAGGAAAATGCCTTTTTTTATTTTAAAAGTTTTGAAGTCTTAGGATACACGATTTATCATAAATGATAATACCTTAAATATAAAAAATTGTGAAATAAAGATATGGATCACTGTATTAACGAATCTTCTGAACTTGTATTTTATTTAATTATAAAAAATCTTAGAATAGATGTTTGTTCTTTGATCGTGCACAAAATTATAATATATGGTGGACATCATTTATCTGAACTTGCTATATATCATCTTCGAATGTGTATCGAATGTAAAACAATAAATTTGTAGCCTAACACGATTTTGAGGATCATCTTATGTATATTGAGACGAAGAGCTTTTATTTAGAAGCTATCTTCGCATTGGTTATTTTTTGTTTTTTACATTTGTCATTTTATGACCAAACAAGGTTTAAATAATCTCCATCATAACCACTAATTACTGATTGTGGTTTTTGAAAATGGATCAGATTGATCAGTACAACCCGGAAACAACTTAAGGTCTTATCCTAAGTTATTGAGTAACTTAATATGTACTAACCACAAAAATCCGTAAAAGTGTTACTTAAGCCAATCATTTAACTTGAAAAGATCAAACATGGAAACATTATCCATTTTTTTAAAAAATAAATCACATTATTGGTGTCGGACCTAAATGAAAAACAATTTGGGTTGTATATTTTTTTTAAAGACTAAGATATTATGACTTGATGAAAATATTTTTTTGATAGATTTTTTAATATCATACTTTTTATATTTAGTTGGTTGAATTAGATAAGGGTCTCTTGTTCAATTATGCATAAAGTTGTTTGTTTCAAATTTATTTAATCAATAAAAGACCGAACGTAAATTAATATGTTTTTCTTTCTTGTACCCATCTTCTTTCATAGTATCCCCATCGCAAAAAGTCATCATTTTTCAAAACATTTTACTAACAATAGTTTCCAAACTAGTTATACTCTTTCAATGGCTACGAAAATTGATTTAGATTATCTTTATTGGGATATGTCCAAAAGAAAAAAAATGGGACCCTCACCATAAGGCAACGATATTTTATTAAAATCCACTATCAATCACCAAAGTTTCTTGATCTGCTTACAATAAACAACCAATTAGTTTTATATTAAAAAACCAATGCTGTAAAAATTTTATTTTGAAAAATAAGAAGTTTGTGTTTCTTTTCAGAATCCAACATGGGAGCAAACAGACACAATACGAGTGCTAATTATAACAGATTAAAACATTTCAATGGACGGTTGCTAGTGGTCGATGGTCGTGAGGGTGGCGGTGGACCGGTGGGGCAATGTAAAAACACCGGATTTGGGCGGTGCCACACGGTCTATAGCCGGTTCTAGCAGCCAGTGCTGGTGGATGTAAATTGGGCTTCTGCCAGATCATGTAACTGGGCCACATAAACTGGTCTTGGTCCATAAACCCTTATCCAAGTAGCTATGGGCTACGGCCCAAAATAGTTATGCGTGGTCATGGGCTAGAATCCAGATCATGTAACTAGGCCAACCCAAAAATAAACGGACCAAATAATAAAAGCCTATTTTCATGTCAATTTATATTTTATGTAATGTATTGCATTATTATTATTATTTTATTTCATTTTTGGTAATAAATCGATATATGACAGTATGATATCAAGGTATTGTTTTGACAAAAATAAGGTAGATTATAAGTTAACTTATTTTTTAAGTGTTCGTTTTTAAGTCAGCTTATAATTTAACTTATTGATAAATTATTTGGAGTAACTTATGAAAAGTTTTCTACAATTTTTCCAATTACAACCCTAATTAATATTATTTATTTATTTATTATTAATAATGAATATTAATTATAAATAAATATTAACTATCAAGTATAAATAAATATTAATTAGTCATATTTAATACTAATTTATAGTAATTAAAATTAATTAAAAATTGTTAATTAATTTTAATTATACACTATTAATTAATTTTACCCAAAAACAACGCTCTTCTTATTTTTTTTTTTTGAAAAGTAACGCTCTTCTTAACTATTACCTAAAAATAATACGTTGTCTAAAATATGAAGTTTTTATTTCAATTTAACCTTCAAAATGAGAGTTAAAATCTAAAAAATTAAAAATGATATGATACTTTTGTATCACTTTTAACTTGGTCTCAAAAGTGATCTAGTATGAAGAAAGGTTCGAATATTTGCAAAAAAAAACTTCATTTGATATTGTATAGATATGTTGGTTGTTATTTTTTGATTTTTTATCGCTACAAATTGCATATTTAACATTTTTTATTTTGAAATTTTACGGTTTAAAAAATGATCAGTTTTTATATTTGATGCTAAGATGATCGATGTTGGTTGACATATACGAACTTTGACGTGATTTTGAAAGTACCTTTCTAAATATCTATTTCTTTAAATTTTCAAACCATAAACATTAATATATGTGTTCTATTAATGTTAAAATCGGAAATTATATTTTTCTTGATACAATTAAGCCATTTATATAACATAAAAATTTGTAGTGCCATGGTTGTACCATATGCATTATTGATGGTATTGAATAATGACAAGAAAAGGTTCCAATAAAACTAATTATTGTCGTCATGCATGAGAATATTATGGATATCTTGGGGAGAAAGAAAAAGACTTGCTTGGATTCAGGTGTTTGACTTATTTTCCTTTTGTTTCTTCTTCAAGTTTTGATTAAAAAAACATATAAATTTTAAGTTTTTAATAGAAAAATTGCATATGAATTGATTTGTATTTGGAGAAATAAACTTTTAAAATTATCTTTTTAACATATGGAACAAACTTTTTATTTAATTAAGAGTCTCGTTAACAATCATAACTTGTAAGAAATTATATAATATTCAAGTTAGATATATTTTGATTGTTAACTCGTAAGAAATTATAATATTCAAGTTAGATATATTTTATAGAGTATAGCACTGGTGTTAAGTTTGACTTATTCTACTGTTGTACTTGTAAGGGAACATAGAACATATAGTACTTCTTTATTTAAAGACAACTTGACGTACAAGTCATTTAATGTTTAGTATTTTACATACGCAAAATAAAATAAGTTATTAGGCCGTGTCATGAACACCTTGATTTAGGAATTAGGATTTGACCGTTAACAATAAGAATACATGTTTTTTTGAAAGACCAACCAATACAGCATTATTAAATGAACAAAAGAAACGAACAAAAGTTCAACAAAAGATTCTAGAAGCGGGAGAACCAACCAAAAGAAAACAAACCCAACCGAAACCAAAGCACCCCTCGGAACCATGTACACCTAAAACGAAAACAAAACAAGTAGTCTTGAGAGTGACCTCAACGTTTCTAGCTTGATTAAAAATTACGTGATCTACAGTTCCCACGGAATAGATAATTTTCAAATTCTTTTTGACATCCACTTAAAGACACAAGCTTGAATTCATGCAAATAATGTTTTCGTGGATAGAGATTTTTTTATAGATAACGTTATTGCGATAATCCCATAACATGTAGCTAGTGGCCCAAATAGATGTCTGCCAAATTCGTGATAGCTCTAGAAGTGTTTTCTATATTGTTGTTCGTAAAGAAGTGATCACTTGTATTTTGTGTTTCTTCACAATTTTGACATAATATTGTATCCAGATCAATACATTTATTATCAAAGGTTATACATACTGGAAGATGTCTATGTAGAAAGCTACACACATCGGAAGACATCCATGTAGAACATGCCAGACAAATATAATTATCTTTCTTGAGACAAGATTGTTCCAAACAGTTTATGGATGAAGGTCTCCGTTTATGAAACATTTTTCTATGATAGTGAACTTCAAGTTTTTCACCAAGAAAATTACGTTGTCATTCAAACGCCAACAACATTTATCTTTGTGATCAATAGTAGGCTGCAAACTTTGAAGCAATGTGGTTGGTTCAAATAATAACCAAAGTCACGACCCCTTGAAGTTCTATTCCAATCCCATACCTAAACCCACCGATCCTTCATCATCATCCTCTGTCTCTTACCTTTGCCCCCTCTCCTTTTTCCAAGTTGAACAACCTTGGAAATTGGTCACACAAACGATAATTCCCAACCCAATTACCTAACCAAAATGAGATTGACACACCATTCATTCCCTAACTTTTTATGAAATGTAGAACCGAAGTCTACTCCAAATGAATCTAATTCCCAACCTAAAAAGCGATCATATTACTGTATTACCCCATGTGCCCCCATTGACCTCTATGGTTATTTTCCCTTTGTTTCCCCAAACCCCCGTTCGGACCATATATGATACTAATTAGCTTAGCCCAAAGAGAATTTCGATCGAACTTAAAGCACCACCTCCATTATCCTAGCAAGGCATAGTTCATGTTTTAGACCACTTATTCATAGACCCCTGATTTAGAAGGAGAGGTCATAGACCACTTGATGGTTGATAGCCTAATACACACCATTTCCCCCTTTTCTGGACCTCCCCCACCAAAAAAATGCGCCTCACTCACTCAAGTGATTTTAGAACATACAATGGCGCATAAACATCGATAAGTAATACAATGGAAGGCTTCTAAGCCGCAAGCATTTAGAAAAAAATTCCACCACTTGATTCAAACTACTACTAATTCACATATTAGCACAAAACGGAACAGTTTTGGGCCATAATCCGCGATAATGTCTTTCATAAGCATGGGTGATGATTTGAAAATTTTCTATCCCTTGGTATTGCTCCCAGGTTACTCCATATCATTCTAAATACAAAATAAACATCTTATTTTTAAATATATAAAATCTAAAATATAATTAGAATAATCATTAAGTTCTAACAGAATACTTAATTATTATCTTTAAAATATATTACTAAACCGAAAATGAATTATTTTGTTATTAAATCTAAATAATATTTATAATAAAAAATTTGAATTGAACAAGTTACACAAAAAATTAAAATAGTTAAATAGTTAATTTGATACTAATTTCGACGTATTTTTGTTCAAATTTTTATGAGATCTTCAACTTTATATTTTATTCAAACATTAGAACATTATCGTTTTCTCAAAACCATATAAAGCCGTATTATAGCATCGACAGAGATAAAAATACAAAACAAAACATTAAAATTGAGATATATCTTACTGTATTACACATGTATCCATCTAGTTATAAAAATATAAACGGATTTTTTAGAATATTCCATGTAATTTTTTTTATTACAAGGTAATATAAATAATAGATTAAAAATAAATTTAAATGTTGCAATGATATAAAAATTATTTTAATTATAATTATTTTAATCTTAAAGTGGATTTATCATATAATTTACTTTGGTAAAATCGAATCTTAAACATATAATTTGATTAAAATATCCATGATATTTTGTTTTAGTTTTAGGAAAAACAAAGCAAGAGTTAAAATGTCATTATTGCCGTTCCTTATGTGACACTTTTTAAATTCAAAGACATGTGGTTTTTATTGTTTACTTTTAAATAGAAATTTACTGAATGTAATACATGAAATTTTATGTACTTTAGTAGAATTTTTGATATAGACATGTGTGAGAAGGAATTCACTTTTTAGGAGTGCTATTAGTAATAACTAGGGGTGTCATTAGCGTCCCCCAGGAATTTTAAACGAATATGACTAACATAGAATTTTTAAGTGCTTTATAAATTAACCAGAATTTTATTGTTTCACAACTATAATTATATTTAACATATGTTGTTTTTTCCTTACTTTTTATGTATTCAACTAAAGAGATGACGCATTTCTTTTTAGAAAAATCATGGTACACTAAACACATTTATTTTGTATTGCATCATGACATTAATTCTCTATAAATAGATATAAATAGTGTTGACAATATCATGAATGAGATTGATAAAATTAAATATGAATGTTGTGGTTTGACTAAGGAAAACAAAATATTATAAATGAATGATAAGGTACTATGTTGATTTACTCTTAGAACCAAATGGCAAATGGTTAAATAACTTTAAAACGTTTTGAAGTTGATTTTTTTTATAATCATGCTTTTCTGAATCTATTAAATTAAAATAAAAGACAATTAAATACTGAAGAAGTATAAAGATACTAAACTAAAGATTAATCATCATCGCTTTCGCAATACTATACTAGAGTTCTGTCATTTTCAGAAAGTACACAGTGAACCGCTCTTTTTCCTGTCCATAATTTTCGTGCGATTTCCCCACGAATTCAAACTTGAATGTCCCTTCAAAATCTTGCACGATGTGTTTTGATTGGGAGCGGGGTGGGCTAGTACGACTACCTTGTTATAACTTTATTCAAATTATTAGTCTGGCATTTGGCATCCCACTTTTTGTAGACATAGAGCTAGATCTCATAGTGTAACATGTGGTGTGTATGATGTCTTGTTGACGATAAAATAAACCCATAGGTTTATTAGGTAAAAGCAAGTAAATATGTCTATCATTAAGAATCTAGGTAGTGTTAAAGTTGGCTTATTTATTTTGGGGTGGTGGTGGGTGGGTAGATGGGATGGGGTGGGTTCACTTGTTGATGTGGTAGAATGATAATATTAAGTGACGGTGGTGGTAGCAACAGTGGTGGTGGCAGATATGTTGCCGGCGAGAGCGGAGAGGCCAGGTTGGGCCAAACGAGGAGGGGAGTAGTGGTTAAACTGGATGTAAATGTTATTTTTATCTTTATAATTACGAAATTATAAATTATGTTACATCTGCCACGAAATGCAATTCAAATCCTTCACATATGCTAAAGGATGATCAAACCCGTCAACCGTGGAATCTAATCCATTCATTCCACGAACAAAACATCATTAAAGAATTTGGTTCAAGGAATTTGTGATTTCGATTCCATCAAATTCATTTGAATTCCGCAAACCAAACGATCTCTTACTTTATCGGGTAACACTCTTGATCATCAAAATTCATTATTGATAAATGACTCTTACCCAGTAAGTTTTTTTTTTGAACGACAATAATACACATACACGTTCCCGGGGTATCCGGGATCTATTTCGGCACCCGACTAATCTCAGACGACCAGGACCCCTCACAGAGTGGTAGACCAAGATCTGAATATCGTCACATGCAGCCGCCGGAATTTGAACCCGAATAGTAAGAGATTTACGATAACAAATAGCATAAAAAAGAAATTTAGTTTTGAAAGAAATAGTTAAGTAAATTTCATCCATAATTTAAAGAGAAAATGAAAAAAAAAGGGGTTTGCTAAAAGCAAATTGGTTGTCAGAATAAACCCGTGAAGGGTAGAACACGTGGATAGGAAAATGAGCAGAAAAATATTTCAGAAAATCATAGGGTTTACAAATCACATAAATAGAAAAATCTCACACAAAAACCCCCCCAATTACCCTGGAAAACAAACTCTTTATGTCTTAACAAGAAGGAGCCGCCACCTCCATTCTTCCTTTCTTCAGGTAATCACAAATCGTCTTTCATCCTTGTTAATGGCAGGATCCATCTTTAATCTTCTCTTTTCCCTTTTCTCCTTCCTCTTTCTCATCTGGGTTGGGTTGGGTTGGGTTGGGTTGGTGGGTTTTCATAACCGGTTAAAATCTTGACTGATTGGTCAAATGGGGCTACCTCCTTTTCTATCATCATTTAGGGTTTGTTCTTAATATGTTTTCTGGTACGATTATGTTTCTTTCTTTCTGTTTCCTGATGATCTTTGTTAATGGAGAATAGGGTTTTTGCTCCAATTCTTTCATTCATTGGTTTAGTGTGAATTTCTCAGACCAAAATTTTGCCGACGTTGACTCCCCCTGAATTACGACATTTGAATATCTTTCTGATTTCTTTGTGTCAATTGATTTTATTTTTGAGATTACAATTGATTGAATTTGTTATGTTCCAGTCCAAAAAGATTGCAGGATCATAAAATTGTTGGAAATTTAATAAAATAAAAGCTTATTAGAGCTGCAAAAAATGAAATTGTTTGGGTACATTTGTGAAAAACTAGGTTGGACCTTGAAATTCAAAATTGGGGATTTTTTTTCTTCTTCTGGGAAAATAGTGCTAAATGGGTATGAATTTATTAAAACAAAGAGCTGAATGAAACATAGTAGGATGCTTGATTAGACCGATGATATTCTCTTTTTCGTTAATTTATAGGTTTTTATATGCATAAATTTTGTTACTTTTACTCTTTGCCAAGTGAGAGCTGCATTTCATCTTCATAGTTATAGTGATACAAGTAAAAGATACACAAATTATGATCATGTTTATAGACACATAATGGTTGTTAAGATCATAATCCTATTATCAGCTGATGTCTAATTCTTGATTTCTTTAAACTAAATCCATACGGTTAAGATTATCGTCTAACAAATTCGGGTTATGACTTGTAAGTTGTGAGTGGCCATAATAGTTGTTAAATGGATTTATGAAATATGGCTAACTTTCTAGTCTAGATTGCTAATATAGGTCTGAATTTAGAACTGAAATTGTACTTCTTTCTTTTTAAAGAAAGGAGGGAGTATGCAAGATTCAACTTGTTTGTATGCTTTAAACTATTATGAATCAGTAACCAAAAGTTATAATATAATAATTTTACATAAGATTAAACTAGTTATAAGCATTTTCTTTTATGGGTAATCTTTTCTATACTCACCCACCAATAATGATTTTCTATACATTTATATATATATATATATATATATATATATATAAGCTAAATTGTTTATACAACTTCTGCAGACCATGTTACGTACAAAGCAGCTCGGTGTTCTCTCGCAATCGGCTCGCTCATTTTTTCTCAGCGGTTCAAGATGTAGTGCAGATGGGAGTTCATGCACTTGCTCAGAAGATGAAACTTGCACTTCCAAGAGGCAAATTACGTCCAAAAATGGAGTCCGAAATCCACAAACCGCATCCATCTTGGTGCCCAAAACTTCCACAAAAACTGAGCCCAAGATAGTTGACCATCCGGCTTCTCACACAGCAAAGTCAACCTCATTGGGAAAAACCGAGTGTGTAAGTTATGCTGATGATATCGACACGCCACAGCCATCGGGTCTTAATAGCGGTCATTTTGTTAGGGCTGGTATTGCAGCCGTCAACTTTTTAAACGATGTGGTCAACTACAAGATTCCCATGACTGAAGGGAGCTCGATGGTTGACTCCACTCAGAACTATGTGGTTCAGCAGGCTCGACCACGACTTAGAACCGCTGGTTCGTCGAGTGTGAAAACCTACAAAAAAGTCGAACCAGAGACAACAACTTCAACCACCACCACCACCAACTCGTCAAATGTTAAAACGTACAAAAAGGTCGAACCACCGGCTACAACAACAACAAGACCAAATGCTAAAACAACCGCAAATGTAAATAAAGGTAAAGCGGAAAGATACGTTTATAATAAAGGTATTAACAATGTTCAAGATCACAATGTGTCAAGAAAATCAAAAGATTGTGTAAATCAGTTCATGGTTCGTCCACGAGCTCCTGAATTCCGTTCAGCGGAAATGCTGTCGGTTAAGCCGGTGGGCAGACAGCTTTCCGGTTCAGCGCATATGGTGGAGAGCGTTTTTCAGATATTACGACAACGGAAGTGGGGCCCGGCAGCCGAAGAGGCGTTATGGAGTCTAAACTGTTCGTTAGATGCGTATCAAGCTAATCAAGTTCTTAAACAACTTCAAGATTCTTCAGTAGCTCTTAGCTTTTTCTATTGGCTAAAACGGCAACCAGGGTTCAAACACGATGGTCATACGTACACAACCATGGTTGGGATCTTGGGTCGAGCCAAGCAGTTTGGTGAGATCAACAAGCTACTCGATCAGATGGTTCGAGATGGTTACCCTCCAAACGTTGTTACATACAATCGGCTGATTCATAGCTACGGACGTGCGAATTTTCTTAACAAATCGCTTGAAGTTTTTGACCAGATGCAACGAGAAGGCATCGAACCGGACCGAGTCACGTACTGCACCCTGATCGACATCCACGCAAAAGCCGGCTATCTTGATGTAGCCATGGGCATGTATCAAAGGATGCAAGAAGCTGGTCTTTCACCAGATACGTTTACGTTCAGCGTCATTATAAACTGCCTTGGAAAAGCCGGTCATTTGGATGCGGCACTGAAACTATTTTGCGAGATGGTTAGCCAGGGGTGCGTGCCGAATTTAGTGACGTATAACATCATGATTGCTTTACAAACCAAAGCAAGAAACTACCCGACTGCATTAAAGCTATATCGCGATATGAAAAATGCGGGTTTCGAGCCCGATAAGGTGACTTACAGTATAGTTATGGAGGTTCTTGGCCACTGCGGGTATCTTGAAGAAGCCGAGGCTGTTTTTGAAGAAATGACGAGAAAGAAGTGGATTCCCGATGAACCCGTTTACGGGCTTCTTGTGGATTTATGGGGGAAGTCGGGAAATGTCGAAAAGGCGTGGGCTTGGTATCGGGCCATGTTAAATGCGGGTTTGCTTCCGAATGTGCCCACTTGTAACTCTCTATTGAGCGCCTTTCTTCGGGTTCATCGGCTTTCGGATGCTTATAATCTGGTCCAAAGTATGCACAGTTTAGGATTGAACCCTTCGTTACAGACTTACACTTTATTGCTTAGTTGCTGCACCGAGGCTCAGTCGTCATTCGACATGATGTTTTGTTGCGAGCTGATGGGTGTCACGGGCCACCCGGCTCATGCTTTTTTACGGTCGATGCCGGCTGCGGGACCCGACGGGCAAAACGTGCGGGACCATGTGAGTGAGTTTTTGGATCTTATGCACAGTGAGGATAGGGAGAGTAAGCGAGGGCTGGTGGATGCGGTGGTGGATTTCTTGCACAAATCGGGGCTGAAAGAGGAGGCGGGTTCGGTGTGGGAGGTGGCGGCGGAGAAAAACGTGTACCCGGATGCGGTTAGGAAGAAAAGCTCGTGTTATTGGCTTATAAATCTTCATGTGATGTCGGAAGGGACGGCTGTGACGGCATTATCGAGGACGTTGGCGTGGTTTAGGCGGGAGATGTTGTCGTCGGGAGTGTGTCCGAGCCGGATCGATATAGTGACGGGATGGGGGCGGAGGAGTCGGGTGACGGGGAGCTCGTTGGTTAGGCAATCGGTGCAGGAGTTGTTGAACATTTTTGGGTTTCCGTTTTTTACCGAGAATGGGAATACGGGGTGTTTTGTGGGGTGCGGTGAGCCGCTTAGCCGGTGGTTGGTTCAGTCGTATGTGGAACGGATGCATTTACTGTAGTAGTTTTTAGTGACCAATTTTGCGGATCGCCATTAGCTTCTGGTTTTGGTGAAGAAGAAGATAGGGAGCTCGGAATCGGATGAAGCTTTTTTTGGTCAGATGGAGATTTTATCCCTTCTCTATTGTATGTATGATCAAGAAACATAATTAACGATTATCATTATTATTATTATCATTATCATTATCATTATTATTATTCGTAAAAATTGCCATGTTCAATAAAATATGATAGTTTTTATCTTTGTAGAAAGTTAACGTACTCTTTCATTGTCAATTTTTGTTTGCTTATCTATTTAAGAAATTATGAATGCTTTTTTTGCACAAAGTTTATAATTAAATTACACTCTTTAAAAAAATAATACTATACGTTAATTTGCTAGCTATTTCTTAGGCCCACCCAATCTTCTCAATAAATGTTGGTAATATGCGCTAATGTATAAATTGTAAATTGGGAAGGTTTTTTTTTTGTTTTTTGTTTTTTGTTTTTTGAAGAAGGTTTTTTGATTGAGATGGACAGGTTTGGAAAAACTTGATTTTCTGCATAAAGCTCTTTTCTAAAAGATTTATAAAATAAGCCACTTTCTATATCATTAAGCTACTATCGACCAGTAATGTATAACTGGCTGAATAAGCTGTGAGTCCCATTGAACTGCTGACAAATGGGTCAACCAAAAAAACATCGAGTGTTGGTTTATGCTGCTGCACTTCCTTGATCGGAGAGATGCAAATGGGTCTTGTTGGTCCACCAACATTGTGGTGTAATGAAACTTATCTTGCGATGAACCCGGCATATTGAGATTAACTTGCATTTTAAAGACATGATTTTGTCCAACCATCTACATGTTGGATATGTGCTAAATGCTGCTTAGCTTGCTGGTACTATTCTAACCGCTGCTCGATTACACATCTACGATCCAAGCTTCACATCACACCGGATGTTTAGTGATATTAGTATATATGTATTGACAGTTAATGGTTGGATGGTGTAGTGTCGGTTAAGCCAGAGTTATTTGACAGGGCATCTCTTGTAATTTCATAATCAAGATAATAAAATCGTTTCCCTTTCTCGCTATAGAATTCAAGACAACTCCAAGGGCACTATCGTCAACAATTTTGGGCCTGTGGAACTTATTGTAACACAAATTATGGCGATAAAATCCAACATTTGAAAGATGCCATATAATACATACACACAAGATGAAGACGGCGAAGACTAAAGTTGGTGCTTTAATCCTAGTGTTTTATTTTTCTTCTGATCTGAACTTTCTTTCAAGTAAATAAGCAAAATCTGCATGCATGCATACTCTTCTAGGATTTTATTTGTGTGGCATATTCCTAATTCTTCATCTTAATTTCATCTGCTGCTTCAACATATCATCGACACCATAACTTAAGCCACATTGGTGTCCACAACTTAAAAGAGTATGCTTTCCCTCCTGCAGTATATATAGCCAGCCACATATAAATAGGTAAGCCAAAGTATCCTTATTTCTTTCTAAATATAGCCAGCTTTCACCCTTTGAAATGTCGCATTAAGGTATATGATTCATCCATCCAAGCTACCATTTTCAGAGTCTCTATATATAAAATATAAAATATATACTTATAAACAAGCATCCTCTAAAAAACATGAATTTCCACATACTGGGAAATTGGTTGATTTGAGGATTAATGTTCAGTCGTATCGCAAACAAAAATACTTCTAAGACTAACTTGTAAAATAATGGAACTTGATTATACTAAACCTACTCTAGTATGTACAAGTATGGCTATGGAGCACAAAGTCGAACTGCACTCACAGTATACCAAGTCAGATAACACGGGTGTTGTAGGAACCACAATGCCGGCATTTGTGGTACAGCCAATGGAACGATACAGTTCCTCTCTTCTCACAATCATTGCATAAAATTTCCTGAAAATCATATTAGAAATTAATCTCAACAAATGGCGCATTTCATATATCACTATCCACATTTTCATATTTGTATGGAGTATTTCTCAACCTGAGTCTTGCCGGAGTACTCCTCTGGAATTTTCTCTTCAGCCAACATTGCATCCAACATCCCAAAGTATACCTGGGAGATGGTGAAAAATACATACCAGTTTCTATTAATTCAAATATATATATATATATATATATAAAGGAACTTGTATGCATAGTGGGTTGCTATGCTAACAAACTCACCTGCATATCCCCCAGTGACTTGCTGCATATTGGGCAAGTATAGTTGGAGCAAGTGTATTCCTGAAAGCAGCATCAAGGAGTCAATAAAGCAGTGTAGAACATATCCAGATACATTTCATTCACAAGTGAATAACCTAAAGATATGAGATGAATATACCTGAAAACATGATGAATGCATTATATGACCACACGGAAGGGCCTTCACAGGATTGCTTGATGTGAAGATGTATTCGTGGCATATCGGGCAATTGTCTTCAAGACACTTTTCTCTGCAGATATGCACCGAGAGAGATCTTGACATGCAGGCATTGCAATTCATGCAGTGGAAATAGTCGATGCCCAGACCCTTCCCAAGTCTGCAGAGGTTACAGAAAGGGCAGTGGTAGATATGCCTGTTTCACAGAATTCTAATGTATCAACAAAGAGAATCATAAAACACCATTAAAGGAACTGAACTTAGGTTTTTTTACTGGAAGATCAAATTAAGAAGTATATAATATAAGCATAGAATAAATCACCTTTCATCATCAAAGAATTTGCAAATGGGGCAGTAGTATCTGGCCATAGACAGATTGTTACAAGAAACTGTTGAGCATGTTGGACCAACGGGTTGGATTATTAAGCATTTCATGCACATCATCATAGTTGTGGCTTTTCTGCATATTGACAAAAGCAGTATAAAGTATGTGAGGAACTTATAAAATATTCCGGTTCACAAAGGGAAGAGTTAAAGATACACATGTACCTATCCATCAAATGATCAGTCGCGTCATCATGGCAACGTCTGCAAGTATATAGCTTGTTGCAACAGGAAGCAACAAGTTTGCAGTTCCTCTTGTAGTGTTCGCATCCAAAAACTAATTTGTGTGAATCACGATAAGATGGATACACACCTGGAATGTCTTGCTCATTATCTAGCACATCATCCTCTGGATGAGATCTCTTTTGTGTGTTGATCCAGCGGCTGAAAAAAAATGGAACTTTTAAGTCACAAATTACAGAAGAACAAGAAACATACAAACTTCCACTATTACAATTAGTTTCCTGATTCATATACCATTTTTATGGATCATTTTCTCCTTGATATAATCCTTCTTTAAATATGTAGATGCTAAACAAATAAAGAAAGGAAAGTATAAAACTGATGCCAACCTCATTATCAGGTTCTGTATTATGATTGATTTTTCCTGAGGCTCCAATGTTGGGTCACAATGCACCCTTCTAATTTTAGCCTCCAGTTCCTCTTGAGTCAGTGGTTCTGAATCTACAGCTGTATCGGTTCGATCAGCAACATTTGATCCCTCAGTACTTGTCGTCTTGTCAAGCTCACTGCAAGCTTTACAACTCTCCACAGGCTGATCTTTACCTTGGTATTTGCTTAATTTCTTCTCTCTATAATCTGCATTAGAAGTTTGGCGGTGCGTACTTTTATGATTGATCGTATTTTCTTTAGATAACTTTCCTTCATGATCATCAAAACCTTCCGTAGGTAAGTACTTTGAGACTATATCCAATGCGTCTGCATTTGATTCTTCACCCTTGGCAATGGAATACCTCTGCATACCCTCCCACCATTCTCCTAACCATTGATCAAACATTGTGTTCTTAGTGGCCTTGAACCATACAGACATCAATGCATTTTGTTCTTCAACTGTTAAAAATGCCATAAGCCATGGTATCATTTCTTGTAGAGTTTCAGCTCTTGTTCTTCCAAGCATGCATCCTATGATCTTTTCTTGCTCCTTGATAGATAAATGTTCTCTAAATAAAGGCCACAGCTCAATTTCTTCATGGTTCACATGATCAGAAAGCATCTTATTCATGCATTTACACATGTCATGGAGCTTCACACATAGCTGACGATACATTACCACTGTTCCACCCCGAGTATCCACATCTCTGTTGGAAACAGAGAAATACAATTCAGAGACCTGATCGAGAATGTAGGAGATTCTATTGAAGTATTCAACATCCATTTTATGGTCAATGGAGTATGAATGGCTACTGTTTTGGATGATTTCCTTTGCTTCTAGAGCTGGAAACGCGATTTCATCCTCTGCATCACTGTGAATTTTGTGTAGAACTCGTAAAAGATGGAAGCGTCTATATAACTCTGTGAACACAGCATCATTTTCAGCCAGGTTAGCAGAGAGAGAGACTACATGTTCCATATCTTTCTTGAGAGCTTTATGGAAGAAAAATATGTGATCCACTGGTCTTGACTCTAGATAGCGGAAGGAACTCTCGGTATTATCCTCTGTAGGATATGTTGAAAAAGGAGTTGATATCTTCAGTTTTTGAGGAAAAAGCACATGAAAGTTGATCCCACTAGAGTAAGATCCGTCATACATCCTACTGCTGTTAATGGAAGAAGAAGAAGAAGAAGAAGTAGATACGCCTTTCTTGGCCATTGCACTGTTGTTAGATCTGTTGCTGAGTTGCGTGTCCATATGCATGTATGAAGACCCAGAATTGTTTTTGATTTGTTCAGAAATAAATGAGCATCTGTTGTCGAATACTTCATGCAACTCCTTTCTGAATTTTTCAATAGATTTTTTACCTGAGTAACCAATGCGTACCCATTCATACAAAAGGGAAGATAATGATTTATTAACCAAAAGGCCTCCTTGCTTTATGCTTTGCAAAATGGACTTGGATTCATCCTCTGATAAATGACCAGAGAACCAAGTAATTGTGCACTTGAGCAACCCAAGTGGCATCATCTCAAGACCAGCATATAACAGCCACCACTGCATTTCATGGCTGCAGTTCATGATTATAGAAGGAAAAACCTGCCAAAATGTAAATCTAATTAATGCAAGAAAGCTTGGCAAGTTCGTAGCCGGTATATGAAACTTCCTATTGTGACAATGGATTATTTATAGCTTATAAAGTCATGCAATTTAAATGGAAAATTTTGCTAATAAATGTTTCAACAAAATATCGTCCAAAGTACATGAAGAAGGATCTTACCTCAATTTCCACAAATGTCAGGTATTTGCGGATCCCTGTCAAACATATTTTCAGTTTCTCACATAACTTCTCCACAAAGTCTCTTGCTGACATAACATTTTCAGTCTTACTGTATAGAAGCAACTGCAAACCTTCAATTTGGCTGTCATCCAAGAACCGTTGATATGAAGGAGCTGGACAATCTTCAGCCAATTCAATGCACATTGAGTAGAAGAGTTTATCCAATGCGCTGCTGTGAATTTGAAACCTTGGTTAAGAAATTTAAACAAATGGAAAGACCAATGTATGTGTGTCAACTTGGATTGCTTTCTATCTCTCTTTCATATCCGCAATAGCAAAGTCATCAGGATATTGCAAGACAACATCTGCGAGACTGATATTTAAAATCTCTTAGAAATGACAAACATTTCTTAGTGGCTTTTACAAGACAACATGGAATGCATAGTCCCAGTTTAGGAAAGGTCAAGAAATGCAATAAACTTCAATGAACAAATTTCTGCATCAAGCAGGACTGTTCTATATATATTATAAACATATTCATGTTATTCGCGTATTACCTGTAAAATATGATGACATCAGCAAAAAACTTTAGCTGAACAATTGCAGGAGCTAGTCCTGAAAGACTGTTTGAATCTCGAATTGAGTACAGCTCTTCCAGAACTTCTATCAGATCCTTATGATAGGCACTATGCCACAAAGAGGCGCCGCCCAAAGGATTGTATTGAACAGCTGCATGGACTGGATATTCATTCTCTAGCTTCAGCGCTTCTCCACAGTGACCCTCAGATTTATATAGTTCAAGTAGCTTCCGGAAATTAGCACGGCCATTGAGGAATAGAGTTCCTTTTCCATATTTATTCAACCCCCCGGTGATAGTTGGCTCTGTTGCTTCAAGACAGGATATTACAACCTTCAAGATGGATGGATGCAAATACACTACATTAGTAAATTAAATTGTGCTTGGATTCAGAGTTTGGGTCAGAGTATACCTCTTGTAAAAGTAAATCTTTAGGTACAACTTCTTTAATACATTGCAGAACATTTTCCCTTTCATCTCGAGAGAGAAAGGAGTTCATCCAACGAAAGAAGTCTTCTAAGAGTATCATAGGAACGCTACAGATGAACTGCCAAACAAATGACGCCTGTTCTTGGGTTGAGAATTGCAGCGTTAGCAATGGAAATACCTGTTTCATGGTATATCATGTAGTTTCTGAGTTCCAACTTTTATCCAATGAAATGTTCATATCCATTCATTCAATGGATTTTAATTTAAACCAACAAGTAATTTGGAAATACAAATAGAAATGCTCATATTTAAAAAAATCAATTCTCCAGATCACGATTTAAATTCATCTTCAACTAGATAGGTTTCATCCACTAACTCTAGCATGCTTTTGATCTGGTATATTTTAGTAAATAAAGGTATATGAAGGCTCTTTGAAGAATAGGTTTCATTAGAAAATTTAGATAAAATTCACAAGGGAGGTTCAACCTAACTAGGAAACATGTAAGTGATAAACACAAGGGAACGAGTATCTTTCATGTGAAAGAAAAAAAAGGCTTCAGAAGCTAGGATGGATCAGCTTCCAAATCAGATTGTTGATGCTCTTTCATCTGGAAAGTGCATACGTCAAAACTTAACTGATGTATCTATTAGAACTTCACGTTAGTGAAAAGCAAAATAATATTTTTATGACTGCCTTCAGTAAGCTAGATTCCAGATATCCACCGTGTACTTGTTGGTTACTCACGTGTTCAAAAGGGATACAGATATTATAGTCTTAATTGGCAGAGGTATTTCACTTCTGCAAATGTCACATTAATGTCCAACCTCCAAGTCATACCTTTTCTCGCCAGTATTTTGTTTCTGACTCCCCAATTTCTAATAAATCCCTGGAATTCTCTGAAATCCTGGAACCCATTATCCAAGAACAGTCTTAGGTGTTGGAGTCCCACATCGGCGAGACACGAATCATCAAACATGTATATATGTTGGAACCTCCATTCCTCTATAAGGGCTCTTTTATAGAGATTCAAAGGGTTCCACTATCCTCAAATGGTATGAAAACAAGGGCCTGCCAAAGGGTTACACTCTTTTGTCTCTGTTTGAGGCGGCATGTTGCAGTCCCACAACGGACCATCAGACATGTGTATGTAGGACCCCCCCTCTCTCTCTCTCTCTATATATATATATATATTTATCTATTTATAAAGGCACTTTTAGAGAGAGATTCAAAGGGTTATTTCTAGTCCTAAAGGAGGGACCCCTCTGGTTCCGCCACCATCATATCGTGGCCAAACACTATTCCCAAGCTTACGGCGTTGATTATGAGGAGACCCTCTATAAGGGCTCTTTTATAGAGATTCAAAGGGTTCCACTATCCTCAAATGGTATGAAAACAAGGGCCTGCCAAAGGGTTACACTCTTTTGTCTCTGTTTGAGGCGGCATGTTGCAGTCCCACAACGGACCATCAGACATGTGTATGTAGGACCCCCCCTCTCTCTCTCTATATATATATATATATTTATCTATTTATAAAGGCACTTTTAGAGAGAGATTCAAAGGGTTATTTCTAGTCCTAAAGGAGGGACCCCTCTGGTTCCGCCACCATCATATCGTGGCCAAACACTATTCCCAAGCTTACGGCGTTGATTATGAGGAGACCCTCTATAAGGGCTCTTTTATAGAGATTCAAAGGGTTCCACTATCCTCAAATGGTATGAAAACAAGGGTCTGCCAAAGGGTTACACTCTTTTGTCTCTGTTTGAGGCGGCATGTTGCAGTCCCACAACGGACCATCAGACATGTGTATGTAGGACCCCCCCTCTCTCTCTCTATATATATATATATATTTATCTATTTATAAAGGCACTTTTAGAGAGAGATTCAAAGGGTTGTTTCTAGTCCTAAAGGAGGGACCCCTCTGGTTCCGCCACCATCATTTCGTGGCCAAACACTATTCCCAAGCTTACGGCGTTGATTATGAGGAGACCTTCTCACTTGTTGCAAAGATGCCACTTGTCCAAATTTGTTTTGATCTTACTACTATTCATCATTGGCGTCTCTAGTAGCTTGATATCTAGAATGCCTTGATGGCATTCTTGTGGAGAGGTATGTATCGGGATCTACCACTAGGCTATTACATTCAAGAAGAGGCCACCGTAGTTTGACGTTTCTTAAATTTCAATGTATGGTCTAAAGCAATCTCCAAGAGCTTGGTCTCAACCTTAAATTTGTTAAATTTAGGGTTTTATAGTTTTTAAATTTCTCTGTATGGACTCTTCAATTCAGAGATTGCTTGGGGTTCTTCAATATTTTCAAGGGATTGAAGTGCCCTCTCCTAACAGGGAATTTTGTTATGTCAAAAGAAATATGGATTAGATTTAGGGTCTGAATGTGGATTATTAGGTTGTAAACCTGTAGCTTCACCTATGATTTAGAATAGCAAGCTATCACAAGAAGGGGGCAAGGTTTTGAAAGAACCATAGAAACATATATGACTTGTAGGGAAACTTAATTATATAACTATTAAATGACTTGGACATCTCTTAAAGGCAGAATTCCACTCAAATCAATACTTACATGCAGCATAGACGTACATATTGATAAGAGATAATTTCCTAAACACCGTTGGCGAAAAGAAATTTTTACATGAGGGTTTCTTAAACAAGGAGAAACGTCCATAATCCCCATAAATGAGATACTCATTGGAGAGCAATATGCATCCGTTTTGTGAATCTTTTTAATATTAAGATTTAAGAGTGGTGAGTGGATACAAAACAAACTTATCCATATAACTTGTATGTATTGAAACCAAAAGTGATATGTTTGCAGAACAAATTAGATATACTGTAAACAAGAATGTGTCATACCTGTTCTTCTTCTTTGGCCATATGCTTGCAAATGCTGGTCTGCAATGTACCAATGAAGTAAACAAGTTCTTGAAATGGCTTGGAAATACGTCTTTTATCTTCCTTCTTCAGGACATCCAAATAGTGGAAAATGGAGTCCAGAATATCATTTGTGCTCGTATGTTCAAGCGAATATGCAGATACCACATTCTTTACATGTGCATCCAACGCTCTAAAAATAACCTGAAATTAAATAAAATTACAAGCGAAATATCCATAAGAACTTCAATCACCATCACTAAAATCAAAGATTTAGCTAACTGACAGTTTCATAGACACAAATCAACAACACTTTCTAATTATAATCAGGCATCTTCTAAATAGAGAAATTTCCAAAAGTTTAGAAGTCAACGACCAAAGTAAAACCAGTAAAGGGAAACCAGGAGATGAATTCAATTCACGGAACAAGTTGAATTAAATATAGCATATTCGACATAATCAGACTCCGATCAACGTATACAGTAATTCCCGACGGTTTTAAGTTCCGTTTCCGGTAATAATTAAACAGAAAAACAAAATTGAGGAAAATGAAGAAAACCTCATCTTCAGCAACTGAGTGATACTTGTTAACAAGCTTAAGAAACTCAAACCTGCGGCGGAGTTCCTGAATCAAGTCAGGACCGTAGATCCTGCTGTCCAAGGCTTCCGCCGCAGTACGACGGAGGTCAGCAAGCTCTTCACGAAGAGCATTGTGAAAGTGCAACAGCAAGAGTATAGGAGCTTCACGGAGGCGAACACCAGGAATTTGAGTGAGTTGAAAAGCCGACATAAGAGGAGATTCTGCCATTAATTTACTTAATTAAAGGCTGTATCTCCGCCACCACCAAAGGGGCGGAATGGTGTTAGTGGTCGGCCATAGAAGTGTCCACCACCACCGCCACGTAACCTGTAAAACGACGACGAGAGAGACAAAGGGAAGTTCCGGCATGGACGTTGTGGTGCATATAACGACTCCTCCTCCAGGGCGGACCATCTATCTATCTCTCTGTAGTCGAAGCTCCGTACAATAATTTTAAATTGAATTTTGTAAGAATTATTATTTTAATTTTGGCCGTTTGTGATCCGACGGTGTCTTGATTGAGACGTTATACCAAACGGACAACGCCCCCTATTTTTTAACGGCGTTGCACATGGAAGAGGCGTTAATCATGCTGCCAACTACTCCGCTACTCTCCTCACGCGCCCTTCACACCTGTCTTAACCGTAAACAGAGTCATTTTATTAGTTAAATTAAATTCGATTTTAATTTCATTTTTATTTTAAAAATATATATATAATAATAACGCATTTAACTTCTTCAGTGGAAACAATAAAAAATCAAATTTTCACTCTTCGTTTTTTAATTTTTTGGAGAGTTCTTTCATATTTGATTTTTTTTTATGATTCATCTCGTAATTCTTACAATTTGATGAACAAGGGACGTTTGCTTCGTAGAATGGAGTTCGATGGAATTAAAATCCATCGAATGAATTTGACTTTTAAGGCACCTTAGGACACATTATGAAAAGCGTCGTGGTCACGCCGTAACTCGTAAAATTTGAGGCTTGACCTTGTCGTTATGTACACCTCACGTCATTTAAAACTTTAATAAAACTAAGATTTTTGTATAAAAAACTTGAAGGATGTGATGTTCTTATAGGAACTCCCACTCATAATGGTTTTTACAAGAACTTCCATTATGGGACACATGTTTTTATCTAGTCACATGTTTTTATTGGAACTCATGTGTTTGAACAAGAACTCGAGTTCGTCCATATTTTTCTTTTCTTTTCTGTTATTATTTTATTTTATTATTTTTAACCATTTTATTTAATAAATCTATAAAACATATAAATTTAAGTTAATAAAAAAATACAAAATAATTTTTTTTTTAATTTTGTTTTATTCTTTGTTTCTTGTAAAAATTTTATACAGGTTTTTTAATCAATGTATTATTAACTTCGATCCGACTTGGTTGAACATATTTGGTCGAATCAATTATACTTGAATTTTTTTTATAATTTTATAATATATACATATATTAAATTATATAATAATCTATAAATAAAATTGTATTTTATAAATTAAAAATAAAGAAAATGAGGTTTTTATAAGAACACCCATTGTAGAGTTCTATGAAGGTTCATACTTTGTTGAGCTGACAATGATGCGACAGGAGAAAATATAACAACTAAGATTTTTGGAGGTTCCACGATACTTTTATAAGTGAAAAATGTAGGTTCTTTTAATAACTATCAGTGGAGGAAGAAAGGGAGGGACGGAGAGATTTAACTGACCCATATATTTGGAGTTCTTGTACAAGAACTTTTGTTTTTATATTAAACTTTGTGTGAAATAAAAATTTTATTAGTTTTTCGTATTTTTTACTGATGTTAAAAAAATACATGAGATCTACACGAGGAATTTTTATTATAACTATAATGGTAGAGTTTTATATAAATTTTTAATTTGATGAATTAAAAATAATGTGATAATTTCTTATAAAAACATTCATTAGAGATGCTCTAATTTACCGGTTGATAGTTATTTATTTATTAATATTTAATTTTCCCGTCCTAAAACAAATATCACCATAAAAATGCATAAAGTTTTAATAATATATAACTATTACATTTTTTTTATTTATAAAAAATTATTTTTATATAAACTAAAATAATAATACAGACACTTATTTTAAAACAAAGTAAATATTTTAGGAGAATGTTAATAACACCCTTTTTAATAAGGGTGTACTCCAAAATTTTGATATTATAATATGGTATTAATGTAAATGTGTGTGAGGATGACATTCAGTTATAGAGATGTCATTGATAATATATAAGAGTGTCATTAACCTTTTTCATATTTTATTAATGGGTGCTACTTTTTACACCCTACTCTATATCTTCTTCACCAATAAAATTATAATATTTATGTCTACTTTAACTTTTGTTGAAAGTTACCAATAGAGAGTAGGGTCTATGATGTAAAAGAAAAACCCTTTATTGATTAGTTCTACGAGCACAACCAAGACTTGAAGGTGGTTGACGCGCTGATGAGGTGCGCTGGATTTGGACGTTGCGCTCGGGGACACGATAGGAAACACCACGTGGGGTTCAAAGGAACCATCAATCATTGACATGGCAACATGGTCCCTACACGTATGTTTAGGATCACCACGCGCTGCTAAAATCTTGTGTGCCGGCCACGCCCCACGGGATTGTCGTCACGCAATCACCACTCACCAATTATATTCTTTTTATTTCTATTTTCCTACTCACCCTCAAAAAGTTCTAACGTCATGATAAAATATAAATATTTTTAATTTTTAAATCGATTTAAAATTATGAGAGATTTTTGTAATAAGCTTGCATTCGTAATTTATATGACATCAAGGGCGGTTTGTCCCAAATATTTTACTTGTTCTATAATACAATTTTTTATTTCATCTTGTAACTTATTTTAGAAAAAAGTTTGAAATTTAAAAATACAATATCTATAAAACATTAAACACAAATTAATTATTTGTTAAAAACAAAAGTACGTCATATATATCTAGAGCAACAAAAGATGGAGTTGTTTTTGTAAATATAAGATGAGTTCAAGATTTTGTTTTCAAAACTCTTTAGTCAGATGCATTTTAAGTATATAATATTTGTTTTGCTTTATTGTCATAGAAATGTGAAAATGTGAGTTAAAATATTTGAACAGTGTCTATGAAATTTCATGAATTTTTTATATTATGATAAAATTTTATATTTTATAGCATCGTACAAGAATAAAACTAATGGGCCGTTTACCAAACGCTTACCCAGGTAAGTGCTTACCAAGTCATATTATCTTACTGAAGGAATATACAAGTACCAAAAATCTTACCCGGTAAGAGCGAAGACAAGGAAAACAATGACCAAGAGTCTTACCCGAGTAAGTGATTGCGACGGATCTTACCACGGTAAGCGCTTATCGGGTAAATTGTTGCATACGATGCCGTTTTTGTGGACTAAATTTTACTCGGTAAGTAAGTGATAGTGTTGAATTTTTCCGATAAGCACTTACCCGAGTAAGATTTGGTAAACGGCCCCTAAGTGTATCGGCTCTCTATGTTAATTTTCATTATCTCAATCCCTGTATTTTATCCAATGGATTGTCAACATTAAATCTTTAATTATTGTAGAGAGACACAAATATTTTTCTTTTTTGATATAGAGGGGAGTGACCCCTCCAATCAAGAAAAAAAATTATTCACAAAAGTTTATGTTTTTGATTTTTTTTTTTTTGGATTTTAAGGATTTTTACGATTTTTTCTGTTTTCTTTCAAAAGCAAAACCAAGAACCAAACACACAAAAAAGAAGATGACAGAAAAGAAGGGAGAGGAGGAGAGGGAAAGAGAAGGAACAACCCCTAGGGGAGACACGCTTGGCCCGAACAACAGTCGGACAAGGCTTAAGATTCAGGCTAAGGAGCCTAGACCAAACATCATCAGAGATGGTCTTGATCACCATATCATACGATTTTCTCTTATCCTTATATGCGATAATTCCGTCCAAATTAGAGGTGGTAGATGGTACCAGCAAGCACTAATCTACGAATAATACACCACATGGTCTTGTCTTTAGTGGCTTGCTGGAAAACACTGATGATATCATCCCAGTTGTCCGGAACAATAGGAAGGTTCAGCTTAGGCTTAATCCCATTCCAAACCTGATTAGGGAATAGGCACTCAAAGAAAAGGTGCTGATGAGAATCAGGCCCGTTATGACAAAACCCACATGACAGATTAGGATAGGCTTCCCCAAACCGAAGCTTATCATGCGTCTTAAGACGCTGTTTCATGGCAGCCCAAAGAACGAAAGCATGTCTGGGAATGTTCTGCGAGAACCAGACCATGTGGTGCCAATCGATGTCCGGCTCATTTGGACGAATAGAGAGCTAAACCTCATGAACCGAGAAAGGAGTGAGACGACCATCCTTTTTCCTCCAGAGGAGTTTGTCAGGGATGGAAGGGGAGAGACCCAAATATGACAATCTCACTCCAATGAATTACCTTGTTGATGAAAAATTGTTGTTTTGTTTTTTAGCATGTATCAAGCCCTCTTATTGTTTTGTTAAGGTATTGAGAACTTTCATTTAGATTGATTTTTTTTGTAGAAAAACACTAACCAACTCGTTGAGGGTAAATTGGTCATTTTAACCGGTACAGTCATGTCCTGTCCTATCATGTTATGTCTTACCAAACGCTGAATAATTGTCTCGTCCTGTCCTGTCTGCGTACCAAACAAACCCTTATGGATAGTTTTTAAACCTGGCAAATTTCTCTCCTCCCCCCTCCCCCCTCCCTCTTCCTCTTTCTCTATCATATAATCAAACGTATGAGACGAACATTTGGGTACTCGATCCTAAACCGAACAATAGGATAAACCAAGATAAGGGGGTTATCCCCGGCTCGAACGATTCATGATTACGTGAATATATAAAATATATCATTTATAATATAAATATAAGATTAAAATAAAACATTTAAACCAATTACAAAACAACTAAATACAAATAATCCAAGCACTAAAAATTAATATAAGTTTCATTGTTTAAAAAATCTATTATTCGGTCGACATCAACTCATTTACAACCTCATACCACCAAATTTAACGTAAAATAGCTTATACTCTTTGAGTTTTATGGAAATAAAAGAAAGTTCAAATGCGAACTCAAATTTAGTTGTGAACGTGGGAACAAATGAGAGGGCGACAATTGTCTGAATGCAGATTATTCAGACTGAATAATCAAATAAATATTCAGACTGAATATAATATTTATTCAATCTGAATAATGCTTATTCAGATTGAATACACATTATTCGGACTGAATAAATACTATATTCAGTCTGAATATTTTTTGATTATTCAGTCTGAACATAACATGTGTCGCGCTCTCATTTGTCCTAATGTTCACAATCAAATTTGAGTTCTCATTTGAAATCGCTCCTATGGTAATAGATAATATAGATATTCACGGAATCTAAAATTATTTAGGAATCTGGAAACAATTCAAAGTACGACAAATGACATTTTTATCAAGAATATGGACGTGTTATTCATCACTGATGGTGATTCATGATGGATAACATATTCATAATACGTCCATATTCATCATAAATATGTGGTTCATGAATAATACTTCCATATTCATAATTCTTGTATTATGCATGATGAATATTCATTCTGAAAAGGAACATGTCACATGTTGTGCCAGATTACCCGTTCTTAATCAATTTTGGGTTTATAACGAAACTTTCCTCTACATTGTACATTCGGATCAGGTATCCATAGGCAGACCTGTTCATGACATTTTATAGGCTTTGTGCAAAAAAAGGGGTCCTTGATAGATATGAAAAAACTTCAATGTATTGCTTTTTTTCCATTAGAAATAAGATTGAATTAAAGAAATAATAATAATTCATATAAAACCGTTTTTCCGAGTATTCCTAGATGTAAAATCAATCAGTTTTTTAAATTAATGTTATCTACTATATCATTTTTACATGGTATCATAAATTCGGTCCACGTCAAGCACGTCCTATGATATATTTTTAGTATATAGATTGACATTATTTTAGTAATAACGTTGACTATTCGGACTAACACTCTATATAAATCAATAAATCAATTGAATTTCCATGCCACCTCATGCTAATGTTTTCATCACCATTTTAAACTTTTACGGTTAAAACAAACTTTTTTAGGAGCCATCAATCTAAGAATAAAAATATTCATGTTTGCTATAGCGTGAGATCTTATTTTTGTTTTAAAAATAGAAGAGTACTTAAATTCATACACTCAATAATATGTAATAAATGAGTCAATAATGTATGAAAAAAAAATAAAGATAGTGTTAGATCGTCTTATATAGTTGACAAATCTTTTTTAAAAGGTAGGAGTTTTCTTAGTTAGTAACAAGTAATCTATTATATTCTACATAAATATAAAATTTCATGCAAATGAAATAATCAAAAGAGTCGGTGGAAGATGAAATGAAGAATATATCAAAGGTTTTCAGGCAAAGTAGTTTTCGATTTTGGTAATAGTTGAATTTTTTCATTGAAACAATAAACAAAGAAGAAATACTATAAAATGAACAATCAATAAACTTTTTACATAATTGTTTTTAATATAATTAATTAATACATGCTTGAGTCCTTAATATAATGCTAAATCATTTTTAGGTCATATTAGATACTAAAAAAATTGTATCTTTTATTTACTAATTTTTTGAAACTACTCCTATATATATATATATAGGGAGGTTTAAATGAGAACTTTGCCTTTTTAAAGGAACAAATGATTCATTTGGGACCACATATGATATGGGGCCCACAAATAAAAAATCATTTATGATTTTTTGTTTTTTTTTTCTAAAAAATCATAAATGATTTTTTATTTGTGGGCCCCACATTATATGTGGTCCCAAATGAATTCCTTTGTTCCCTTAAAGATGAGTGGTTCTTGTTTGATCCCTTCCCTATATATATATATATATATATATATATATATATATATATATATATATATATATAGAGGGAGGTTCAAATGAGAACTTTTTAAATTTAAATAAACAAAGGAACACTTTCCTAGCCACATATTTATATTTAAAGAATTAAAAAATTATTTAATACTAATCAATTTACTTTAAGGGTATGATAGTCAAAACTTACTTTATTAGTATTACTATTCATCATGTCTCCATCAGATTGTACAATGTACAATGTTGATTAATTTTAAACATTGTTAATATGAAATATATTCAAATAATTATATCAAGATAAATGTGAAATATTTTTAAATAAATATAAGATCAAGAGAAATATAAGAAACCAAACTCAGTATCATATATGATTTTAGAAAATTAAAATTTTATTATTTTAAAAATTAAAATATGAAATATCTTTAAGGAAAAATTTATTATTTTTAAAGCTTTAAAATTTGAATTTTTTTATTATTTTTAAAAATTGAAGGTAAGATTTTTTAAATGAGATGTGTTGATGATATTAATATTTACCTTCCCAAATCGTGTAAGAACAACACATGGTTACAATGTCAATTATGTCAACAAAATCACATATGATTTCAGTATCATATATGATTTTGTACAAATGATATTCAAAAATGATTATAATGCCAAATATGTCAACAAAATCACATGATTTCAGTATCGTATATGATTTTGTACAAATGTTAATGTAAATTCATATATGATTTTGTACAAATGTAAATATAAAATCATATATGAATTTGTACAAATGATATTCACAAATGATTACAATGTCAAGTATGTCAAAATCACATATGATTTCAGTATCATGTATGATTCTGTACAAATATTAATGTAAATCATATGTGATTTTGTACAAAGGTAAATGTAAAATCATATATGATTTGTATAAATGTTATTCAAACATAATTACAATGTCAATTATGTTATTTTTGATATATTATATTATAATATAATACAATGTAAATGATATAATTATGTGATATAATATAATATAATATTTTTGAAGGGTATTATTATCAAACTATTACTTTTAAAAACATTTGCTAATACCATTTTACCCCTAAAAGAAATAACCCTTTGTGGAAAGCAAAATATCAACATATATTAATTACAATAATGCCATCTAATATAATATCATTTGTTTTTAAAAAATATGTGGCTAGAAGAAGGTTCCTTTGTTTCTTTAAATAAGGTATGTTCTCGTATGAACCCTCCCCTATATATATATATATAGAGAGGAAAGTTCAAATGTGAACTCATTTTTGGTTGTGAACGTGAGGACGAATCTCAGCCACTTATCCGGTCAATAAAGGCGGCTTTGACCTGGTTCCCCTCCTTTAATAATCTCCACCCTCCCATGAATCGCGTCAATCCTCCGTGATCGCGTCCACCATAACCGATGATGTGTGGCTGAGATTCGTCCTCACGTTCACAGTCAAAATTGAGTTCACATTTGAACCTAACCCTATATATATATATATATAGGGGAGGGATCAAATGAGAACCACCGATTCTTAAAGGAACAAATTGTGGACCACATATGATGTGAGTCCCACATAATATTAAATTATTTATGATTTAATATTAAATCATATTAAATCATAAATGATTTAATATTATGTGGGACCCACATCATATGTGATCCACAAGTGTTCCTTTAAAAATGTAAAATTCTCATTTGAACCTTCATATATATATATATAGTATACACTACAAAATTTTGGGTTCCGATTTCTTGTGGACCTTAGACGTACGCCCGGCCAACCCTCTAATAGAGACGGCCCATAGATACCTATAGTTCAAAACCAAAACTGATCACATGGTTTTTCTGGTTTGTATTCAAACAGTTCGGCTCAATTTCTCAGATTTCAGATTTTTATTATAGCCGTAATTGTTTCGAACGAGATATATTCAATTTTTTAGTTTAATAAAAGAAGTAGATCTGCTTTATTTAATTTGTTTAAAAGGAATTCTTTCCTAACAGTTGTTAATTTGTTCCTTAGAGCAGCTACAGACAGCCGTGTCATACGGCTATTTTTTTTTAACGTTTCATGAGAAAAGGGTGTCGTTGTGGGGCTCCAAGTGAGCACATCCCGCAGGCCAAACCCATTGAAAATTTTGGAAGTGATGTTTAATAGTATTAAATTATTAAAAGTCTAATAAATCACAAGGTTATTTTATTCACATATATTTAATTAAGTAATTAAATTTATTTTGTTGTTTTAATTTGATTTTATATAATGTAACAAACATATTATTCACATATGTTATATTTTAATCAACATGTAAACAATCTTAATGAAAAATCTAAATATTATGAAAAAATAAGAATGTGTTAAAGGAAAAACGAAAGAGAACAACAAGAAAGATAGAGAAGGGATCTGTTATTCTCATTAATTATAAGCCCTTTAAATAGGGATGAGATACAAATAGATAACTACAAGAGATAATAGTTCTAACTTATCTCTAATATGTTTATCTCTATCTATATCGTCATATCCATTAGACGATGACACATTTATCCTACAACACTCCCCCTTGTGCCGAGTCAAAGGAGTGATGGTGCACAACTGTTGCCTCGTTAAAACCTTACGCCAAAATAAAAACCCAGTGGGAAAAATAAAAATATGACGAAGGAAATAGTACAACGCACCAGTTTCTTTGCAATAGATAGACTTTTCCTTTAGTCTAATATTCTTTCAGATTCGTACATTAATCATGAGAGTTGGAAGAGTAGGATGGTATATAAACCGTTGCCTCACTAAAACTTACACCAAGGAACAAAACCCAATGGGAAAAATAAAACCTTAGGTGAAGGAAAGAGCACAACATACCAATATTACATATATAGTAGACTCCCCCTTTTGTCTACTACTCCCCCTGATTCGTGCATTAATCAAGGGAGTTTGGAAGGTCTTAGCATTCTCATACTTTTTATGTCACATTCTCCTTACATCTTACTTGATTCACTTGAATCTTGAGGTGAGTTTTCTACTGCTCATTTTATATAAACTAAAAGCATAATTTACTTTGAGGTATCACCCTTGATATATCTTACTTTCATTTCTTCGATACAATGCATTATTTACATATATGCGAGTAGGATATTTGTTAAACTCAAAACACCAACCCCTCTAATATGTGTAATGGTAGTCCTTAATCATGTACACAATTGAATAGTCTCATGTAGAGTAATATTCTAGGAATAGTTTGAAGAGGTAGCTACAAGGGTTTGCCTAGTTTACTTCCAAGCAATCGACATGTTTCCTATGGTAATTCCTTATCCAAGTTGGGAATGAGCTTTGTATGAGTCAGGTAGATATTTAATATCAGCAAAAACATACCAAGACAATATTTTAGGTTTTTCTATTAGAGCCGGTACTTTTGCCTCTCATATTCCAAGTAGGTATTGAAATTTCATTATCAATCCTATGTTTCTTTTTGTAAGGGAAGTATAAGCCCACATCAATGGTTCCAAAAGATTAATTTGATATCATTCTAATGATGTTGCGTGGCACTAAGCTAAATCTAGCTAACGAGTTCATTGAGAGATACAAAATACGGTCAAGTGTATTGTTCTAAGTACAATAATGCGCCTATTGCACTCAAATAGGGAATTCCAGCTCCCAAAGCCTCTTCGTCATCATCCTTCAGACGAAATGGATCTTTCCTTTTATCCAACACTTCGACCGATCATGGGAGTGCTAGCCAGATGCGCTTTGTCCATATTAAATCGCCTGATTATTTTCTAGACATATGCGATCGGTGAATTAATATCACAAACTCGGTGTCCTACGTAAAACCAAGTTTTCCCAAGATCTTTCATCTCAAAGTCAGATTTTGAATAGAATAAAGTTTCTCTTATTTCATCAAGAGTATTTGTTATGTTCATTACATCGACATATAGAGTTATGATTGAACATCTGGAACTCGTTTTCTTTATAAATACGCATGGGCACAGTTTATCGTTCTTATATCCTTTCCCAATGAAGTATTCACTTAGACAGGTATCCATATCCGCCTATGAGCGTTTCAATTTCATAGAAAACGCATTTTGTGGTTTCTACTAATATAATGTCATCAAACACTTTTATATATCTCTTAATCTAGATCCCCATAGAGATATGTAGTAACCACGTTCATGAGCTGCATTTCCCGTCCTTCAGAAATTACTAGGCTAATTAATTAGCAGAACGTTATAACGTCCATCACGAGAGAACAAGTCTTCTCGTCATCAATCCAGGGCGTCGTGAGAAACCTTGCGCCAAAGGAGAGTCTTATACATCATGACTTAATTATTCTCATTACGCTTTTATGACAAATGAATTATCTATGTCTTACGGGCTTTACACTTGGTGGGTTAGCACTACCGGACCAAATATCCGTGTATTTGTCAAATGTAATTATCCTAGATTGTTTCTATTAGGTCAATTTGCTCTTTGTTGACATTTTTCAACTGAGCATGGTTCGATGTCATAGTGCTCTATCATCTCACGAGCAACAATATATGTGAATATCATCAATGAGTATGTACGATCTGTCCATCGACTTGTATGCACTTTCATAATTCATTTGAGATTTATTTGATCTCTGGAATCAAATATTAACTTCGGAGCGTCCTCCAGTAATGATTCATAGACATAGTTTTAGTCAGAGATAATCTCATGAGAGGTTTATGTATTGATGATTAATGGTTGTGCCTTACTCACCTTTTCCTTTAGATGAGTATTTATCGAACCAAGTAGCCTCCCCCATTTCCTTTTGGGAGCCACGACCTCAACCACACCTCCACCATGTGTGATTGCAACGCACTTTCCAATGGCGTTGTGTCCTTGTTTAGGGACTTTTAACCTTGCGGGTATATTTGCAGCTGGTATATGTGATCTCGTCACTTCATTAAACGTATCAGGTATCGAGTCTGATTCGTTTGACTTCAACTTTACATTGTGAAGTTTGGGGATCAAAATGAGACATATTGGGAATATTCTATGACACTTCCAGTCGTTCCCATGGAAAATCCTTTTTCCTATCTCCCCCTAACGACGGGAAGACTGTCTCATCAAAGTGACAACTCGCTAACTTAGCGGTAAAGAGATCACCCGTCAAAGATTCTAATTAGCGGAAAATTGTTGGGGATTCATATCCAACATATATTGAATTTTTTTTAAGGACCCATTTGGGTGCGCTGTGGGGGCGTAATTGGCACATATACTACACAACCAAACATGCATAAATGAAAAATATCAGGCTTATATCCAGTTACCAACTGGTACGCATGATACTGGTTGGCTAGTAGTGAGTCTAAAAACAAATGAGTAAGACTGCATGTAATATTTGCATAACCCCATGCAAATGCGGGTAAATTGGTGCGCATAACCAATGCCCTATATATCATCTATATTCTTTTGATGACAACTTTTATGAGACCATTTTATATATACACATGGGGTATAGGAAACTCTACATTGATCCGAATATATATATATACAATAATTATCAATTCCTTGTGATGTAAATTCTCTAGCATTCCAAGTCATGTAGACTTGATGAGATAGTTAGGGTGGTGAGCCCTTGAATGTGTAACTAGTGCTAGAGTGCAGCACCTTATGTGGACAATAATACGAGGTGCGTTCATCGTGTCGAAACCAGAACCATAAAATACTTCAATGGCCCGCACTCTGGTTGTTTATGTCCATTACCTTGTATTCGTTGTAAGAATGGAATATTTTTTTATTACCTTTAGGATGGTCTCATTCTTGTCTTAGCTACGAATTAGGGTATACAAAAGTTTTAGGTATGACATATTATGATAGTGGTGTTGCTTCTTGTGCTACAGAAGTCAACAATTGTAATTTGGTTAATTGCTTTATTTTGCCTTTCACTCGAAAGATAGTGTGTTTATATGTATTTTTCAATACATGGATGATTATGTCATAATGTGTCCCACAAGGTCATTTTGCAACATATATGTGTAATTGTCCCAAAGTTCTTTATTGGTGACATAATATGATTTGATGACCTAAGTAATTCACTAGTGTGACACATTTATTTCTGTAATATACGTTCATTTCATATCATTAGAGTTGATGTACATATATACCCATTTCCATTCTTATAATACGATTTCCAATTAATATGAATATTTTAACAAGGTTCTCATTAATATAGTCTTTAATGACTATTAATCTTGTACTAACAAGAAAATGACAGTTCATCGTCTAAGTTTTTTGGTTGGAGGAGTAAATATTAGTCTATCTTCTAAGATTGTGTGAGATTTCCCACAAAAACACTCAAGTTCTCCTCGATACATTCCTACACAGAACGAAGAATATTGAGAGTTTCGTATTTGTAATTTGGATGTATTTCTTTACATCTATAATGGTTAATATTTGGTTTTTCATCAACAAATGAAATTAATTTAATACTTAAAATAATTTTCAAATAAACTTATGCTCAATCATTCTTAAATTAATCTGATATAGTTCATTTCAACTTGTTCCTTTTTTTATGAGCAATTATTATTGCATTTTTCTTCTTATATTGTCCATTATCTTTTGGGCAGTAGTTGTATTTCTACTCCAAAAATTGTAAAACCCTTTTCGACTCTTGTCATGATCTTTACCATTTCCATAGTTTTGTCCATGGGGTTATAGATGTCACCTATGTGGAATTGTCTTTAACTCACTGTCCTTTAGAGTTGTTCCACCTCTACACTTTCATTATTGACCATGAGGATTTTCTTTGTCCCAACATATTTAGTGATCTGAAATAACCTTGTTATATCTCTCAACCACTTACAGTAGGTTGATGAATTTGTCTAAAGGTTATACTCTAAGCTCACATTGGTTCATTAATATGATTACTGTTATATGAAAGGTGAAAATCTTCTATGAGTTCCTTGTCATGAAGATTGAGATGTATTTTGAGCACAACATTTCTTTGTTGAAATCAGTCATTTTCTTGTAATCGAGTGGGTTTTATTCCACTGTTTGATTAGTTTGGAAAGTACATGGTACTAGATACTCCTGATTTTTTTTTCAGGGTGTCCCACTGTTCTTAGGGGATTCTAGTTAATGGTATTCCATATGAAGGTTGTGACTAATGTATCGTCTCAAAAAAATCTCAAGATATTTACATGTATTTTAACAGGTGACTTTTAGGGTCAATATGTTTTGATAGGTTTTGTCTATCTTATGATACTCAAGTTCTTTCGAGTCCAGGTGGTTGTAAATAATGGAGAATGTATGATTTTTCAAAATCATGTTCTATAATTATGTTATGCATGAGATTTCATTATCATAATATTATTGGATTTTTGTATTTTTAAAATTTTAAAGTTTTGTTGATAGTACTTCATCAATATTTCAATATTCGAAAATAGATCGCAAAGACACTTTTAGATTTCCAGGTAGGAGGAGAATCACGTGGATTACTTAAGTCCCTTCAACCTTAGGGTTATTTACACCCGTTTGACAAAACCTTTCGGTGTTATGCAATTATTTCGTTTCATGAAATACATGAATAACATTAATATTTTGAGAGATTTTGACATAAAGTCGAATTTTTATTTTTAACATCTTAATAGTATTTTAAAAGCTTTTGGTAAAAAACCAAAGTACATAAGGGTAGGAAATGTAACTTCGATTTATTAATTCTTATTGGAATTATGAGTAGGAACTCATAAGATGATGATGATCATAATAATAGATAATCATATAATAAAAATAATAATAATAATAATAATAATAATAATAGAAAGAGCAAGCATAAATAATACGAAATGTTTAAAATAAGTGCTATTAATTTAAATACTATTAAAAAATAGTATATAATAATATAAGTAATTACTATGTATAAATTGAAATTAAATATAATAGTAAACAAACCAACTACATAGGCTTAATGTGATTTAAGCGATAAAGCCTAAACTGTGAAACATAAAACATAAAACACAAGCCAATCCAATTAAACAATATTTAAACAAAAGTGATCTAAGGTTCTCATATAGTCATGTATACCAATATGATGAATATTTAAGTTAGCCATTTAAATATACGAATATTGTAAACTAATTGAGAATGTCTAAATAAATAATGATATGTTAAAAACAATAAAAGTTATACTAATCCAACTAAAATTAAATGAGTTAAAGTCAAAAATTAAAATAACCAGTCGTCTAATTATTATTTAAATTAGCCTAAAAATAGGACTGATAAATCTTATTAAATAAAAGTAATTAAACATAGTTAATATAAACAAATAAATAAATAATCATTTTGATAATTCAATATAAATCAAAAACTCATTAAAAAAATGTTCAAAAATCAATTTATTAAAAACGAAAGGGAACAACAAGAAAGATAGAGAAGAGATCTGTTATTCTCATTAATTATAAGCCCTTTAAATAGGGATGAGATACAAGTAGATAACTACAAGAGATAATAGTTCTAACCTATCTCTAATATGTTTATCTCTATCTATATCGTCATATCCATTAGACGATGACACATTTATCCTACAACAAAATGAAAATTTTATACGGATTATAAAAAAATCTTTTTTAATTATTCACATACGAATTTTTATTTGGACGAATCCATCATTTTTAGCATTCTTTGATGGGAAATGTTTGATAAAAATTCAACAAACTATCCTATTTTGAAAGGTTAAGTCCTTAAACAATTTTTTTTAATGAAAAAACCATCAAACTTTCTCATTTAAAGTGATTAAGTCTCTGAACTATTTTTTTGGATGAAAAAACCATTAAACTTTCTTATTTTAAATGATTAAGTCCGTGATTTTTTTTTCAAAAAATTAAACCATAGAATTTTTAAAAATTGGTTACTTACAACTTTTAAACATAAATAAACTACATTTAACCGGTTATCTTTTGATTATCCCTCTTATGATGGATAAAAAATAGATCAAAAAGAGAAAGATATATGGTAGGGGCCAACAACGGGCTAGGCGAAACGGAGAACATACAACCAGGGGCGGATGCAAGGCATTAAAGGTGGGGGGAATGGACCCCACTCAACATGTAAGAAAAAAAAATTACATAGGTAAAAAAAATAAAAAATATACAATATACCCTTAGTTCCCCCCAGTAAGATTTTCGAAGGGACCCCATGTTTCCGGCGATTGCCATTAAAACTATAAAAGTATTTTGAAATTAATAAAAATAGGGAAAAAGTCTTTCGAAATCGATAAAAACACTAAGAAAATCTTTCGAAATCGACAAAAACACTAAGAAAAACCCTTGAAATCAACTAAAAATCTTTAAGAACCCCTTGAAATGGTGTAATTAGGGTAAAAACGCGTCATGTGATTTTACGTGCCTTTACTCTACCTTAATTGGGACCCCACTAGGATAAAATCCTGGATCCGTCACTGCATACAACGTTGGGTAATTGGGAGTTGACGAGGGGGAGCCATATCATTGTTTGCTAGGGTTTTTAATAGCGTAGGGTTTTTGAAACGCTAAAACTGATTTAAGTTTATTTTACTTAAAAACTTTTTTAGTGAGTTGCAAGTAACTTATTTTAAAAAAAAGTGTAAGTAACTAATTTTTAAAAGATCAATGGTTTATTTATTCAAAAAAAATGTTTAGGGACTTAATCGTTCAAAAGGAGAAAGTTTAATTGTTTTTCCATTCAAATCAATAGTTCAGGGACTTAATCATTCAAGATAAAAAAGTTTAAGGATTTTTTCAATCAAAAAAATAGTTTAAGGACTTAAGCATTCAAAATGAGACAGTTTGTTGCGTTTTTTTTTAACATTTCTCTTCTTTGATCAACATAGTTGTTTATAACAACAAGGGTTGTTCCAATCTTTTTGGAAGTTTTGCTATATCCGAATTTTTTGATTATATTACATGAATGAGATAACTGGAATATATATTAAGCAAAAAAAAATAATCAGAACCTAAATCTAAACTATTAATAATATTTGAACATAATTTGAACCTAAACAATTTCGGTTATAGTTTTACGTGGGTTGATAAAACACCTTAAACACATGTAATACTAGGCCCCAAAATTTTAAAGACCGTGTTCAAAATATCACATTTAACATACTAAGACCATCTCCAATGAACTCTCTATCTCTATTTCCACTCCAATGAACTCTCTATTTCACTCTCTAAAATAGAAAATTGAATAGTAACTCTCTAAATATAGAGAGTTACTATTCACTATTCTCTATTTTTTTATAACTTTTAATAATTACAAACTGGCCCTTCAATTCTTTGGATTGTTGTATTTTTATTTTAGTTGTTGTCTAGTATCAATTTTAATAAACTAAAACATGATAAAATTGCCCCTTCAATTATAATGTTGTCAAAATAACATGATAAAATTAATAATTATAAGGTTATATTATGAAAATAAAAATATAAGGATATAATTTATAAAGTTAATAAATACAAAGGGTTTATTGAACATTATTTAGAGAGTAAAATAAAGAATGTCACTGGAGTAGATATGATCAACTCTCTATTTTACTCTCTATAATAAAAAGTAAAATCAAAAATGTCATTGAAGATGCCCTAAGGTACTAATAACTACCATTAATCTATATATTTATTTAGGATGATAAAACTAGATATGTGTTTATATAAAATATTTTAGCTTTAACTTCATAGAGGACCTTCTTTTAATAGTTCCATAACAAAGTTAATAGAATGTTGATAAAAACATTTAAAAAGGTTAAATGATAGCTTTATAAAAGTTTATACGCTCTTATGATTATGAATTGTGATCATGACTCCTCTGTTAGTCTTATTTGCTGAGTGAACAAAACTTTTTGTTTAAATTAGTGTTTTTGAGACGGTTTTCATATAAACCCAATTAGATTTGTCGGTAATAAATTATATTAATAACAGTATGCAACGTTCTCAAATTTTTTTGTGGTCTTACTAAAAGTTATACTATGGTATTTACTTATTTCAAAAAAATTAATGAACACAAACATCAAATTTAGTCTTCAGTTGTTTTTAGATTGATCAAGTGACATTCGTTTTGAACTTAATAAGTCAAAATATTTAAAATAATAATTGAAAATGGACAAATCGATAATAGAGGGATGAAACCAACCTAAAAGTTTCGTCTTCTTAGAAACAATAGTTTTTTCTTTCAAAAAATCAACTTTGTGTAATAATATCATCATTATTTTAAGAAAAGTTAGAATAAACTACAGGTCGGATCGTCTACTGAATTAATAACTGTATTTAGTAAACGATCCCTACAATTCTTGTGTTTTAGTGAAAATTACGACAAGGGTTCCTACGATTCATTTCTACACTCTCAATTAGGATGTAACGAACCGAGCGTTCATCAATCCATTCATGAACCTTACTTATGTAGGGGGCTTAGGGCTGTAAACGAACCGAACATTTAACAAACCGTTCGTGAACCATTCGAAGTTCGTTTACATTAGCGAACACGGACAATGATCTAAACTTAAACTTCTATAATTAAATTTAATTTAATTAATGATTTTGCATACGAAAAGGAACATCGGCTCTAACAATCCTGTCTCCATCTACTAAAACGACCGGATGGAATTTCAATGAATTAGATCTATAAGAACCCCCAAGTCCTAACTTTTCAATAAAAAATTAATCATTTAGAGCTCGGATTTCTAGCTCATTCTACCTATAATATATAAAAATTTGTATTATATATATAGAGGCGCGTTCAAATGAGAACTCAAATTTAGTTGTGAACGTAAGGACAAATAAGAGCGTGACACATGTCATATTCAGACCGAATAATCATAGAAATATTCAGACTGAATAAAACTAAACATAGTGTTTATTTAGTCTGCATAAGCATTATTCAGACTGAATAAACACTATGTTTAGTTTTATTCAATCTGAATATTTTTTTGATTATTCACTCTGAATAGTTTACATTATAACACGTGTCGTGCTTTCATTTGTTCTCACGCTCACAACCAAATTTGAGTTCGGATTTGAACTTTTCTCTCTCTCTCTCTCTCTCTCTATATATATATATATATATGAACGAAAGTTCACAAATATAAATGAACGAATGAGATCATTGTCTGTAATCGCTTATGTAACTAGATGAACAAAAAATGTGGTCATTTGATAACTATAATAAATTTTGTTAGTAATTTAATACTATTTAACATTGATTATTTTGAGTTTAGAGCAAGTAATAGAATTGGTGTGTGGAGCACGGGCTTGACACGGGCCTCCCTATGTACAACACGTTCTTCCTCATGCTGTTCGGTTGATCATCCAAGCTTCCCATAATTTTGGTTTAACTAAATTTAATAATATAATTTACAAACCAAAATCAAGACCATTAATTTATTCATAACGTCATGAAAAATATGGATACTATATAATTTTTATATATGATAAAATATCACAGTTTGTTGACCAAATATTTTATATGTACATGATATAATCATTTTTTATGATATTTATGATTTCATATTTATAAGAAAATTTATGGTTCAAGCTACATGGATGTCTGTATGCTACATAAATCAATTTTCGGTGTTAGATACACATTGATGATGATACTGATTCGAGTTTCTAAGTAACATTTGGTTTGTATATGGAATTTGATGGATTTGGAATTTGACTTTAAAAGAATTTAAATGAAATTTGATAGAATTTGATCAGATATTTGATTTGATGGAATTGAATTCTGTAGGATATCCAATGGAATACTAAAATCTTTAATTCAAGGAATTCAAAACATTCTATCATGTTTATTATGTGAACCAAACATATATTTAGGATTTGGTCAAAATCCATGAACTAAACACCCTCTAAGTTTTTTCTTTTTAAAAGTAAATAAATAAGAGGGTACAACAAGATATAACAGAGGGTATTGCGAGATGCAGTAAGGAGAAGAAAACATACAAAAAAGAAGAAAGAATCGAAGCAAAGAAAGTAACCGTAGTTCTCGAATAACCCAATTAACAGGGATGTCACTTTACACTGAAAAAGCAAATACACTATTCATCATGACGCCTATGAATCACTCGACTCATTAAGGTAGAGAGACTAGAATTGGTTTTTCAATCCACATTCCCCATGAAATGGGTCCTTTTTTGAGATGTTTTGATACCCACTCGAACTTGAATCTTGACGAATTGAATCTCAACAGATAATTATAATTAAGTATTAAGTTGAACAACATGATTTTGCAGGACAAAAGGATGTAAAACTATTTTATGATCAAATTTTCTGATCGTTTATATATGGAAGGTGTCGGACAGCAACAATCAACTAAAGGGTCGTTTGCCCGAACACTTACCCGGTAAGTGCTTATCAGTAAGATTTAATAATATTAATTGCCTTGTTGGGTAAGATTTTAGTTAATTAAAATGACATCGTATGCAATAATTTATCTGATAAAACGGATTTCTGATCATTTATATACGGAAGGTGTTGCAACAATGATACCGTAGAAAAAACTAAAAGAAAAAAAAACTCTCTTTGAGAATTGCAAAATGATAAGTTAAGAGTAAGGCCTTGTTTGTTCTAAAAAAATGTCTTATTAGTCTTTTATGTATGATTCGTTAAGAGCTAAAGTCATTCAGACTGTTTGTTTTTTATAATTTTTAAGAGGCCCTTATGTTTTATTGTCATCTTATTTGATAAGAGGTAAACCAACATTTGATTGTTTTCTAGACCCTCAACAATAACGTTTATCAATCGATTAACCTTAATCGATCCTTTCTCTTAATCGATGTATTTTAAAATAATTTAAATTTGTTAAATTCCGTCAAGGCGTCAATGACATATTTTCGTTTAAATGAACGTTAATTATATAATTTAAATGCAAATTTTGTAATAATGATAAATAAATTGTATAATTTATCTATAGATTCAACACTATAATTTTCTAACGAGTAAAATAGACAATTTAAACAAATTAAAAAATTTACCAGTTTACAAAAATAAACAATTTTATTGATTCAGACTTTAGCAGAACCTCTTGTCAATCAGAAGTGAAATAAGACTTCAGATTCCAACACCCCTTAAAAAACAAATGTCATCTAAGGGGCCGTTTACCCGGTAAATGCTTACCGGTAAGATTCAAAATACTATTGCTTACCTTGTTAGGTAAGGTTTTAGTATATCAAAATGACATCGTATGCAACAATTTACACGGTAAGCGTTAATCAGATAAGAGTCGTCACCCTCACTTACCGGGTATGACACTCGGTCATTGGCATTGCTCTTACCAGGTAAAATTCTCAATCCTTCTCATGTTCATCCGATAAGGTAATATCGCTTGGTACGTTCTTACCGTGTAAGCGTTCGTTAAACGACCCCTAAGTCTTTTTCAATTTTACTTATTTGTAAAAAAACAATGATTAAGATCAAAGTTCCTCAATTAACTAAAAGGGGTGAGTTTCATGAGAATGAAAGTTATAGTTAGAATGATAAAAATTCTAATTGAAGATCGACATTAAGCGGTGCACCAATATACACCAGATCAATTATTGTGATAAAGCACAATTAATAGGTGGTAATGATATTAAAAATGAACAAAGATCCATAACTCAATTTACGTTTCTCATCTTAACTTTTAGTCTCACACGATCTTTCGTCTTAACTTAGAACTATAACAAATAAAAACAAATATCAATATAAATAACTTTTATATCTTTTAGGTTAAAATGACAATACCATTGTTTTTCATATCATTTTGTGTTCACCAATATTAAACTTAAACAGGAAGTGTATTTTTAATAGATTTTTCGAAAGAAAAAAAAACTAAAAGTTTTTCAATTTCTTAAATAAGAACAACACGAAATGACCAAATCATGTATATAATCATATGTAATTTTACACTAACAGTCAATGTAAAGTGTGCAGATGACGTGACCCATGATCTCAGGCTGTAACTAAAGTCGCATGAATCACATGTGATTTTAGTGTAATTCACATGTGATTCGACCGTCTTTTTATTTTCTTATTTGCTTAAAGTTCTCGTATGAATCTGTTTTTTTTTTAAATATTCAATATATTTAATAGGATACTAATTCACTCTACTAAACATATACTTTCAATTATTCTTATTGATTGAGAATAATAAAAAAAAGATTCTCCGATAAGCAATAATTTTTATAACTTCTCTAAATTTTTTACTATATCTTTTATACTCTTTACGTTTTAGATTCTTTATTAAAAACAAATCAACCAAAATCTTTATTTTTTATATTTACACTACTAAAAAATTGAGTATTCTCAACGAAAATTTTCAACAGAAAATGTCGTTGAAAATTTTCTATGAATTTTAAAGGGATTATTGACAAAACATAAATTTTCAACGAATTTTCAACGAATTTCCGTTGAAAATCTCTCCCAAAATGCATTTTCAACCAAAAACTTTTTGACGGGACATTCCGTTGAAATTTTTTTTGTTGAAAATGCATATATGTTTGTGAGAGATTTTCAACAGAAATTTATTGAAAATTCGTAGAAAATTTATGTTCTGTCAATAATGCTCTAAAATACTTAATTTCGTAGAAAATTCGTTGAAAATTTCGTTGAAAATTCGTAGAAAATTCGTAGACATTTTCCGTTGAAAATTAATTTCCGTTGAAAATACTTAATTTTCTAGTAGTGTTAAGAACATAAATTGAAGATACTGTAATTAAATATAGACATACTGTTCAATTTTGATCTTGAACCGTCGAATCAAATCAGTTAAAAGATCCCAAATATAATAATTCACACGATGCCACTTATTAATTTTATTTCCCTTTTCACACATCACCTGCTCCATTTGACCCATTCATAATTGTTTTTATTTAATTTTGTAAGACCATAATAACCTATAATTGTTTCTTTTTAAAATTTTAAGACCATAATAAATTAGTAACGATCTTTGGCTTCTCCTATAGATACATCTTCAATAAATTGTTTAAAATAGAGAAAATAATTTTTTACTATTTCGTTCCAATGATTTATATTGTTTTCAAAAAATAGAAAAAAAATTCTAAATTTAGACTTCCTTTAAAACTTGATGTTTAAAGCGAGAAATAATTTTGTTTTTATTAATTTCCATCAATGAGATAAGATTTTGAATAAACTATAAATTTGGTCTTTATGGTTTGTCGAAAATAACACGTTTTGTCTTCATAATTATGAAATTACAACATGGCTATCATGGTTTGAAAAAACGTTCAAATTTGGTCCCATTTTATATCAACCATTAAAAAAATCGTTAAATGAGAAGCATTTTTGTCATTTTATCGATTTTTTGTTCTTGTCTTTATTCCAATTAAAATCAATTTTATGATTTTGGTTCTTGTGGTTGTTTTTTATTGGAAAAAAGAGCAAAAATCGCTAAAGTGATGAAAAAGTTACTCATGATGTAATTTTTTAACAGTCGTTAGAGAGAGATAGACCAAATTCAGTCCATGATAGTTATACTGTAATTTCAGAACTGCATGAAGGAAAAGTATTATCTTCAACAAACCATAGGAACCAACTTTGTAGCTTACTTTAAGATTTTTTTAATTATTTTATATAAATTTAAAAAAGATGTATTACAATGATCAAGTTATTAAATATTTTAATAATATAATTAATATTAAACTCTATAAAAAAGGAAATATGTTATATTTGAATTTAATTTCTTTTATGTATTTTTTAAGGACAACATTATAATAAAGCAGAAACGTCAAGAAATATGTAATAGTCCATTATGAGGTTTTAGTATTTGGTTCTCCTTGTTTCAAAAGAATAATATTTGGTTCTCTTTGAGTGGTTTGAATAGTTGTTAGGAGCTGGCCGGGAAGTAATTGGCTAGCTGTTTGGCGGTCTCCGGGCTGTCGTTGCTCGGATTCGGATCTGCGTCACCATTCCTGTTGTCGGGTGCAACTGTGTCTTGGGGTCGCAACCTAGGTCGCGGAACTCACTGGAATCGCACAATGAGCCCCTAAAAACCGGATTTCGCTCATTTCTTCGTATCTTCTTCATCCCAACTCGCTTTTGGACGACTTTTCTTCCTATGTTATTGTTTTTTTAGAAATCTTCAAGCCTAGATCTAGAGAAGTAAACCTGTCGAAAGATACTAGAGTATTTTGTGAAGGCATCAACTTCATCTTCTCCAACCTTTCTTCCAACATTGTTGGCCAAGCTTTGAGGTTTTCTCCAAATCAAGATTGTAAGTTATTCTAATCGTTCTAAACCTTATTTCTTGTCAAAATCTTTTTTGTTGATTCTCTAGAACTTATATTTGAATGTATTTTCCTTATTTTAAGGTTTTGACCATTTTAGGTATTTTGGTTGATTTGAGGTCTATAGCCAAGTATTGTTCAGATCTATTTTTTGGGGGGTTATACTTGATGTATTTTAGGTTTGTTAAAGAGCTAGATAAAGTTTCTAGTGTTGGATTCTTGTGGATCTAAAATCTTTTTCAAAGGAGGCCCAAAGTGGGGTAAATCGGCTTAGCGGAATGTGAGCCCTTGGCCTTCTAGGAGGTCGAGGGTTTCGAACCTCACCAAAAGTGAGGAGGGTGTGTGAGTTTTCTTATTTCATTTTTCGTATATAGATATTATATACTTAAAAAAAAGTAGGGTAAAACCTAGATTAGCATAATTCTAGCAGTGCGAGTTCTAGTTGCTTTGTAAAACTATATACATGTCAAAATGTCTAATTTAAGGTTTGAACGTATTTTTGTAAATTTGGTTCTTGCTTGATGAAATATATGAAAATGGTATCTGAAGTACTTTGGGCTATAAAATTCATATTAAAACTTTATGAGAATTTATTGGGTGTTTTGAGACAGCAAAGAACATGTAATTCTTAAAGAAATTTATTTTGGGCATTTGGAGAATTCGAGTCCATTTAATATTCTAATTTTTGAGAAAATGTATTTTGAAGTTAAAAGTGATTATCTTGATACTATTGCATAAATCAAAGTATTTATCAAATTGGTTGGTGTCAAACGTATTTGGGTACTTTTAAATATTTGATAAACAACTTCCTTGACCATGAAGATTTTGGGAAACATGTCGTATCGACTTTTGGGCTTATTACTAGTCTCTTTTTTAAATAGTCAAAGGTTCTACAAAATTTCTAACTAGATGTTTATCCAAATGACTTTTGGGACGTTGTTCGGTTTTAATGACTCAATGTGTAGTCCTAGATGTATTACCCATACATGCTATAAATATCGGAAATTGCTTATTTTGGGAGCATTGTCTTTCATTTGGAGTCATGTAAAGTTAGATTGCATTGCATTGGATCCATATGCATATGAGTCGGTATTAGTTATTGAAAGACCTTCGAGTTCCTCGTTTTGAGGCTACTCACCATTAGACTTTCTGTAGCCGATATTTCAGAGATGAACCTATTTAGGTGATGCCTCTAAGACCCAAGGTATTATGATGATGAACCCGTTGGGGTAAGACATTAGGACCCATATTGAGGTCGGTGCCTCTTTTAGTCTACACTGGTACTTTGGGGACGAACTCGTATAGGGTCGGGCCCTAGTGCCATTGGCTTATAGTGTGAGTCTACAATATCTAAGTAAGAAATTATAGAAGGGGGGTTGAATACAATTACACGATATTTTTCAACCTTTTAAGTTCTTATTGATATGAATATCAAGAATTACACTTAGAAAATTGCTTGTTGCAGAAAAGAACAGATGAACTTCTATTCTAACAATTAGTAAACAAGAATATAACTAAAAACACTAAGATTAATACTCCTGTATGATAAATGCATATTTAAGTTGATCACTTAGAAGATATCTTACTGAAAGCGTGGTTTGCATGAGAGCTCTTATTCTCCTTTTATAGTGCCTCATGCATTAAATGCATGAGGACGCTTGTTACAATATCACTTGATGGTTGAGATACCTTTGGATAAAGATGGGTGTCTTCCTTTATCGTACATATGAAAGGACATGATATTGTTCTTATTTTCTTCAAGCCCTTTTGTAACAACCCGAATTCTTAAGTAAACTAATCATTGGGCTTGAGAGACTAATACATGGGCTTGGGGTAGTTTGGGGCTCAAAGCCCATTGTATTTAGGAGAGGGAATTAGGGGTTTTGCCTCATAAATCTCCTCATTTTGTTATTTCAGATTTGGGGTTTGTGTGTGTAAACGTGGGAGGCAAGAAAAGGAAGGTTTTAGAGAGATCTATCAATTGGAGAAGAAATCAAGAAGATTCAAAGATTTTGGGACCAAAGTTCGAAGTTCTAATGTGGATTCACCAGCTTTAAGATAAACTCATCTCCTTGTTGCTTAAGCCTCCATTAATGGAGTTCTCTACTTAATTTTAGTTGTTGGGTTTCTCGTTTCGAATTATAGAGATGTTTATTGTTGGAGTCTTGATGGGAGAACATTTTAGATACATTCAATCTATGAAACCTATCTAAAATGCCCATTGCCATTGATGTCCCAAGTGTTGTTCAAAGATTATTGAGAAAATCATCTTTTGGGCATTTCTTGGTTGGAATTTATGAGATTAAGTTTTAGTGTTGGAATTGTTTATGGATGAATCCTCAAGTCTTGGGGTTGGGTTTGATTGATTTTAGTTGTTTAAAATCAAGTTTTAGGCATTGGAATTGATTTGGGGGAGAAATTTTGGTGTTGTGTGGAAAGGGGGAAAACCAGCACAAACGGTAACTCACGCGGGTAATCATGCGACTTGCCCCTAGGATAAGTCACGTGATTCTCTATTTGGCTCAATTTGGTTTGGTTTGTTCCTCGTTTTGTGCTAGATACGAGGCATGGTTTAGGGGTTTATTTTAGGGATCTTAGGGGATGGTTTTATGATGTTTTAAGGTGGTTTAACACTGTATTTGTGACGTCCAATTCAGGTGTTAGGTTTGGAAAGATTAGCCGGTTTAGCGTTTAAGCGGTTCGTCCCATCACATATGAGTTCCCTTCATGTGCTTAATTAAACAAATGAATGTTTTATTTTACGTATAACTGAATCACTCATTTGCGGGAAGTGTGTACCCGATTATTTAAATGCCGGAAAGGGTGTACCCGATTAATCATTTGATGGGAAGTGTGTACCCGATCAATGGACAAGTGTAGGCCCGATTAAGTAGTCACAAGTGTGAGTGACTATCAGTGTGTTTTACCGTTGCAACAAGTATCTTTAAAGTGTAAATGCGTATGAGTTAAAATATATGACTAATCCTTTCCAATCTTATAAATGTCATGAATATTTAACTGTGGATTTTGAGGGAATTCAATAAGTCTTTGCTCTAACTCTCACTTTTATAAAAACTGAAAACATTTTCAGGGAAGCATATGGTTGATGTAATAATCCGGAATCGTTTTAATTGTGTAAATAAGCGTAGTTGGGTTGGATTAGTAGATGAAGTGGGCTAGGGTTTTTGGAATCAGCGCCCAAGGTATTTAAACAAATCAAAGAGAGGAAAACTCCTCATTTCTCTCATTTTACTCTCAAATCAGTGTGTGCAAAGTGTGTGTGTTCTTGGTGCGATTGTGAAGAAGAAGGAAGAAAAGGGAATAATTTCAAGAGGGAACAAGAATCAGTCAACAATCTGAGGTAGAAACAGTGTTTATTAAACACTCATCTTCTTCATCTCTTTCACTTGTAGAGTTTAATGGATGATTAAGAGTTTTGGGTTTTATGGTTTAATCGATTGTGTGATTGTTTGAACCCTCAAATCAATATTTGTTGGGTTATTGGATTATGTACTGATGTAGTTTTCAAGATTGGTGAATCATTATTCATTCTAGGGATTGAAATCAATGGAAATCACCATGGATGACCTTGTGTCCACCCAAGTGAGTGTGAATCCATAAATCAATGGATGAAATGGATTAGTTGTTGTTAAAGGTCGATTAGTAAGTGTTTTGGTCAAGTTTCATATCAGTTTCGAGGTGGAAATCAGTAGAAATGTGGATTTGGGGTTTTGTTGTTCGTGCTGGAATTTGTGCAGGAAACAAAAGGTCCCGCGACCTTTCCCGCGTCCTCAAGTCGCGGGGTAAGCCGCGTATCTCTCTGTTTCAGCTTTTTGAGATTTTTGCTAAAAGGTTAATTAAGTGGGTTAAGTGGTGTCCTAGAGGGTTTATAGGTAGGATGTGTGGAAGTATAAAAGGGTCATTAACTTGTAGTTAATTGATCTAAATCAGGTGTTCGGTTGGTGTATTCATAGTTGGAAAGTGAGCTAGGTGGCTTGGCAATTCCGGTGAGTTCCCTCATGTGCTAAACCTTTAAATTGAATGTTTTAAATTTAATTTCTTATTTCATCCTTATCGGACGGTGTGTGTCCCTCTTAATGATCACGGTGTGTGTGATCACATTAGTCACGGTGTGTGTGACATTAATATATATCGTTGCAACAGGTACATAAGTATGTGGTTAAGTATGAGTTAATATACATGACTAACCGTTTTTTCTCTTATAACTGTCATGCATATATTAACCGTGGTTTTATGCGAATTCACTAGACCTCTCGGTCTAACCCTCTTTTTCATAAACCTGAAAAGCTTTTCAGGAAAGCATATGATTGAATGCTCGGGTAAGGGCAAGGGGAAGCCGTGAGCGTGATGGGGATAGAAGTGAGGCGTAACTTATATAGTTAGTCGCCTAGATAGAGTTACATGTAATAAATCTCAGTAGCATAGTTTTACTTTCCGCTGCAAACTAAGAGATCATGTTTACATTTGGGACCATTTGGTTTATGTAATTGCTACTTGTAGAGCAATGTCATATTTTATCTTTGTTTTAGAATCGTGGTTGTTACAGTTGAGAGCTCTAGTAAGGGCAAAAGGAAGATTGGGCGTAGAAGCTAGAAGTGAGGGCGCTACTCTTGGTTAGATAGTTGCCTAGTTTAATCTAAGTTTTGTAATAATCTTAGTTGCTATTTTATTCCGTTGCAGACTCTTGAGATTAAGTTGAATGTGGGACCTATTTATCACTGTAATGGCTATTTTAGAGCAATGACTCGAGATTACCTTTATTTTAATATTGTGGTTATTACACCTTTGTTGTCACATCAAGTTTTAGATAAGGACAAACATATCTTTCTGATGTTTAAGAAAAATGTTTGTATATAAAACTTGGATGACACGTTTTTGAATGATAGTGATGACAAGGAGGATCTTCATAAATATCCACCGATGGAATTGAGATCTTCATCGGCGGATGTAGGCAGCTTAAGGAGATCAGCGGATGAAATTTATGGTGTCTGATCGGAGGTCATATCTTCATTTTCACAAATGTTGATACGTTCTTTTGGTATCAGCTAGTCTTCGATTCGCTGAACATTGTTGAGTATAACCAAACTCTTACAAGGAACCCTAAATATAAAATATTTTAACTAAGGAAAGATTGAGGAGTGATCAACAAATTGTCGGTGACCCAACAAATTATCTTTAACGAAACTCATTTAACGAAAGAAAGGAAAGTAAGTGAGAGAAACCTAAGGAAAATGAAAAAAAAAAAAACTCGTGTTCACGAAACATTTTTAGGAGAGAAAGGAAAATAAAACTTAGTTTCCTTCCAAACCTTTCCTCCTAAATGTGGGAAGAAAGGGAATGAATGAAAATGAAAGAAATTAAAATCATTTAAAATAAAGAGTGAATTACACCAGTGGTCCCTATGGTTTGTTGAAATTTTGGATTTGGTCCCTAAAACAAAATATCTATATTGGTGGTCCCTAACTATTCATTTTCATTGCACTCATGGTCCGTTCACTTAACAAGGTTAGTTAGCAACCATTGGAAAGAACTAATCAGTCATTAAACATACTATAATGATCAAAAGTATAATCTACTCTAAAATTTTAATTTTATTCACCTTTTTAATTTATTGTTAAAAAAATATTTTATTTATCTTATTTATTTGATTATAAATTAAATTTCTTAATTGTTTTATATATACAGTTACAAACTTGAAATTTATAATCTTTTACCACTTGTTTTTTTGTGAATTTATCTTGATTTTTTTTGTAATTTTTTTAATTGTTTCGTATATTTTTTATAATAATTTTTTGATTTTCATTTTTTTGTGAATTTTTCTTATTAAAAAAATATTTTATATATCCAATCACAAATCAAATTTTTTAAATAAAATATATATTAAATAAAAATATTTAAATACATTTAATAATCTCATACTAACCGAATTTTTATTTTCAATATTTTGCTCGTATATTTCAAATATGCGAACTTATAACCATAAGGATGGGCGTCAATGGTTTGAGTTTGGGCTCCAAAGATCGAAAGTACCTTGAGGAGTAAAAATCATCGTCTGCCATGGAGGTTCAAAATTTCAAATGCGGTGATTTCAGGTTACCTGCAAAGTTGGTGGTTGTCCTAGGATTAGTCGGATTTTACATAGCGAGCTGGATATCCAAATTAATAAAATAACTTATGTAAATTTATTTTGATTTCTTTTGTTTTTGAAAACTTGAGATTTTTTAACGCTAATTTTTGTGTGTGAATAAAATAGTTTTTAAATGTATATAAAGATTTTTATTTAATATGTATTTTATTTTATAAAATTTGATTTATAATTAGATATATAAAATATTTTTTAATAAGAAAAATTTATAAAAAACTGAAAAGCAAGAAATTTGATATAAAAATATATATGAAATAATAGAAAAATATATATATGAAACAATTGGGTATATAAAAAACATATAAAACAAATAGGAAATTTGATTTATAATTGAATATATAAAATATTTTTTAATAAAAAAAGTTAAATAAAGTGTAGATTACACTTTTGGTCCCTATAATATGTTCAAAGATATGTTAGTCTTTTCTAACGGTTGCTAACTAACCTTGTTAAGTGGAGGGACCATGAGTGCAATGAAATGAAAAGTTAAGGACCACCGGTGTAGATAGTTTGTTTTAGTGACCAAATCCAAAATTTCAAAAAACCACAGGGACCACCGGTGTGATTCACTCTAAAATAAATTACAAAATTATCCAATCTTTTATCCTAAATTATATTATTTTGAATGACATATTACTAAAAATAACATTTTTTCTTTCATTTTCTCTCCTCTTCAAACACATGAAATTTGTTTTCTTTCCTTTAATTCACTTTCGAGAACACAAATAAAAAATTTCTTTTCCTTCCCTTTTTTTCCATCTATTTCTTTTCTTTTATTTTCTCTTTAAATTCAAGAGCACGTCCATAATTTTAGAGATGTTACAATATAATAACTCAAAATTTCAACTTCACCCTCCAACTTCATAACTATTCCATGATTTCTAAACTTGGGTATTACAATAGTTTTATTAAAAACCTTATTTTTGTGTGTCTAATTAATTTTTTCATAAATAAAAAATAATTAATAATTTATATTGATAATTATAAAATAAAGAAAATAAAATAAAAATTAAAAAATATTTTTATATATTACATTATGTTTCTCTCATTACATTAAATGTCGTATACTTTTTATAAAAAAAATTAGATAAAAGAAGCAATTTATTTGTGTTTGACTTTTAAACTCAAAACAAAATGTCAAATAATTTTATAAAGACATAAAGTCAACTCCTTTGCCTACGTAACTCCATATTCCATGATATTACCTCACACTGTGACTAATATCTACGTACTTGTTTCGATAAAAAAATCTTACACAAATTGAAAAAAAAATGCAAATTATAATTGTGTGCAAATTTAGTGAGAAATGAAGAAAATGGAATATAAAATGTGTATTGTCATCCAAACACTCAAAATGATTTGCACAGGTTCCTGTATTGGTCGATATAAGTTAATAAGTTGTTTTTATAAGCAATTCCAAACACCACTTATAATCAACTAACAAACATTTTTAAATACGAAATAAATGTTGACTAAATAAAATTATGATTCATAAAACTGATAACCAATTAATAACTTTTTCACCATCTAAAAAAACACAAAACCATAGAAAAAAATGACAAGAATATATGTATATAAGCATTAAAAAATTTGAAAGTTCGAATTATCAAATTCATAATTCAGATTAAATCATACCGAATAACACTATATTATACAAATATAATACTACTACCAAAAAAAAGTTCAAATAACTTAACAAAGAAAGTCTAACTTCCTTGTCTTCGTCATACTCCGTACTACCTCAAATTAAAATTAGCATCTACATTATGTATGTCTTTCACTCTTCAATAACTAAATCGCCTTTAAAATAATGCAAAATTAATTAAGAAAAAATAATTAAAAAATGTAACTAATTTAAGAAAAACAATTCTTAAAAAGGTCAAACAATGTTTTACGTAAAAGATAAATAATCATTAAATAATAAAAAAAGAGGACCAGTAACAATTAGAGGTGTCCTGTACTCCTGTTCCGAGTTATAGAACAAATTTTCACAACTTGATCGATGTTTAAAAAAAATTATATATTGAGTTATAAAAGAGTATATATATTTACTGAGTTAAAAAAACATCGAATAAGTTGAAAAGGATTAAAGAAGTTCACAAACAATAATTGAAATTTTGGACAAATATTAAACAAATCAAAGAATGATTTGAAATTTTAGATTTTGATGGATTTCGAAAATGTGTTGATCTCATGGAACGTATATTAGAAAAAATAATAAAAAAATATAACTAATTTAAGAAAAATAATTCTTAAAAAGGTCAAACAATGTTTTACGTAAGAGATAGATAATCGTTGAATAAAAAAAAAGAGGATTAGTAACAATTAGAAGTTTTCTGTTCCGAGTTATAGAACAAATTTTCACAACTTGCTCGATGTTTAAAAAAAATTGCAATATCGAGTTATAAAAGAATATATATTTACTAAGTTAAAAAACATCGAATAAGTTGAAAAGGATTAAAAAAGTTCACAAACAACAATTGAAATTTTAGGCAAACATTAAAGCAAATCAAAAATGATTTGAAATTTTAGATTTTGATGGATTTCGAAAATTTGTTGATCTCATGGAACGTATACAATTGATGAGTTATTACTCAAAAGTCAAAACTTATTGTCTTAGACGAATTATTTTTCATTGGACCATAAAAGTTGATAATACAACAATAAAATTATATATAACTAATATATGTGTATTTTGGCGGTCGTTTCGGTTCAAACTGTTTTGAAGAAAACATTTAAATCGTAGATCGAACCAGACTGCACGATTTGACTATTTTTTAGACCAGACCGAGCATCCAATCCAATCCATCAAAATATGGTCCGTTTTGAACGGTTTTAGGGGTTTGAGGCGGTCCGACGATTTTCTAGAAAACCACTAATACAAGAAATGCAATAAGCGGGGCGACTAGTCAGCTGATTTACTACTCGTCCAAAAGAACGTGGAGGACTGGTCAACATGACCAAGGTCGCATGAAAACTCCCCAAGCAATGGCTAGTCAAAGTGACCCATATGGACGTGTTGTAAATCACAGGTGATTTACTATAAAATCACACGTAACACTTATCGTAAGTTGATTGCATTCTCGTTTGAACTTACCACTATATATATTTATGTATATGGTCAAATATTATTTAAGAAATGTAACTCATGCATCAACAAATACGAAAAAGACGCTTGTAAAATGAAGTATTTAATTGAGTTTGACTTTTAATATGCAAAAAGAAATTCAATGTAGTATTCTTAAAACTTTATTCGAACGTTCAAAGTCAACTTGTTGCCTACGTATAAATGAGTCGTTACCATTTATTTAGAGTTGATATTTTGTGAAGCATGAGGTCAAAAAATATGAAAATGGGTTGAGGTTTTGACCAAGAATTTTTGAGATTAAACTCGACTCTATACATAAAATTAATTTAATGTTACTTGTTATAACTATCTCGGGGCTTAAAATGCTTAATTATTACTAATGTTGATCACCATTAATGGTGATCACAATTGAAACTTCAAGCACCTCAAACGTGTTTATTTTGTTTCAATACAATTTTAAAACTGATACAAATATATTTAGGTGTATGTGTTTTTTGACTTATTTCCTTCAAAATTCTGATAGAAATTTTGAGTTGATACATGTTTTCAACATGTCGAAAATAGGTTATAAGCCGTAAATTGTGTAAAGAAGATTATTAGTTTATGATCTTTAATGTTTTTTACCCTTAACCTTTTGGAATTTACATTATTACCTTCAACTTTTTTTAATAGGAGACAATCTAGATCATTTTTTAAACCTATAAAAAACATAAATAGAAGTAGGTTATTATTTAACATATATTATATTGGTATTTTTCCTGATATAATTTTTTTATTATATAACATTGCTAATTTATATTAAACATAGAGTAAATTACAAATTGTATCTCTACAATTATATAAAAATTTGGATTGGATTTGTTAAACGAAATAATTACAAATATGGTATAAACATGGACTAAGTCACTCCATCTAACTCCCTCAACCACAATTATCCTAAGTCAAGAGCATAATATAGAGTAAATTATAATTGCTCAATCTACGGGTTTAGTTCGTAATTTAGTTGCTTGAATTTAGTCCTAAAAATAATGTTTTGGTCCTTATTTGTTATTACGTTTAAATCAATCCATTAAATACATGGTATTTTCATTTTTATTAACAAAAAAATACTTAAAATCTTTTACCCGTTAATTAAGAAAATTATTGTTTCTTATCGGAATGTTTTTTACCAACAATTTTACCGTGTCATTTTGCTAACTATATAATCTTATTCGGTAATTGAAGGTGTTGACGTCTGACTTTACCTAGTTAACACTTACGTGTAATAGATATTTATTCTATAATATTCCGATAACCAATAATCATCGTATTTGATAAGGTAAATGAATATGGTAAACTATACTCGATATTTTTTTACCGGGTTGTGTTGATAAACAAACCTTAAAATTTAATTGGGTCTCTCTTTGATTCCCAGCCCATCTCTATATGAGCAAAAAGAATAGGTGCCATACTTATATCAGTGGTATCACGAATCCTGGGGGGCGCACCATTGAAGGAGTTCCATTCAACCGATTTTTGCAAGTAGATATTTTTTGGTATGAAAATGTGCATACATTAAACTGAGAGATGCTCTGGGATATTGGAAAATCCAACAACATTAACCAAAAAATTATTTCGAAATCAACCAAAAAACCGAAATAAACCCCTCAAAATCAACTAAAAATACTGAAAAAGTTAATCAAAATCAAACCAAAATTAAAATTGAAAAACATCTCTTGGAATCAATCAAAAAACTTAAACATATCCTTTAAAATCAACAAAAAAAACCCTGGAAAACCCCTCAAAAACGGCGGAATTCGATTACATTGGACTTACGTCTAAAACGTAGTCTTGTATCTTGCTCAAAAGATCGATTTTATTTGAAAAAGTATACGTAATTTCTCAAATCAATACAATTGACTTTTTTTCGGTTCAAACCGTGTTGACTTTCCTACATGATGAATCTGCGATTTTACGTTCCTTTAATCCAACCTAAAGGTGCATCATCTCAACAAAAATCTCGCGTCCACCGTTAACCTATCTTGTTTTCAAACAATCGCCAAAAAGAAATATTGAATCGTTGACTGTAACACCCCAAAGTCCAAAGCCCAAAGCAATGAACTGAACCAATAACTTCAAATCCAACTTAAAACCATGATAAAGTTATTGGTAGCCCACTACTTGAGACTTATACGGAGCTAACAGTTCCCACTTTCTATCCATGTGGAACGAGTTGTTACAAACTCTCCCACTTAAACTCCTTACGTCCTCGTTTCTAATATTGTAACATTTTATCACTATTGATCATTAAAATAGATTGTACATTCAATCTAAAAATTAACTATTTGAAGGGCAACAAGCATGTCTAGAATTTATATATATATATATATATATATATTTTTTTTTTTTTTTTTTGTGAAGGGTATCTCGGGCTTTTCCTAGACTAATCCCGGCAAGGTAGCGTGTCAAGAATTTAAGGACACATAAAGGTCAAGTCGGTGGAAGTACAAGTAAGTCATTTGATGTAAGAATTTAGTTCATATTTTTGTTGCGATGTTTACTCCATTATAGTTTAATGAGTATGTAATTTACCATTTTAATTTCATAGGTGAAATCTTTATTATAAAAGAATTGGATCAAATGTTTATAATAAACTTTGTTAAGACGAAATGTTACAGTCTGGACAATGACAATGGGCTCATGGCCCAACAAGTAAAATGATATGATTTGGAATTCATCATTCATGTTGATGGTAACAAAAAATCTGCTTATTGATAGATTTTGAACTTATAAAGACCGTTTGTTAGATGAGATCGAATACCTATTTGCAGGAAAGAAATTATTGACGGTTTTCCAAATACCTTAAAGGGATCGTTTGGTTTGTGGGATCCACAAGATTTCAATGACATTGAAAGATTTAAAGGAAATTGGAATGGTGAATTTCTCTGACTAACTGTATTCAAATTCGTTTGTTTGGTTCACTTTTTAAAATGAATGAAATTCTTTAAATTTATTTGGACTCCATAGGTTAAGGATTTCATCATTCATTGGTAAAATTGAATGAGTTGAATTTCATCCTTGTCAAATTAACGGATTTTATAATTTAATTTAAAAAAAAAATAACATTTACATCTAATTTAACCAACACAACCCATCCCCACTACCACACCACTACTATTCATCGTAATAGATGCCACCTATCCACCCCACCATTACCCCTCTTACTGTCACTTTTGTTACCCTAGTCTCATACCAATATCAGGGACGGAGCCACCACATGGCCAGAAGGGTCCTGTAAAAACATTGATGTAGAAAGAATAGGCTTTTTGAAGGCCCAACCAATTAGAATTTTATATGTTTTGACTTAATAGGTCCTCCCTTCCTAAACCTTTTACCCATAAATCCATAATACCATAACCAATTTAGTTTAACTTTTTACCCACAATCCATCTAGTTTCATAATTCTCATTCTTGTCTTATGCTATTCAAAGTTAAAAAAAAATTAAAACTTTATGAATGATGGCTCTTGAAAGTCATGATAAAAGATGTTTTCTTGACTCTCTTCCTACATTGAGTGCAATTTCTAACTTGCAAGTCAATGAGTTGTTCTTACTAGTGATCAAACACAGAGCCAGCAGGATCAATTTTACTTTTACTTGTAACTTCATTGTTTGATGTTTCAACGTCAATGCAATTGTTCTATTCGAATTTTAGTTAACTTTTAACAGTAATGGACAAGTATCTAATTAAAAGATTAGAATATCATGAATGAATATAAGATCATTGGTTTTGTCATTTTCAAATAATTTAGATTTATTTGTATTTTAATTGATGCTCTCCTTTATACAAATTCTGACTCCATCGTAACCAATATTGTTTTACTTATAAAGCAACACATTTCATAACAATAATAATTCATAATAACATTTCATACGTGAAACCATCTGTACACTCCATAACAACATTTCACAATAAGAAAATTCATAATAACAATTCAATAAAAAATACATAATTTGATTTCGAGAAAAACCCTAATTACTTTTTATCCCAATTCAATGCACGTGGAAACCTCCGACGAACTAGAGAAGAATACCACAAAGACGAAAACCAAAGAAGAAAATCACAGAGATATTTTTAATTGTTTAATAAAATTTAAATTTAAAATATTTAAAATTTATTCCAAAACTATTCTTTCCTTAATTTTTTTTAATCAATTCAAATCCGAAAAAATTTCGACCGTTAATTTTTTAATCAATTCAACTCTTTCTTGGTATGCAATCATGGGAAATGGTTACATAGATCCATTGAAGAACCAACTATTCGGAGTTTTTTTAACCAGCTACTCGAGCTTGTTTATTTCGAGCTTAATAACTCAAATACAAAATAAAAATTATTTTATTTAATAAATCGAGTTTTATAACACTAATGTTCAACTCACTCGTTTTAAAACTCGATAATGTTTTTCAAGTTGATCCGACTTTTTTGAGGCGAATCTGCTCATATTTATTAATCGTACAATAAAAATATAAAAATTATCGAGTTCAAGCTGATAACGAGTTAATCGAATATTGTGATTCTAACGCATAAACGAGCATCAAACTCGAGATCAATAACTCAAAAAATATTCGAGCTCAAGCTCGAGACCATATTGAAAAGTTCATCGAGCTCGAGCCCGATATTAAATTTTTTGAGCTCGGCTCAATTAACCTACTAGTCGACTCGACTCGTTTACATGACTAGTTGCTAGCCCATAGTTCTTTTTCTATAGTGCTTTCACCTTGTTTGCCTCCCGTTTTGATTATGTGGTGAATCACCTTTTGGGATCGCACATGGAATTTATCGGCCCATGTAGCGTACGTATTGTACATTAATTCTCCATCTCGAAAGGTGATGGAGATACGATTTTTGATGTTGGACACCAAAAGGGCATGAAGAAGAGAAGAACCGCTGGAAAAGACAAACGAGATATGCAGCAACAAGAAGAAGAAAAAGGATTGCATAGAGAAACTCCCGAACATTTGTCAGATGTGTCGATATCAATGGTGACTCATTATTTCGATGAATCATTTCTTCGGACAGAAGAAGATTGATTCTTGATCGGATCATAAAAACCCACTTTCTGAAGATCTCTTCCCCCCTGCAGCCCCCAAAGTGCTAGATCCATCGAAGTAGAGAGTCCATGGAACCACCTCTGCAAAGGCGAGGACTTCTTAGGATTAGTTAGATGTATGATACCATGAAAGAGAACATTAATGCTTGCAGCTTAATTTACTCCTCTGGAGATTCTAATTGATACAAAACATATATAAATATATCTATTCTAACACTTTGGAAAATGGTTTCTCACCTTGGAAGTTGTTAGAGATCCTATTTTTTAGGAGATAAAAATCGAGATTACAACAAAAGAGATTATTTCAAAGATGGGTTAGCTAGGTGTTGTTGTTTGACTTGTATGTATATGTTCGTTGGTTGATTATTCTTTACATAAACCATTAATACATACATACATACACCCCCTTACGTGCTAATTGCTATTAATTACTTCCTTTTTAAAAACTTATTATTAATATGGAAAACAGCAAGTTAATAGCTACGGTGGCCAGCATATGGATCCAGTGCTCCTGCGGTGCCTCCTTCGCCTTCGGCATCTACTCAGCCGTCCTTAAATCCAGCCAAGGTTACGATCAATCCACTCTCGATACCGTCTCTGTTTTCAAAGACATCGGGGCTAATATCGGAATTTTATCCGGCCTTCTTTACCATGCCGTTATGGTTAACCACACCGGTTCATCACAGCGGTCGTCGTGGTCTCGGTTTGGATCCGGACTTTCGCTGGTGTACTTGGCCGGTGCGGTTCAGTGCTTTGCGGGTTACTTTCTTATGTGGTTGTCGGTGATCGGAGTGATCGAGAGGCCTCCGGTGCTGGTGATGTGTCTCTTCATGTTCATGGGGGCACATGCTCAGACTTTTTTCAACACCGGAAACGTTGTCGTTGCGGTTCAGAACTTCCCTGGTTACAGTGGGACCACCGTCGGTGTTATGAAGGTAATTATTTCTGTTTCAATTGCATTTGTGTGATTCCACCTTTCGAATTATTAGGATATGTGGAACTCCTAATGAATCTTCAAAAGAATCCTTGAGGAGAAAGGGGGAGTTTCAACATATATATAGAAGAGAAATGGTCCAAGTCTAGCTGATGTGAGACTCTACAAATGACGTTAGATTTAGTTGTGTAAAATTAATTGATCAATTAGATCAAAGCATGGTGCGAAATTAATAGATACCAACTTTTTTAGGGTTGGTATTAGTTTTATGCCAAGTTTAAGTAACATATATGAAAATTGGTCATTTTATTCAAAATTTGAGTTTACATATAAAAAAACATGGTGTTTAATTTTTTAATTGTAAATGATAAAACTTACAACATTTATATGTTTAAACAAAATAATTAAAATTAAAAAAACTAATAAATAATTGAAATAAGTTCATATTATACAGTAATACTTTTATGATATACGACTTTTAATATCATGTAAAAACTAAGTTTGTAATTATATACTAAATAGATATAAGTTTAATTGTACACATGTCATCTAGTTATGCTTGATGATAAATTCTCACCCTTAAACTAGATAAAAAAATATAAAATTATTTAAATAGATATTATGATAAAATAATTGGAAAAAAATGTAAGAGACAGAGTTATGAATAAAAAACTTGGAAATTGTTGGGACTTACTAGAATGCATATTTATAAAAAAACTACCTTGTGGTTAACTAAACAAGCTAAAAACCTTATGGTTATCAAATATTAATGGTCGTTTTAATATTTTTAGAAGCCTTGTTATACATATATTAAGATAATTGATCAGTAGTAATTAACATTTTTTAAACTTAAATCTTTTAAAGTTTTTTTTTAAAGTCAGAAAACAAATCTATTATCAAAGGCTAAAAACCAGACTTATTCATTGAAGCGAGATCCCCAAAGAGGAAAATTTGACTTTGGAACCCTAATATTCCAAACCCCCAAAAGCAAATGACACTATAACATGTCCAAATTCATATCTTTGCATTCAATTATCAAAATTCTCATTTTGGTCAAAAATCATGTCTATAATAGAAAATACATTAAAGACTTCCAATATTTATTAAAGTCAAAAGATAAGGCAGATAAAGTTGAAACCTGTTACATATCCAATATAAAAAGAACAAGAAAAAACCGACTTAAAATTAAGATCAATTTAGTTGTTATGTATATTATTATACATGATAGAAATGAAAAACTTGAAAGAGAATAAAGCCAAAGATTTTACAAAATACACCAAAGAAAAATGAAAACAATAGAACTAACGTATAAATAATTTTACTTTATCGTATATTAATAATCAAATTACTCATAAATAAATAAATGAAAACTAATAATTAATTGTAAGATGAATGATCAATAATCAAGCATCATTTAATTCCAAGCCCTCTGTAACAAATAATGGTCTTTTCAAATACATCCTAGTGTATGATGTAATGATGTATATGGTAACATTTAAAAAAGTAAAAATAGACCTATATACTTTAATTCAATTAAGGGTTATTATATAGACTAGGATGTACATGATAACATCCAATAAATAAATAAACATATGGTGTTTTCATCCAATTTTTTATATTAAAAAGAGATCAAGTTACTTTTGATGAAAGTAACTAAATAAATTGTGTTCACACATTTTTTTATATCAAAAATTGATTAAATTGACACAATCATATTTATAACATAGTTAGTGGTTTATGTGTTATTAGTTTTAAGAGCATCTTCAATAGTATCTCTATTTTTTTTTTAAAATAGAGATATAAAAGACAAAATCTCTAAAAAGAAATTATATTCATCTCTAAGAGTATCTTTATTTTGGAGAATCCAACATTAATTATATTATTAATATATTTAAAAACTTTTAACTAACTTTTATATTATTGGTGGAAGGGTAGAACCGTAGAAGTATGAATAACATAGTATTTTCATTTGATAATCATTTTTGGAGTAATTTTCAAATATGAAGAAAAAACACAATCTCTCTCATCTTTTTTTCTATTTTGGAGAAACTTTTAGAGCATCTCCAACAATTTCCCTATAATTTATCTAAAATGGAGAACCAAATGACAACATCTCCAAAAAAAATTACATTCATCTCCAACAAATTCTCTATAATTTCTCCAAAATAATATTAAAATATTGCACCATCTATTAAAATATTATTTCTCTCATTAAATATTTATTTTTCAATAAATTTTATTGGTCAATTCATTTGGTAATCATTTTTGGAGTGAACTCCATATTTGGAGAAAAATTCACTCTCTCTCCTACTTTCTCCATTTTGGAGAAAGTTTTGGGGAAACTCTTGGAACAAATTTTTTGTCCAAAATCTTCATATTCCCCTTTTTTTTTCTCCATTTTAGGAAAGCTCTTGAAGATGCTCTTAGAGATGCTGTTGGAGCATAATTTTAGTCCAAAATTATTATTTTTCTCATTTTCACTATTTTAGAGATTCTGTTGGAGATGCTCTAATAAGCTTAAGAGACTTATGTCTTATTCAATTAGTTTTACATGACTATTTAATAATGTCTTAATAATATAAAACATGATTTAACGAAAACTTTCTCAATGTATATACACACATGAACTCAGAGTTAAATCAAATAAAAACTACAATAAATTTATAAATTTATGTAACCAATATAAAAATAATATTTTCCTTAAAGGGCGTAAGTTAAAATATTATTTTACATCTTTATCAAATTATATTAACCTTGTTTTGTTCTAAATTTAAAAATATTTCTATTATAATTATTTATTTATTTACTAAAATAAATTTGGTGGTGAAAATTGTCAGGGTTATGTTGGTCTAAGTGGAGCAATAATAATCCAAATCTACCAGATGCTATTCGACGGCAAACCAACCACCTTCCTACTTATGATCGCCATCTTTCCGACAGTCGTTTCTCTCCTTCTCATGTCACTGGTTCACATAAACCCCGCCGACACCACCAACGACGGCCGCCACCTCAACGCCTTCTCCGGCATCGCCGTCGCCACCGCCGCCTACATTATGATCATACTCATCTTCCAAAATCTCTTCCTTTTCCCACAATGGGCTCACATCTTAACCACTCTTCTCCTTCTAGCTATCCTTTCATCACCACTTTACGTCGCACTCAAAGCTCAAAGAACCGAACCACCGGTCCAGACCACCATGGCAGATCCATTGATCATAGAGGCTCATGATGATGATGATGATGATGATGATCAGGGTTCTTCAGGTGCATTGGTTGAAATGAATCTGTTACAAGCCATGGGAACCATCAACTTCTGGCTTTTGTTTATAGCCATGGTTTGTGGGATGGGGTCAGGGTTAGCCACCATCAACAACATAACTCAAATCGGCGAGTCTCTTGATTACTCAACAATCGAGATTAACACGATGGTTTCTCTATGGAGTATATGGAACTTTCTTGGCCGGTTAGGTGGCGGTTATGTGTCGGATTTGTTCCTCCACCGCTACGGTTGGGGGCGGCCCCTTTTTATCTCACTTACACAAGCAACAATGGCTGCTGGCTATTTGATCATAGGCTCGGGTGGGAATTTGTACATTGGTTCCGTGATCGTGGGCGTTTGCTTTGGGTCACAGTGGTCTTTGATGCCTACAATCACATCGGAAATATTTGGGGTGAAGCATATGGGGACGATTTTTAACACTATCGCGGCTGCTAACCCTGTTGGTTCGTATATACTTTCCGTGCAAGTGGTTGGGAAAATTTACGATAAGGAAACGGGATCTGGCGGTGGTTCGTGCCACGGGATTCATTGTTTTATGGTTTCGTATTTTGTGTTTTCTGGGGTTTGTGTTTTCGGGTTTTTAGTTTCGTTGGTGTTGTTTTTTCGAACAAGGGGGTTTTATGGGTTAATTTTTCAAAGGCGGGTGAAAATGTTCCGAGTGTAGCGAGGATGAATTATATAGTTTGTAAAGCGAAAAAAGTATCATTGGTTTTTACTTTCGATACATAAATATTGAAAATGTAATATTTTATTCACTACATAAAAGAGTAAATTACACTTTTGGGGTCCATGTGATATTGACCCCTACTATCAATAGTAGTCCTTATTTCAAACTTATTATTGGTCTTTATCGAAGTTTTTTTTCATTAACTCCCATTAAATGGTAACCCCATCCAAGGTAAAAGTGTCCACCCCTTTTGTTTATAATAAAACCCTTCTACTCTCTTATTTAGTTTGCCAAGTGTATGAAATTTGCTGCCAAGAAATGTTTCACAAACTAGAAGACGAGTTTAACGTCGTAAATGATTCGACCAGTGTGGGATGGAACGAGAAGATTATCTAGGGTCGCTTGATCCAACCGTGAACCCATCATATATATGCTCTAAATTGTTCTTGCTCATCTTCTTAATGTTTGAATTCAAAGAAACACGTAAAATCCCAAATAAACTATTGAAAGGAACCGACCGTTGATATAGCAAATTAAGACAATTGATGACGGTTTTCTGTTATTTCTTGCTTTTTGTCGGAATTGGCATTGATGAATCTTGATTTTTGGTAGTAAAGAGAAACTTTCTCGTAACTCCAAATTTGTGAAGAACCATCGACTTTACCAACAATTTCACCAAATTTAAGGTCAAGATCGTTACCAAATCTTCGAACCACCAAGTTGATAGCAAGAAACCGCTACTAAGACTCTCGATGCTTTTTTATCGGTGGATAACCGAAAACCCAAGCTTTCCGGGATTGTCACGATGGGCCCGTTTCTCCTGCCAACATATTGAAAGAAACCCATAACCAAAAAAACCATGTAAATGGAACAAATCGGAATAACCCAAAACCAAAATAAATCCCAATAAACTCTACACCTGACGATGATGGATCCAGATTTGCAATGGTGGTCAAGAAGAGAGATGGAGACCAAACTCGTGAAGGATGGAAGATGGATCTGAAATTTGAGATGTAGATCGGTGGTGCAGATGGGAGGTGTAGTGTTGCAGAAGTTGGTACGAGGGACCAAAAGTGAAGCAAAATGGCAACCACATTGACCATACTGTAATTATTTTCATAGAGGGACGAAAATTGTAGCAAGTATACAACCCTAGAGACCAAAAGTGTAATCTAGTCTAAACAAAAAGTAAATAGATTGAGAAAATAAGATAGTGATATGAACATTGTTGTGATGAGGTATCATCGTCTAAATAAATTAAGATCATCATATATACATATATAGTATCAAATTATACTAAAAAGGTTGTATCCCTTGTCCAGTTTATTACACGTTTGGTCAATTTTTGAGCTCTCTCTCTACAACTACTATACACTTCAGTTTCTTCCATTCTATAAGAGTCGGGCATGCAATTTATCATATCCGGTAGAAGTTCTGTTTCTCATGATTATTTAAGCAATGAACTTAGGATAAAGGGAAAAGTACATAAAAATTCAATGGACTTTTCTGTTTGGAATAATTAAATATTTGGATAATTTTTTTGAATGAACAAGTTACCGGATTTTCTAAATTTGTTAAATAAACCATTGGACTTTTAAAAACCTGTCAAATGCATCCTTGTTATTTAGAAATGTAACATGCAACCCAGATAGCAGGTAAAAAACTACAAATTAAAAAATTAAATAAAAACCTAAAAACTATCTTAACCCCATTCCACACTTCCCCACCGTCGTTTCAATCCTGGCGCCCTACATCACCTGTCGCAACTCTCACCCAGTTCTTCGTCACTGTCGCCACCGCCCTCAGCCCAGTCCTCCGTCGTCATCGCCACCATCCTCAACCCAGTCATTGCCGTTGTGGTTTCTGTTTTAAATCTGAAATATTTTCATCTCTGTCATTATGATTAACCCCCTAGAAGAGAACACATATAATTTAGTGCTTATTTATTGTTTTTTATAAAGATTTAAAGTTTTTGATGAAGAATTAGTTTTTTTTGATGTAGATAGGTTTCCTATCATACTTATATTGAAAAGAATTTGTTTTTGATACATAAGAAAATGTTTTCGTTGTTCCTTGTTAAAGGAGGGTTTTTTTAATCAAAGGTTCTTAGATAAAATTGATGTTGATAATGTTCTTGTTCGTATTTTTAATCCTAAAAGGCTAAAACAACGGTGGGATTTTTTGTTACTTCAAAAGGTCATGTGTTCCCCAATTGAGGTTGATTAGAAAGGTTGGGTTATTTGCTATTAAAATGGGGTTAAGATAGTTTTAATTTAAGTTTCTTTTTTTAATTTGTAATCTGCTATCCAGGTTACATTTCAATTTTAAATAACAAAAATGTATTTAACAAGTTTTTAAAAGTCCAATGATTTATTTAACATGTTTAGAAAATCGAGAGATTTATTCATTTAAGAAAATTATCTAAGAACTTAATCTTTTAAAACAAGAAAGTTCATTTATTTTTTCTGTACTTTTTCTTAGAATAAATTGCTAGCATGGTTCTTTGTTGGCTATGTGTTTATTTTATTTCTGTAGGATTTTAATGTTTGTTTGACAATATTCAAGTTGACTTTTGATATCACAACCAGATTTATGGTTTTTATTAAATATTTAATAAATTGTTCTTTTAAACAAAATTATTGATGGATCAGTGGGAAACATGAAATGTTTGGGATATGAAATTATTGATTGAAACATTAATCAACATTTATATTTAATCATTTAAAAAGAATCATTTTTTTACAAATGGATACGGCCCATTGTTAATAGTTGTTAATATGTTTCCTTACTAATCCATCGTTGATACTGTTTCTTAATTGCTAATTCATTTGCTAATAGTGTTTATCTTTGAAATCCGTTGTTGATCCGTTGCTGATAACATCACCCACGACTTTTTGACCCACGGATTCGTGACGGATTAACTACGGTTTCTTCTCGCTTATAGTGTTTAGTTTTGTAATGCATTTCAGTTTCAACCCATTTTAATTTTTTATTAAATGAATCGTGGTTGATATTTAGTTATCGTTCATTTTATTAGTTCGATCCGTTATAACATATTGAGATTATATATCTCAGTCAATTTAAATAATTTTTTCTACCGTTAGAAAAATGTAAATTTTCATAAATAAATAATAAATTTAAATATTTCAGGAATTTTTTTTTATTTTTATTTTAGTGTTGCATCACATTATATCTAGCTAATACGCTTATTAAAATGTAGCGTGTTACACGTTAATTTAAAATTTAATTATTATATGTATGTAATATCCAAAAGTAGTCTGACATACTAAATAAAGAAGGAAGGGGTCACGAGAATCACAACGAGTTTTGACAATCGTAAAATTTATACTTTTAACATTGGTTTAGAGTTTAAAGAAAAAGAACCATAATAATTTACGAGAATTTGAGAACAATTTTTGGACAACTATTTTGTACATGAAAATTTTCATGTACATGAAAATTTTCATGTACAAAATCATATATGATTTTTTTTTGGCAAGAAAAGGGGAACCCGAGGCCAAGAGCTTCGGCAAAGCCATCACCCAAGTCTGGAGACCCCAAATTTTATTCAAAAATTTAGCTAGAAGCTAAAAACGAAGTACAAGAGAGGAACATGAACTCAAAAAGAGTCCAAAGAAAACGACACCCCACAACAGAAAACCAAAAAACAATCCAAAAGATAGCCGAAAACAGAGAAGAAACCGTTCCAAGGCCCGTCAAAAAGGGCACAAAATCATATATGATTAACCAATACTTTTTCTGTGGCAAAAGTCTAGCGTGTCATTTTTGATGCTAGTACAAAATCACATATGATTTGGTACATGAAAAAAGTTTATGTATGAAATGATTGGCTGAGGATTGTCCTCGTATTCTCGTAAATTGTTATCGTTTTTGCATGAACCCGCCTCTAGAGTTTAAACCATCTTCCACACAACATTATGAACACTAGAAACACAAAAATAAAGGTATTTGTATGGAAATTTAATTAAAATAGTCATTTTAAAAAAAAATTGTTATCTAAATAACCATTTTTTCTTTAGGTTATCAAAATAGCCAAAAAAAACCCCACGAAATCGTTGCATACCCTATGATTTATCCCACGATTTTGGACTGAATATTAACCATTATTCAAACAGAATAAAACTTGTTCCAAATATATTCCTATTTTATCCCTGCGTGCTAATTATTCAGTAAGTCATGGACATATGTTTCACGTTATTTACAAATTTGCCACCTCGTGTTAATTTCCACCTTTGATTTATTCATATGATTTTTAATCATTGCGTCCTCATGTTCACAATCAAATTTAGATTCACATTTGAACTTTCTCTTTTTGTGTGGTAGCTAAGGGTTAAAAGGACGAAACAGAGACGAAATTGGGTTTCATGCTGCTTTGTCCGCGCCTGAAACCGGCCTGCTTGCACCAATAGCCACGTCTGGCTTTCAAAGTCTCCCAGAAACCACTTTTTCCACTATTTAGCATCGAGCATATTGGATTTTAGGCCCGATACTTAATCTTTTGATTTGGGATTTCTCATGAGAACTCTCTTTTGGGCTTTCCTTTAGCTTTTTCTAATAATTCTTGTCAGTTTACTCATTTTCTCCAAAAGACTCGATATATGTACAAACTTGCGATAATTGTCAAATAACACGCTTATCTATTTGAAAACTAAGCAGTTTTGTAAGGATGTGGCTATAAAATAACGCCTAAAATTGACGTTATCAGTAGGGCAAGAACAAGATTAAGTTTTTCCTTGTTGTATCATCTCACAAGTAAGGGTGATATTCCGTCGGTTAAATTGGTTTTCGATTTATTCGATTCGGTTTAATCAGTTTTCAAACTTAGTAAAACTAACCAATAACCAAACCAAATAAGCTTCGATTTAATCGGTTTCAGGTTATTCATTTCGGTAACTGATTAAACCGAATAGGATTTATATTTTTTTTGTTGGACATGTGCTTCAATAATTTTTTCAAAAAAATTGTCCTTTCCTTCTAATATATAATTGTATTATACATTCGTACTAAGACTTATATCAAGTAAAAAATATCATCTAAAATAAAACAAATATCTACTAATTAAATGACATTATTTTTCTTAATGCGGCATTGTAAATCAAGCAAAAAAATGTAACATAACCAAAAACATTATATACCATCAAGCAAAAAACATTATATAGCAATAAAATATGTAAAATAATAATTGTATACCACCTACTTTGTTTATTTTGATAAAGATGAAGAATATAAAATATTAGTAGAATGTATTATTCATGTTATTCGGTTTAACTTAATTAGGAAAATTTTAACCGAATATGGATTTTTATTCGGTTAACCAAACCGTTTAACCTGAAAACCGAATAAAATGAAACCGTTTAACCCAAATTACATTCTGTTCGAGTGGGTTATTCGACTTCGATTATTTTTGACACCCTAATCACCACAACGATTTCTTAAGGATTTTTTATTCCCACATAGGATTTCTAACTAAAATTGTGGTGATTGTGAGTATATTTTTTTAATATCCGGTTTTTGGTTTTTGTTAACACTTAAATATGAGATTGTAGGAATAGTTTCTTAATAAAAGATTGTTTTATGTTACATCATGAATAACTTATTAAATGAGATATTGGTTATAAAACAATATAAAAAGTCCGATATTTAATTAATATCGATATAATTGTTTATTCTTTAAACTATAAATTTAGCATTATATTATATTTTTTTAATTTAATATTAATATATTAACAAATATTAAAAGATGCAAAATAATAATTTTTATTACGTTACTCCAAAATATATTACATAATAAAGGTACAAACTTAATACATATAAAATTAATCAGAATGTTTAAAAGTTTTTGAAGTTGATGCGTTTGGAATACTCAAAATGGGATGTTAATCGTGCCCCTATATGTTGCTAATGACATCCCTACCAAATGAATTAATTTTCATACACATTTACATCAAATTAGTTTTTTACATTTCTAAGGCTACAAGTTCATGCATAGGGTGCCAATAGCATTGCCCACCCCTATGCACGTAAAATTATGTATTTTTATAGCTTTGGAAATGTAATAGCTGATAACCACTGGTTGTCATATTGGTTAAGACTATGTTTGGCAAACTAGCTGATAAGGTAGCTTATGACTGATAAACTAGATGATTACTTATAAGCTAGCTGATGAACAAGTTATGTTTGACAAAAACTAACTGATAAACATGTAAAATGATCAAAAAATGACATCTTAAAATATTAGTCACTTATAATATAATTTTAAAATAATATATTGATTCAAACAATTTAATAAATAAATAATATAATATGTTCATTAAAAAAAATTAAATTGATTATCATATATATTATAAAATTTGGATTTATTAAAATAAAGTTTTGAAAAAATATTACATTAATTTATGATTTTAAGTAGCTATTACATATAATATATGAATAAATAGTCAACCACATTTTAATTAATCTAAATTTTCAAAAAGTATAAGTAGTAATCTAAATAATAATTAATTAATATTAGTGAATAATTTAAAATTAAAATGAACTAATAATTAATATTAATTAATAATCAATAATTAAAATTAATTAACAAAATAAAAATAATATTTATTCTTAATTAAAATTAAACCTAATTAATAAAATTGAAGATATAATTAATTATTAATAATTAATATTAATCAGGGATATAATCAGAATAAATTGATAAAAAAAACTCCATAAGTCATTCTCAAGTTCCAACTAGTTTTTCAATAAGTTAGCTTAGAACATCTCTAACAGCTTCTCTAAAATAGCTTCTCTATCCCATTCTCTAAACTACTCTAACAAGATCTCTATCACATTCTCTAAAGTAGAGATTAATGGGAAAATCTTTAAATATAAATATTTCTCTATAACTACAAAGAGATGAGAGAGAAATCATATTTTTATTTATTTCACCAATCAGAGTTAAATTAATACCATTTTATTTATTTAAATATTTTTTAAAATGTATTGCGATTATAAAATTATTGAATATTTAAATAATATAATTAATGATGAAATCTTTAAAATAATGAATCTATTGGAGGTGATTGCAGATTATTGAGATTTTAACTTTTAGTTTTCTATTTTAAAGAAATCATAGAAAAACTGTTAAAGATGCTCTTACTTATAAGTCATAAATTAGTTTATCAAACATGTATTTAAAAAATAAACTAACTTATAAACTATTTTATGTTTCCCAAACAATATCTATAGCTATTCCTCATAAATAAGGAGCCCTCTCTTCAAATCGTTGGATGAATTTTTTTGATCTTCTTTTTGTTATTTATTTGATTGACAATTTTTGTGGAAGTTTTTAATATTAATGTTATTATTATTGTAAAAAAAGTTACTGTATTTACATTTATAACTATTTTATAAAAACCTTATTAACTCAAAAATCAAAATAAACTAATTAAATATTAATATCATTGTATAAATTAAGTTCAAAAAATAATATTATTTTTTGGATTATAAAACTTCATGTTAATTTTAGTCAAGAAGTTATGAATTTTATTTTTCGTTCATGTATATCATGATATACAATATTAATATTTTGAGTTTCAATTAATACACTATAATATGAAAATATTTTTAATGGTAATATTTCCTAAACATACAAAAACCACAACTGCCGATCCCTAATCTCACAAATAGATTTCGACCCAATCTCCCATTTGTGAAGCAGATCATGAGGTTTTCCGGTGATTAAGGTAAGGTCTTGGGTCGAAAAGTTAATTCGTCGTTTTTTTTATCTAGGCACTCATCACACCTTAAAAAAAATTCAGTCTCACAAGACTTAAGACAACAAGCATTAATCAATATCTCGTATCAAGTCATTAACATTTTGTTTGAATACCTTAAATGGACAACTTGAATTCATTTTATTTGACATTTTCTAGCCCCCTCTAAACTAAAGATTTTCGAGAAGAAGAAAATGACTATTCATATAGTATTTTTATTTTGTATTATAATTTAATGTTGTTAAATTCACAAAAAATGTTGTGGGTGTAATATAGTTTTTTGTTTTTATTAATAAACTAAACACATATATAAATAGATTAAATTATAAAAATCCAGTTGTGATTTATTTATTAAATTAGTAAAGAATAATTTCTATTAGATTGTACTCAGGTACTGAACGGTCCTACGTTTGCGGAAAATATAACCCACAAATATTGCAAACATCTCTTTTGTTGTTTTTAAATGATTCGTGTTCAAAAATCCAGAGAAAAAAAAAACATAAAATGTTTAAATTAGATAATAATTACTTAAAAGGAAAGAAATCAAGATAAACATCCAAAAACCCACGACGTTCCATCATTCCTTTTTATTACGCATAATAATAATAAAAACAACTCACTCCGCCCTCAAAGGCGGCGCGTTAGTATCACGCGCGGTTATCTACCTGTTGCTTTCCCTACTCCATAAATATATTACCCCTTTGCTAGCTATTACTTCCCATTAAATTAAAAAATTAATAATGGAAAACACCAAATGGATAGCTACGGTGGCGAGCATATGGATCCAGTGCTCCTGCGGTGCCTCCTACGCCTTCGGAATCTACTCCGCCGTCCTCAAATCCAGCCAAGGTTACGATCAATTCACTCTCGACACCGTCTCCGTCTTCAAAGACATCGGAGCTAATATCGGAATTTTATCCGGCCTCCTTTACCATGCCGTTATGGTTAACCACACCGGTTCATCACACCGGTCGAAGTTGTCCGGTTTATCTCTGGTGTACTTGGCCGGTGCGGTTCAGTGTTTCGCCGGTTACTTCTTTATGTGGTTGTCGGTGATCGGAGTGATCGAGAGGCCTCCGGTGCCGGTGATGTGCCTCTTCATGTTCATGGGGGCACACGCTCAGACTTTCTTCAACACCGGAAACGTTGTCGTGGCGGTTCAGAACTTCCCGGATTACAGTGGGACCACCGTCGGCATTATGAAGGTAATTATTATTATTATTATTTTCATTTGTTTGGTTGTCTGCATCTTTAATGTTGTCCTACAACTGCAATTTTTTTCCAAAATTCATGTAAGGTTGAAAATGCATTTGTCACATTTCGAATTATTTTGGAGAATTCCGTAGGAATTACGAATTAGAGATAAATAATTAAAATATAGGAATATGCGAATCAAACACCAACAACCGAATTAGATGCAATGGCGAGTTGTACTGTACAAATTTTCATGCATACAGTACAACGTATCCGAAAGAAAATATCGGGATATGGATGATAGTTTGGGATTTGGATATGTTTTTTCGAAAATGATCCTATAATGTTGGATAGTTGTAATTAAATAATTAATTATAATAAAACACAATATATTAGAATTAGTTAGTGCTTAGTAGATTAGAATTAATTAATAATATTGGTGAAATTGGTACCATATTATGATATTAACATCTAATAATCTAGTCGCATGTAATAATCAATTATAATTAGTATGTAAAATTCAGTGTCGTATATTAACCCACTTCACTTGATGCGAACTTAATTGGTAGCACCTTTTTTTTGTTGATATTATTTTTGTACCAACTTTAAGTTACATATATGATAAATTGTTATTTTGTTCTCTACTGACATTTTGAATTTACGTGTGACACATTTGATGCTTAAGGATTTTTAATTGTAAAGAATAAAATTTGTAAGCATTTAAATATTCAAATAAAATAGTTAAAAGTCACAAAAAATAATGAATAATTAAATAAGTCAGTATCATGGTAGCATGCGACTTTCGGTTCCAATATTATATATTTATAATAATTTAATTGATACGATTGACACACATGTTACATGATTTGGTTTGAAATAAAATCTTCACCCTTAAACTAAATGCTGATTTAAAATTATTTAATAAATCTATACTATAAAGCATTTGACAAAAACTCTTAAAAACATATTATTATACAGTTAGTACAATTGATTAAAGCATAATTACTTAAAATTTCAAAAATGATATTATTTGGTTATTTTGGTTAATTTCCTTATTAAACCTACATTATAATTTTTTTTAAAAATCTGAAATAAAGAAAGTTTACAAAATAAAATCTATTTTTTCAAAACTAATAAAATCGTATTATAACATTGATAAAGACAAAAAATAAAATACAACATTGAAATTAAAATGGATCTCGCTGCATTACGCGAGTACCCTTCTAGTATTATTGAAAATAATTAATGGAAACAAATATAAGAGATATAATATAAAAAAAACTTGAAAATTGTCGAGATATTGCTAGAATGTTTTTTTATAAAAAAACAAGCTTATTAAAAGCGACTTTATAACTAATTAGACATTTATAACTAATTAGACAGGGTTAAAAGCTCTCTATATTTTGGGCAGCTGCTGTTTGTTTGTCTGCTGTATTTTGGGCAGCTGCTGGTTTTGTGTCTTGCTGTCATATTTATGGCTGGTAAACTTGGTGGTTTGTAATGGTGTGGTTGTTCTTAATAAAATTTTGCCTTTCAAAAAAAAAAAATCTTATGGTTACAAAACATGGTCTAAGACCATCTCCAACTCACCCTTAAAATCATTAAAATCAAAAAAATAGAGCGATTTTACTTTTCAACCCAACACTAAAACACTGAATAAAATAAAGGGGATAATTCTTGGCCTCTATATTTGAAGGTCATTAAAGTAAAACACTAAAAAAATTAGTATTTTATTCACATTTTCTAATTACATTTAAAGATTAATGGTTTAATAAATTAATAAAATAGTATAATAATAGATATATATATATATATTATTTTATCGTTAAAAGTGTTTTTAATTTTTTTTTTTTTTATAGTTTGTGATTGGAGTTAAGATTTTTTTAGTATTTGAGGAACTCATCATTTTTAGTATTTGGATTGAAGATGACTGAGTATTTAAGACTGTGGTTAGAGCATTTAAAAAAGGAGAAGTTCTAAAGCAAACATATTACCCTATTTTATTTCATAATTGAACATTTTAAAAAGATTTAAAGTTAAGGATTTAATAAATTATGATTATTGTGCGTATTCTATATTAAAATTTCTGATCCAACCCTTATTCATTTTGGAAATACCAACTGCTTTTTGTTATTTGAACCCACAACGATTCTTTTTCCATAAGAAAACACCATCATATAACAATAAGTTTTACGATGTTTATTACTATAAAACTGATTAATTAATTTTTAGGATGCTTGGTTTTCTCTAGTGTATGAGGGGTGGTGTGGGTTTGGTTTATAGCTTGCAAACCGGTCCCATGTTTTTATTGGTTGGTTTCTTAGAGCATCTTTAAAACAGAGAAAATAGAGATTTTAAACAATTTTTTGCTCCAACAATATCTCTAAAATTTTCTTCGAAATAGAGAAAGTATGAAAAAGATTACAAAAATCTTCAAACTTGGAGATATCTCTAAAAATGATTACCATGTGAGAGAAACTATTTTTTATTATGTTCCATCAATAAGAAAATTGAAATTAAAAAATTAGAATATTTTAATAATATAATGAATTTTGTAATCTCCAAAATGGAGATGTTGTTGGAGATAAATGTAATATTTTTTAAACATTTTTAGTTTTGATTCTCCATTTTAGAAAAAATTACAGAGATGCTCATAGTGTTGGAGGTTTGGTTTGTAATGGTGGGTTGGTTTCTTAGTGCAGGAGATTTGGTTTGTAATTGTTGGTTGTTTAATAAAACTAGTCATGTACCCGCTGCAACACAGCTAGATGTAAAAGTCGAACAAATATAAACAAAAACGTAAGTTATAGTTTTGATTCAGTTTTACCAAATAAAACACCTTGATCAAATGATTAAAAATCAGTAACCAATGAAATTGTCAAGCATCTCATATCTCATTTTGTACTTGTGCGATGCATTGGGATGTAAAGGTGAATGAAGGTAGAGTATAAATACGTTTTTACTAAATAAAAAGCATACGACTCCATCTTATTTAGAATGTGAACAATTGATGCTATGCCTTTGAAGGCTAATTTCAATAAAGTTTGAAGAAGCTTTAAGATGTTTGTGAGTGATGACTGATGAGGAGTCATGCACAATTTGATCATTTTAGTATGTCTAGACTCGAATCCTCTAGATTACGAATTGCCATGGCATGCTTTTTCAGATGCGCTATTGGACTTCTCCTCTCTCCCGGATCTTTATCCAATTGTTCTTTTAGGGAGTCGTTGAAACAAATGAACACATAGTCTTGGTTGTTGAAACTTTCAAGACTGATATTAGAGAGATATTGATAGTCAATGATCGAGACTATTAACTAAAGTAAGTGGTGTGATGGCATAGCAGTAGCATTTAAATTGATAAGGTAAATACTGAATATAATGCAATCCCTTGACTTATCACATAGTTTAACCACCATGTAACAAGGAATAAACTGAACTTAAATGGCATAACGGAAACAAGTTTTGCTACCAAGGATGTATAGAGTATTGTAGGCGTTTGCACTAAAAAATTGTAGTCGCCAAAAATGCCTTCATTTTTGTCAAATTATTATTAACCTTGTTTTTTGTTCTAAAGTTGATTATTAGTGACATTTATTTTTGATAAATTGAAACGAAATTCACTAATGATATCAATATTAATTTTTTCTGTTACGATATATGAAGATATCTATATTATGATATTATTTACTTACTAAAATAAATCTGGTGGTGAAAATTATCAGGGTTTTCTTGGTCTAAGTGGAGCAATAATAATCCAAATCTATCAGATGCTCTTCAACGGCAAACCAACCACCTTTCTACTTATGATCGCCGTCTTTCCGACAGTCGTTTCTCTCCTTCTCATGTCACTGGTTCACATAAACCCTTCCGACACCACCAACGACGGTCGCCACCTCAACGCCTTCTCCGCCATCGCCGTCGCCACCGCCGCCTATATTATGATCATACTCATCTTCCAAAATCTCTTCTTTTTCCCACAATGGGCTCACATCCTAACCACTCTTCTCCTTCTGGCTATCCTTTCATCACCACTTCACGTCGCACTCAAAGCTCAAAGAAACGAACCACCGGTCCAGACCACCATGGCTGATCCATTGATCATAGAGGCTCATCATGATCATGATCAGGGTTCTTCAGGTGCATTGGTTGAAATGAATCTATTACAAGCCATGGGAACCATTAACTTCTGGCTTTTGTTTATAGCCATGGTTTGTGGGATGGGGTCAGGGTTAGCCACCATCAACAACATAACTCAAATCGGCGAGTCTCTTGATTACTCAACAATCGAGATTAACACGATGGTTTCTCTATGGAGTATATGGAACTTTTTTGGCCGGTTTGGTGGCGGTTATGTGTCGGATTTGTTCCTCCACCGCTACGGCTGGGGGCGGCCGCTTTTTATCTCCCTTACACAAGCGGCAATGGTTGGCGGCCATTTGATCATCAGCTCCGGTGGGAGTTTGTACATCAGTTCCGTGATCGTGGGTGTATGCTATGGAGCACAGTGGTCTTTGATGCCTACAATCACATCGGAAATATTTGGGGTGAAGCATATGGGAACGATCTTTAACACTATCGCGGCTGCTAACCCTGTTGGTTCGTATATATTTTCCGTGCAAGTTATTGGGAAAATTTACGATAAGGAAACAAAAGCGGGCGGGGGTTCGTGCCTCGGGATTCATTGTTTTATGGTTTCGTTTTTTGTGTTTTCCGGGGTTTGTGTTTTCGGGTTTTGTGTTTCGTTGGTGTTGTTTTTTCGGACCAGGGGGTTTTATGGGTTGATTTTGCAGAGACGGGTGAAGAAGTTTCGAGTTTAGCGACTAGCGAGAGGATGAACCTGAGGACGGATTTTTATAGGACGAGTCCGTAAATCGAAAAGTATCATTCGGGTTTCAAGATACTGGAATCAGGATTTTTCTGATCGAGTCTGGTTTTTAAACATTTATTTTACTTATGGTTACATAAATAATATCGAAAATGTAATATTTTATTCATTCTTACAAGATACAAGTCTTACTTGTACAATAAAAATTGCAAATTTATTAAATTATCTTAGGACCATATATTAAATATCCCTAATTGGGTTTTAATTTGTTGTACCATTTTACATTGCTAACACCATTTTCTTTCAATGGGATTTTCATTTCTTAGTTCTTACACCATTTTTGATGTAATGATGGTGAAAACCAAACTAATGTAATACTGTTTTTTATACTCTTTTTTGTTAGGTTTCAATATAATACACAAATGGTCTCTTAATTTTAACGTTTATTTATTTTTACTTTGAAAACCTATTTATATTATTAAAACAACAATAATATGTGTAACGAAGACTAAAAGTTAACATAATCATATTTTAGTTCATGCATTATTGTTTAGATGCATGATGTAATTTTTATTATTTAATGAAATGTTTGTTTTATGAACTTCTAGTTTATTTTAATAAAAAAAAATAATACTCTTATATAATTAACGTTATAGTAAAAATATTATTATAATTTATAAAGTTAGTAAATATAAAGATGTTATTGAATATTTATAATTTTATATGGTTGAAAATAAAAATAAATATACTTAGGGGCTGTTTGTTTGCATCTGGATGATGCCATTCAGAGGCACATCTAAATCGTGTAGAGGTATTGTGCTGCTTGTCAAAAAAAAAAAATAACCTCTGAAAGATGATGAATGCCTCTATACGATAACTCGACAGGTTGGATGCAAAATGGTTCAGATGGGAACTCATTCCAAAATTACCCTCCAACGCCTCCACGTTCCCCTCTCTCTTTCTCTCAGGAAGCCATCTGCTCTCCCAAGATGTTTTCTTTCATTCCCTCAAAGATTACCGATTTAGAAGAGAAGAATATGGTTGAAAGGAAGTCGCCGGAGGTGGATCTCCGGGAAGAAATGCGAATCGCACGTGACACGCACCGCCACATCTCTATCTATGTGTGCTTGTATCAGTGTATCTATCTATCTGTATGTATCACTATAAACTACTATTGATTTTAAGAAAGGGGAAGAGAAATGGCGTAGATAGGGGAGCCACTTGCTAATGAAGAAGAAGAACTGTAACAAAAGTTAGGGATTATACCAAAACAGCCCCTGCTTTACTTTCTTAATTACCAAAATGCCCTTTTATGTCCTAATATAGGGGGAAAATGGGGCATTCTCATTTTCAAAGCGCAATGTGGGGACTGGGTAATGCAAAAAATAATTAAATAATCATCAAACATATTCAAATATTAGTTTGATTCGTATTATTTTATTTAAAAAAATTAAGTTTAAGATTTTATTTGTTTTTTTAATTTTACCCCATTAATGAGTTGTTTTTCTGTTGTTATCTCGATTTGCTCCGATTTATGACAATGGTTTGAGGGAGGCGATGAAGAGGGTTAAAATGGTAATTTGTTCTTATTTAGACTATCCATTCAGAGCCGCTACCAAACAACCATTTTTCATTGGCACTATATCATACAAAGCCTCTATACCATCCAGCTCTATACCAGCAACCACCAAACGACCCTTAGAATGAAACGGTGTTATCTATGGGAGAAGAATTACTATTTGCACCGCTTTTTAATATGCATAAAATATAAATATATAATTGGAAACCTTATTCCGATAACATTATATATTTTTAGTTCCTTGCAAAAAAAAAACTTGCCAACTTTATCAAATATTGATATATCTTGTCTACTTTCGATAGAGAGACAAAATATGGTCATCAGATAGAACACAGCCCGAATTATAGCAGGTGAACCGACTGGAAATCGGAGAACTCTTACTCCACCGTCCTTCATCGGAAAAAAATGACGATGAAGAACAAATGGATCGCTACTGTGGCCAGCATATGGATTCAGTGCACCAGTGGCTCACTCTACACTTTCTCTTTCTACTCTTCCGCCCTTAAAGCCACTCAAGGCTACGATCAGTCAACGCTCGACACTGTCTCCGTCTTCAAAGACTTCGGCGCTAACTCCGGCGTCCTTTCTGGTCTCCTCTACTCCGCCGTCGCTTCTCCATCCACCTCTGTTACTTTCCGAGGAAGAAGACGTGGGCCATGGATGGTGCTCTTGGCTGGTGCCATTCAGTGCTTTGTGGGTTACTTTCTGATGTGGCTTTCCGTCACCGGAACGATTCATCGGCCACCCGTTTCGGCCATGTGTCTATTCATGTTGTTGGCTGCGCACGGCGTGGCTTTTCTTAATACGGCCAATGTTGTCACTGCCGTTCTCAATTTCCCTAATCACAGTGGCACCATTGTTGGCATCATGAAGGTCCTCTCAATCTTCAACAAAAATCTTGTTTTATTTTTTTGATGCACACCAAGTGTTTGATGAAAAGAACTTCATAAAAATCTTCATGTTTTTGCCCTAATTTCATCCTGTGAACAGGGTTTTCTTGGATTGAGTGGAGCAATATTACTTCAAGTATATCAAACAGTAATCAAGGCTGGACCAACTCCATATATTTTGATGCTAGCCCTGCTTCCATTTCTAAACACTTTGTTCTTCATGTCTACTGTAAGATCTTTTCAAACAAATGAAGTTGAAGAAAAGAGGCATCTTAATGGTTTATCACTTCTTTCAATTATCATTGCAATCTATCTCTTCTTTGTTATAATCATAGAGCAAGCAGTCACTCTAACCTTACCAGCACGCATCATTGTGTTCTTGGTGCTTGCCATATTGCTAGCATCACCTCTTTATATAGCAGTCAAAAGGGAAAACTTCATTGAATCAAACCAATTACTAATTTCAAACAATCAAGATTTCTTGGAAGGAGATGCTTCCATGGAAGACAAGAATCTGTTGCAAGCTATTTGTACAATAAACTTTTGGTGTTTGTTTCTTACCACAGCTACTGGAATGGGTACAGGGCTAGCCACCATAAACAACTTAGCTCAAGTGGGTGAGTCCCTCGGTTACACGACCACCGAAACGAGCACCCTAGTCTCGTTATGGAGTATTTGGAACTTTTTCGGCCGGTTTGGTGCTGGGTATGTCTCGGATCACTTTCTTTATACAAGAAAATGGGCTCGATCAGGGTTCATAGCCATAACTTTGGCACTTATGACCATTGGCCATTGTATGATTGCTTCTGGCTTTCCCGGGGCTCTTTATGTAGGTTCTGTTTTAGTGGGTATCTTTTACGGTTCACAATGGTCGTTAATGCCAACAATCGCCTCGGAAGTCTTTGGGGTTTCGCATTTTGGGACCATATTTAATACCATCACAATTGCAGGCCCGATTGGATCTTATGTTATTTCTGTGAGGGTGGTCGGTTATCTTTATGATCGAGAAGCTGGTCGAGGAGGGACAGAGGGTTGCACCGGAACACACTGCTTTAGATTATCGTTTCTTATTATGGGTTTTGTGACGCTTTTGGGGTTCGGGGTTGCCATCGGGTTGTTTTTTCGGACAAGAAGATTGTATGAACAAATTGTTCGAAGAAGAAGAAGATATAGAGGTTGTAGTTGAAATGTAAAGAAGCACCAAATTTGTAATTAATAAATATAGCGGTTGTTTAAATATTGTGCAAATGTGAAGTTTTGGGATTATTTGTGATTTATATGAGGGAAAATGCATCATTGAAACAAGGTTTAAAGATATTTTTTTTTCTCTTTTTATAACTTTAACCTGTTAATATGGATGTGAATTGATTGTTTCCTTTGTGGTAACTTTTTCATAAATGGGATCTGCATTTTCAAATGTTAGAAGATTAGTGGTATATATATTAATAATCATACAAGAATAGGTTCAAGAGAAACAAACCACATTTGATTTTGCATTGAAAATTACATGTAGTTTCGAAATACGGTCAGCTTACATTATTACATGTGATTTTACACGAGAATTTAGTGTTAAATCACATATGATTCGGTCGTATTCATGTTTTTTGGTCACTATCAGGGTGTAAAAGAGCCGAACTGAGTTGAGTAGTAGATTATATGAATGCAACTTTATAAAAATAATATCAAACTCGAGCTTGAATTTTTTTTGTAAGTAGGGCTCGAGCTCAAATATATTTTGAGTTATCGAGCTTGATGCTAATTCTCTTGCTCGATCTCAATAACTTTTATATTTATTATATGATTTATGAATACATGAGCATGTTTGGCTCAAAAAGTGTACGCTCGAATGACTCGCCTTGACTTGACTCTATTCGAAAATTTTAATCAAGTTTTCGAACAAGGCAGTCGAACATTGATGTTATGAAGCTCGACTCGTAAAATTATACGAGTTTTGTTTTGTGTTCGAGATCGACTCGAACCAGATAACTATTAAACTCGAGTTCGAGATGAACGAGTTCAAACTTGATTAACTTGTCAAAACTCGAATCTTTTACACCTCCAACCAGCGTTCTTGTTCAAACCACACACATATATACTATATTTATATTTTCAATTTATTAACAGATCGGGTTGGAATCGTGTGAGAAAAAGAGTTAAAAGTGAGAAGCGTGAGAAGGGATCTAAACCCTCAATCACTTTTAATCTCACACCCATCTATGAATTGTGTTTCGAGACCTGATCTGGTATATCTCGTTACATCTTATTAGTATCGATCTTCAATTAAGATTAATCTAAGGGTTCAGATCTCTTCTTATGTTTCTTATTGTAACTTCTTTTTTTTATCGGAACCCAGCCGGACCCTGGTGGGTTTATTTTACATTTTTAGGGCCTCTCTAACCAACATGGTTCCATAAAAGGCCCAAAATCCAGGTCCAACCCAGGACCCGTTTGTATAAATAAATAGAAAAAAAGGGTGGATTTGAAAAGGGAAAAGGAAAAAGAAAAAAACGAAGGTGAAAATCGAAAGAGAGGTTGAGGTTCAGTACCCGGAGGTTTTGTGGGAGACGAGACAACGAACAATCGGAGCTCACCGGAGCACGTTCTTCTTATTACTCTACTGGTTCTTTCATTTCTTCATTCGATTGGATTTATAATTTTGATACATAAACTATAGAGAGATAATATCAACATGAAGACGACAAAGGGGGGCAAAGTCATGAACCCTACCGACGCTTACCGCAAGGAGCTTCGGAAGAAAGAATTGAAAAGGGTATGTTCTTCTTTTCAATTGATTATGTTGTTCTCGAATTGATTTTTTTTAAAGATGGTTGTTGTTTGTTATTGTTATGATCATGTTTATTGTAATAGAAATCGTCCTCGCCTGTTATTTCCCTAAATCAATTCGTGTGTCTCCAAAATTGTGTTCTGTTTTTTTTTTTGGTGTTAATGAAGGGGGATTATAAATTTGGATTGAGGAATTATTTTGAAGGAACCAACCATGGTTTGGTTTAAGGAATTACTGAGTTTTATATACCTATTTTGGTGTATTTGTTGAATGGATAAGTTCATTTCAAGTTAATGTAGGTTATATATATTTAGGTCATAATCATTATGTAGCAGAGATGGCAAGAAAAAGGGCTTTGAGATAAAAGATCCTCGTTAGTTCTTAGATCAATTATACCATTACTGATAAACACCAGAAATAGTGATATCCACTGGGAAAAGAGCACACATTATCATGCTTATATGTTTATTTATTGCTTCAACTGTATTTTTCAGTGATTCAAATGTTTAGGAGTCATGATTCACACAGGTTTGAGGAACAGATGTGATGTTTCTATCTTTTATGACATATTGATGCACACAGATTAGTTATATCAGCTAATCCCTTGTGTGCCAAGCTATCTAGCATCTACGTTTCTTTTGTTTTATTTTGTTTTTGATACTTTGTGGGCTTTCAAACTGATGTAATGTGTTGACATTCATCAACCATATAATCTTGACACTATAGGTGTATGATCCGTATGATCTCCCTTGTTAACATGGCTTACGTATGATCTCCATTGTCAACATGGCTTACGGGTGTATACTTCTGTTAACATGGCTTACATATGATCTCCATTATATTTGTTTCTTTTGCTATTGGTGTTGTTAACCTGATATATCCGAATGATCTCCCTTGTTAACATGGCTTACGGGTGTATACTTTTCTTTAACAGAACAAGAAGGAAAGGAAGAAGGTAAGAGAGGTAGGGATTCTGAAGAAGGATCCTGAAACTCTCAAAGAACAAATTGACAAGCTGGAAGCAATGAGTAAGTTGCATATGATCTGAATTTTATTTCAATATAAGTAACTGTGGCATATATATCAGTCAATGAGTTGATTCTTCTTAACAAAGTGTAAGAAACTAATCTGAACCTTCTCCCTTCCATCAACAAGAAACAGTGGATATATATATATATATATATATAGATAGCTTCTATCAAACCAAGACATGCATGATTAGAATTGGGCCATATAGGTCTGGAACTTAACCAAAAATGACAAGCTCGTACAAGTTCAAGTATTTCTTTCCACTTATAGTCTATTCTCTCCAATGAATATGTTAGTAGCTGAAATCTATGTGGAGGTTCTTCCCTCCTTGAATTTCCCCCCGAAGAAGGTTATCCACTTTATTTGTAACTTGGTCCTTGGCTAAGAAGCACTAATATTAGCACCAGAAGTGTGATATGAGTCGCCAGATTATATATTTGATACACAATTATCCGAAGAACTATGACCATGTACATTGTAGAAAACTTGTTAAATTTTGATACATTGCAAGTCTATTCAAGACTCAAGTGATGTATGTTTAGTTAGACCGTTGGTTATTGAATCTATTGTCGGAGAACTGGCGAAGTGACAAACATGTAAAGTAATATAAATAAGGTACTGGTTCAACATTGGATATTACCGTCCGGATTTTATTTAAAAATTGACTAATAGTTGGCTCTGAACGTGATGTAAACAATTAACATTGGGTTCTAACCATAGACGTTTACTGTCATACCTCCATAAAATAAGAACAAAAGATTTCTTTCAGCTGAAAAATCATAAATGAAAGAAAAATTAGGAAAAAGGAAAAATTCAAGTAGTGATGAATGTGCATGAGAGTAGACAAAGTAAAAATCAGATATACTTGCAAGTCATTGGTTGTGACCGAGGTGTTTGTTGCTGTTTCTTTTCTTCTTTTTCTACAAAATTGAGGATGTTTTTAGAAGTCAATTATTGGGAGGAAGCGGTATTTTAGGATACAAAATATGATTGATAATCAAGTCAACATGATCTTAGAGGTATGTTAATGGCCAAATGTTTTTTCAGTTGCTCTATTTTGGCACTTTATATACTACATATAACAATTAGAGCATGTCGGAATGTATTTTAAGTATATCTTGAGCATATAAAAGGGTAATCCTGCTGCACCAGAGATCCCAACCTTGTGAGGGTTGGGAAGGGATGTCCCTACACGACATTTCTTGGCCTTCTTTGAATTTTTCGATTTTTTATGTCTCACACACTTTTCACAGGTCGGTGGTCTTCACAAATGCAATCACTCTACTGGCATCCCACCCCCGACGGCCGACCCCACCTTAAGAAAGACGATCTTCATATAGTTAATGAATTAAAGCGAAACCACTTGGTTAGATCTTGTCCGTGGTTCCTGGTATTGTTAATTTCGTGTGGGATATACCGGGCTTGTTGGTTTGGTCCCTACATGACATTTCTGTTGCATCTTTTGCAAATGGATTGGTTCCATCACATGTCCTTGAAGTCACGAACGAATAACCTTACTGGCTGGAAAGGCAACTGTTAGTGTATCCTAGACGTATCCGATCTTTTAAAAAGATTTAAAAAAAACAATAAAGCACTTACCCTAAGTCCTAAGTATCTCATACATATCCAGAGGGAATTCAAGCATTTATTTTCTTGTGCATGTTTGACATTAATGCTCTTGTTATTTCGAGGTAATCATGCTTCCTAGGGCCTTGGTGATGTAAATTTTGAAGTTCTTGGGATCTTGCATCTCAATGGCCATATCTAGTATAAATGAATAATGGATATGGTTTCTAATGGCTTATATTGTTTACCACCAAAATTCTTTGCTGATCATATTTTCATCGTTATTGCTATAGAATGGATAGTGCAGGGCCTTAATGATTTCTGCAGACCACTTTACTCTTTATCCTGTCTACACGATATGTTGTAGGACACCCTTGCTCTTTCTTTCAATTTGCACCTAAAACAGCAGTTCTAGAGTGTATGGCTGAAAGGAACTTGGTTAATATCTTTGCCATTTACACTATTGTAGTACATGTTGAGAAATGATAATGACAGTCCTGTTGAATTAGCTTAGATAACGAATTATGTTATCAATACACAGAAGCCTGAAACATGCAGATTTTTTATGGCGTTGTTGCAGCTTAGAGATTGATGCACATGTAAACTAAACCAGCAATTAGTCGCTTGAACTCAGACAAATGAATCACGGAGTTCTCTGTAATTACATCTCAAGAAACTGAAAAATATATGGTACCTTCCCCACTCCTACTTCCCCTTGTTTATATTGGTGAGTAGCTACTTAACTGACTTACTAGCCACCTGACTGTCCCTTTTTATTCCCCGTCTATCTTTCTGTCTTATTATGATCATACCTGATATCCCTGCCGTTTGCCTCTTCTCCTAACATAAGTCTTTCCAACTTCGTGTCTGACATTACATGCCTGCCAGAGTTCCACCTTGTCTTTCTGGAAACATGGTGTTCACTAATCCCATAACCTCCCCCACTAAGCTTCAAAAATAGTTACTCTTTCCACTTTATCAAGACTTCCATTTCAACTGGCCTCTAGTTAGTGTGAGGTCTACACCATAGCTCCTCCCAGTTCCAGTATTAGCTCCAACTCCTCTCTCAATTGTGGAGGTAGTATTGATGACGAGTTGCTTTGACCAACTGCTATTTGTAAATGAGATACATGGAAAACCTGGATGAATCTTGGCGGAAATGGGAGTCCCAATTTGTAGGTAATCATTCCAATCCTCTCAAACTATGCAGTTAATAGTGGGGCAATGCAGATTGCTGTCATCAGAGGAATAGCGGTTCTAAAGTAATGGTGCTTTTAGCGAAGCTATTACCTGCTATTTTTTCTTTGGCCATTTTTGTAGGGTTTTTAGTATCTAGTGGGCTTTGGTTTGATATTTGTTGGGTTTCTTTTAGTTTTAGTTGGCCTAACATAAGGCTTAAAGCAACCAACTCTTTTAGACTTTTAGTTGACCTAATTTAAATCCTCCCTTTCATCCAAGCTCTAAGCTTTCACTCTCATCACTCATCAGAGATCAGACTCCCTTTTTGTTGATTTCTTCCTAGCTTCCATTGCACCAGGTCATTGGGCTCCGGCCCACACAACTTCTACTTCAACTAGCACCAGCCTCACTCTTCTTTTGTACCAGCCACCAACCACCACCACCTTCGACTAGCATCAACTCCACTCTTCTTTTTTACCACCCACCACCTTGAATGCTTTTGTGGTTTGATTTGTACTACCTGATATGCATTGGGCATACACTATTATTAAGTTTTCTATATAAATATTCATATTCTTTTATGAACCTAATTTATTTTACTGCTATTCCACCGCTTTATCACCGTGATAACCGCAATTTGAAATCACGGACCTGACCACAATTTTCGCAATCGATCGTATCAACTACCTGGCTCAAGCGCACGGTAAGACCCATATAATCGAGCAACCAACTTGTGTGAACCACCAAATATGGCCTGAGTTTCAGAAAACAATTCCCCTCTCCATCTCAAAGATAGTATTTCTTTGATGTTGATCTGTGTTTTATTTCATCTTGTGTTGGGCTTGCATAAAATGCATTCTTAAAGTATCAACAATATCGTTACACTCCTTCAGTAATTTCTCAAATGAGGGGATAGTAGTGGAATCTTCCTAGAATCTCGACAATGGAGGTGGTTCTCTGCCGTATAAGGGTTTGAAAAGGGGAAAACAAATAGAATATGTTGTGCTATACCAATATTTCGCCTAAGGAATTTTTTGCACCATTGCTTAGGTTTATCCAAAACAAAACATTTCAGATATTGTTTCAAACACCGGTTTACGACTTTTGGTTGACCATCTGTTTGTGGATGATAGGCCATTTTAAACTTGAAATGTTGTTCCTTGTAGTCTGAATACCTCCTTCCAAAAACTACTAAGGAACACTTTATCATAATCACCGAATTGGGAACCCCATGCAGTTTCACCATTGTTCTTACAAAAGGTTCAGCCACTGATTAGGCTAATAATGGGTGTTTAAGTGAATAAAATTTTCCAAGGGGTTCCGTCCCCTTTTTCCAAAGTAAAATAAAATAATGGGTGTTTAAGGCCATACAATGAGCATACTGCATCAGCAATTAGTCACTTGAATCATGTTTCAGAGAAACCCTCGATTTTGAGAAACTGAGTTCTTTCCAATAACATCTCAAGAAACTTAAAATATGTGGTACCTTCCCCTCTCCTACTTCCTCTTATCGATACTAGTGAGTAGCTACTTAACCAACTTACTAACTGCCCAACTGACTCCCTTTTATACCCCAACTACCATGCTGTCTTCATATCATCACACCCCTGCTGTTTTCCTCTTCTCTTAGCATAGTCTATAACTTTGGGTCTAAAAGAGAAAAGGGGTAAGGGCTCTCTGCTAGTTTCTGCAATTTGCACCTAAAACAGTAGTAGTCTGATGGGAATTCAAAAGAATTGCAAACAAATTGATGGTAAAAGAAGAAGGATCATGGCCAATCAGATTACTAAGAGGATTTAGATGGAAATGCAGAAAAGAGTTCCAGGGAAGAACCTCCCTCTCTTAAAGCAAAAGCTAAGAGTGAAAATACAAGAACAATTCCCAATCCCGTACGTACTGCCCCCTCCTATTTAGAGCAAGTTTCCCCTTTCTGTTATAACTAACTAGACCCATTTTCCCTTATTGCCCCTTTGGGCCTTCAAGAATATACCTTCCATATGCTTGGGTTAGGCACATCTTCGGAATTGTAACATACTCATATGGACAGAACCTAACTAAATTTCTTTATCGGTTACCACTATTGTAGTACATTTTGGCAAGTGATAATATCAATCCCACTGAAATACTTTAAATATTAATTACATGAACCCTGAACTTTATAAAAAAAAATTAACGTGGGATTTACTCTTTAACCGTGCCCAGCATATCATAATGTGCGAGCATGGATATGAAATTCTGAATGCTATATCTGGACTCAAAAAGGTTGTTATTCTCCTGCCATATAAATGGCATCTGTGGTCAACAATATGGGACTTGAATACCTTAAAGCGTGCACCATCAACTCCATTCAGAGTCATGTGTGTATGTTTATGCATATATGTTTACACATTTACGCACATGAGAAATTGGAACATAGGTTCTTTTCTTCTAGCATTCAAGGCTCTTTATTTTAGGGGCATCAATGGCTCCTTGACAAAGAAAAAGAAAAGAAGCTCCAACTTACTACCCAATTCGTTTCATGAATAAAATGCGACCAATTATCCAACCAAAATAACTACTTGTTACAACTAGCATCTTCCTATGTATCTTACTAAGATATCTTCAGAAAAATAACTCTTGCTTCGACAACTATATTCTTTCTTTGAATTTTATATTCAAATATATATACAAGACCTCCAATTTACAAAATTTGGAAATTTGAGGCTCATCTTAGTAGTTGAAGACTGTTGAATTTAGGCATAATTTATTGGCCTGCCGATTATATGCAAGACCTAAGGGATGATCGTGGGGAATTTTGAATAACTATTTTAATTTTTGCTGCTACTTTTGAAGTATATCTTTTTGGTGACTATTTCAAGTCTCTTATTTGATTGCTACTGAATGGTGCAGAGGCAGATGGTGCTTTGGACAAAGCCAGAAAACACAAGAAAAGACAACTTGAGGACACATTGAATCTTGTTCTCAAGAAAAGGAAGGTACTTATTAGGTGATGATCAGACAGTCAAAAAATTGTATACAATCTTGTTTCTGTTAGTCCCACAGCAGGGTGCCAGTAGAATATGCAAGTTTAATCTTGATTGTGAAACACATTCAACCAGAAACAGTACACTCTCTTCACAGATATAAATATCTAAGAACATTATGGTAACTACATCAATATTACATAATCTTGTTAAATATAAGGTTATCCGTGATTTAGTGTTATTACTTATTAGCTCAACTCATTATATTTTTCAGCACCATTCAACATATACAATGTAACTTTTAGTTTAAGCAGACATGATTATGTTCTATTTTATGTTTATGGACAGGAATATGAAGAGAAAATGAAGGAAAAGGGTGAAGCTCCGGTTATGTTCAGGTTAAGTTTTTTGGATGTGACTGATCTTGTTTATAAGAATTTCGAATCAAAATCTAGAATTTACTGATATCTAACTTCCTTTTCTAGTTTAAGCCTGTAATTTAGTTTTGCATCTACTGCAGTCATTTAGGGCCTCCTCGGCGACGGACAACCGCAGAGGAAGAAGAGAGAGCTAAGCACCCAAAGCCTGAGGTAATGTTTAAACTGGTTCTAGTTAGTAAATTATATAATTCTCTAACTTAAAAGGGTTTTATTTGTGCAGGATTCTGTATACTATCATCCTCAATGGAACCCCACTGGTGCTCCTCCACCTGGAAAGCCTCCAATGTTCAAATCATCTATAGGTTATGCTTGATATATTTTCACCTTCACATTCTTTAGGGGTAGATTCAAATGAGAACTTAGGAACCAACTATTCATGATGAATATTTTAGGGTTATTCATCATGAATAACTAAAGAAATAGTTGGTTTACAGGTTCCCAAACTCCTGTATGCATACCTCTTCCTCTCCCATTCTCACTGTCTTTTTTTGCTTTGCATTTCAGGACCAATAATTCCGTTATTGGAAGGTTCATCAAGTGGTGCTGCAACTATGGCTGAATCAGATGATGTAGCTTCATCAATTCCTCCCCCACCTCCACCACCTCCTTTGCCACAAAGTGGTGATGCAGAACCTAGAGACGACACTCCTCTACCTGCATCTCTACCTTTACCCCCTCCACCTCCAATGCCGCCAAAGCCTGCCACGTCAGAGTTGGGTACTACCATGTTGCCACCACCTCCATCTAAAGATCAAGCCCCAAATCGCCTTGTGCTTCCTCCCCCTCCTCCGCTGCCACAATCCGCCCAGCCGCCGCCTCCTGGCACCGCTGGAACTGGAAGGGAGAAAAGCCAGTCTTCAAAATCAGATGACTCGGCTTCCAGAGAAGCAATTCAGGTAAATTTGGTTTCTTAATTTTCTTCAAGTGCTAATTTTGAAGTTTCACCTAATGGGTGCTTATTATGTTTTTCAGGCATCTACCAAGCTTCCTCCACCGCCTCCCCCACCAGGGTTGCCGCCAAAGTTTACCGGCAATCAATCTGAAGGTGGTTCAGAGCCTGGTCGCAATAATGTTTCAGAAACCAAAGACTTTTCTAAAATGATTCCACCACCACCTCCGCCAAGGCAACCGCCACCAGTTGGCATGGTCCCTGTTTTGCAGGGGGAGGTGCTGCCCCCAGGGATCTCTCGTTTTCCACCGCCCCCACCTCCTCCATTATCTGCTATGGGTGTTCCTGGCCAGCAACCTCCTCCTCCTCCAGGAATGATGCCTCCAATGATGCCAAGGCCGCCTTTTGGACCGCCCCCAATGATGAGACCACCACTTCCGCCAGGCCCACCTCCTATTCCGATGGAGGATCTAAGACCAACTGTACCTCAAAAACCATCATACGTTAAATCAGCTGCATCGACTGTTGTTAAGAGGCCTTTGGCTCAGCATACTCCACAACTAACAGCTATGGTGAGTCTAAATCTTCTAGTTATTCTTTGATAATTGTTTGTTATAGATGTTTTTTTCAATGTTGTTAGTTTTTGGGTATTATTTTTTTCAGGTGCCGGCATCAGTACGTGTGAGGAGAGAATCGGCTGCACCAAAGGCAAAACCGAAGCCATCAGTTTCGTCATCAGTGTCGGTTGCTGCACCTACTCCGGCCGTTGTGAAACAAGCAACAGTTAAACTGTCTTCTTCTTCTTCTTCGTCAACTGCAGGGAAACCGGGAAGCGTAGATGATTCTTACATGGCGTTTTTGGAGGATATGAAAGCTCTTGGTGCTCTCGATAACTGATATATATATTTTCCGTTCTCATTTTGGTGTAATGGAATTGGAAGCATCTGTTTTAGAATCCAAGGAATTTAACTGATTCTAGATTGTATTGAATTAGACACCATGGGTTAAAGTTTAAGGTAGGAAGAACAGAACAAAATGTACTTGCAAAAGGATCTTAGTTTTGTATTCATGCTTCTTTTTTATATCAATCTTTTACCATTACGGTGAAAATGTGACATATATCATATTATTTAGGGTGTGAGAAAATTTGACTGCGTTGCCTTCGGACCATGTTTGTTACACCATGTTCAAACTTGTCGCCAACCAAGGTTTACTGTCGGTCCAGGTTCGGCCTTTACCTTGTCAATTTTGGATTGGTCCAGTTTTTGTGATGAAATGGCCGGCCAAAAATTAGTCCCAATCTTGGTTCGTCCAAAATGAGTTCCTTCAAAACCGGGCTGGCCGGTTCAAGTCCTGATCTTAGGGCCGACAACCGTTTTTAAATATTGGGTTCCGGTGAGAAGTGAAGTTATGGTGAGAAGGATAAGAAGGGATCTCCACTCTTGGATGCACATTAGGATGAGAAGAATCGGATCAATCCCCATACCAAACACAATTCATGGATGAGTTTGAGATTAAAAGTGATCAGAGATTAAGATCTCTTCTTATGTTCCTCCTATTAACTTCACTTCTCATGATCCCATGCCACATGGTAATATGGTATTATAATGCATTAAAATATAAAAAGAATTTAAAAAATTTGTAAAAAAATAAAAACAAAAAAAAAAAAATTGTAACTTTTTTCTTCAACCACACTATTTTTTTATCCATTGATAATCATTACATTATATTAACAAAATAAGATTTCCTTCGGTGGAGCTAAGACATCGAACAGAGATATAGTTGTAGCTCTTGATGGCACGGGCAAGACATGCACAATTATCGGGCATCGCACTTTTCAAGCTTACCCCAAGCCTAGTTCCTAACTCCTCCCCGGACAGTTCCCAATGTTTGGCACTTTCCATACTTATTCTATGTCTTCGTTCGTGATCATGTTGGGCGAAAGGTAGTTGTAGAGATCCTTTTCTTTTTCTGGTATGTAGCTCCGCTAGCAAGGAGTACATCATCAGAGCAGGGTGAAAACGAACATAGGATCATGGCCCTAGTGCCCCTAGAAATTCTTGGGTTTCTTTCTTCCTTGCAAGCAGGAAGCACACCAGCTGCCTGCCCATTTTGTCACCCTAAATGGAATCCTTTAGTTACGTTGTCCCCCGACCCGAAATCTAAAGCTTTGCTTCTTCTGGTCGGGGAAAGATATCACACACTATACAAGACAATCATGTGCAAGCTGCTTGAGTTGAATCAGCCTCAATTCATTTTTCCTAAATACTATCTTAATTTTTGCTTGAAAGACAACATTTATTAACCAAATAAAAATAAGGGAAGTTCAAATTCTACGAGATACAATTACTCATAAGACAAAAAAAGAACCTCAACAATAACACACATCAAGCAAAAAAAATAATGAAAGTTAAAATACAAACAAAACTTACACCGAAAATACTAGTCCAGAAACCGACTAGACGAGTATTTTAAATCAAATATAACATCTATTTTAAAACAAAAAATAACAAATAAAATGAGTTTATTTATATGCTACCAAAATCATTACTATATGTAATTTGATAGTAATTAATTTTAATTATTAGCTAATATATTTTAATTATTAACTAATATATGTAAATTGCACCTTCTAAAGAAAGAAAGTAAGAAAATTGCAAACAAAAATCAAATTAAATAGTTTCAAGTGGTGCTTATTAAAGGGTGTGTAAATTAGAGATTAAAGAAAATATTATTTAGGACTAAAAAAGTTAATTGAAAAATAATTAATTTGGGTTTATTAAAAGGCCTATATAGAAAAACTGGGCCCAAGGTTTAGCCCAAGTGGTTAACCCTAGAATAAATTATAGGGCATTACAAAACCCCTCTGATTTATAAAGTTTTGCGTCAATAGCAGCAGCAGCCTTCTCCTCCCGAACTGAACTCCAAGCTGGTTAGGGTTTTCCTCCGAGAGGATCCACCCTTCAATTCAACGTAAGATTTCGTTCTTCATCTTCATCTTCGTCTTCGTCCTCTCTTTTCTTATCGTTTTCAATTCAATGCCTTTTCGTAAGTCGTTTTGTTTCATCCTTAGTTTCTAATGTCATTTTGTTTCTTACTGTACGTTCTAGAACTAGCTTCTTTGATTGCATTTTGATGTATTCATCTTCTATGCTTGAACTACATACGATTATGGATTTATTTGTGTTTGCGCTCAACTATTTGCAGTATGAACTTGTTTGATGATATATTTGGGCACTTGATCGACTATCTGTTAATTAATTGCTGTTAGTCTTAGTGTTATGATATTGTTGATTGTAATTATTGTTAATTGTGGAGCCTCGAGTGAAGGACGGTTGAGTTTTAAGCTTGGTTCTTCTCATAGTGCTCCGGATATGTATTGCCTCATTAATATGAAAATGGAATATTTTGGTTCTATTTTCATTGAATTGTTTGAAGGCATATATGTTATTGTTGCACTCAAATTTTAATTTAGTAACGATGATAAACGATTTTGCTGATTGTTATTTGGTCTATTTTTAACTGATATGAGATAAAATAATAGGATTGTGTAATGTGTTGAGTAAGCTATTTTTTGGCATTCTGTTTGCTTACAAGTTTTTGTTTCAAACTATTGCTATTTGTAAACCAGATCTTCAAGATGTATACCTCAATGAAGAAGATCCAAAAGGAGAAGGATGTCGAACCCACCGAGTTTGAACAGACTGTTGCTCAGGTCATATGCTGAAAATGCCATCTTTTGCTAATTTTATTTTGATTACTAAGTTGTTACTATCTGTAATTAGAGTTATTTTTATTGATTTTTATCTATCTTGTCACTTGCAGGCTTTGTTTGACTTGGAGAACACACACCAAGAGCTCAAGAGTGACTTGAAGGACTTGTACATCAACTCTGCAAAGTAAGGATGCATTATTTGCATGTGAATTTTTTTTATATATTGGTTCTTCTGTGTGGTGATGTTTGATTCTTACTTATTTTTGCAGTCAAATTGATGTATCTGGAAACCGAAAGGCTGTTGTGATCCATGTTCCTTATAGATTGAGGAAACCATTCCGCAAGATCCATACCAAGCTTGTCAGAGAGCTTGAGAAGAAGTTCAGCGGGAAGGTACTTTGCCATTTATTATTTCTTTTGAATGCTAGTTAGGGCAGCACTTCAGCTTGGTAACATTCATTGCTAGGTCTTTGAAAAACTGAACTTACCAAATTATCATGATGATATTGATATGTATCATAATCTTTTACACGTTGCACCCTATGGTTCATATGTATGAATGTGTATCTAATTGAAATTAGAAGTTTTGAGTCTGATTGTTTCTGATAAGATGGTTAGTCTAGGGGTTAACTTGTTGCTTTTAAGAGCTAATAGTTGTATTTGGCTGACATGTTTAACTTTGGTTGTTGCCAGGATGTGGTTTTCATTGCCACCAGACGTATTGTTCGACCACCAAAGAAAGGTTCAGCAGCTCAGAGACCACGATCTCGCACCCTTACAGCCGTGCATGATGCCATGCTAGAGGATGTCGTCCACCCTGCTGAGATTGTAGGGAAACGTGTCCGATATAGGCTCGATGGTTCCAAAATCATAAAGGTTCATTCAAAGCTTCTTTTAAATTGCAAAACGTAAAAGCTGTTTTGATCTAGGGTTTGCATGCTAACGTTTATTTATTTATTTATTTATGTTGTTTAGATATTCTTGGACCCAAAGGCTCGCAACGACACAGAGTACAAGCTGGAGACATTCAGCGGAGTGTACAGGAAGCTTTCCGGGAAAGATGTTGTGTTTGAGTACCCTATTACAGAAGCTTGAGAGCATGTTAGCTAGCTAGGGCTTTTGAGTCGATCAGGTTGCCTTGATATTTTATGTTAAAGTTGACCATGATTTTATTTATGCTTTTCTGAAATTTTGAGTTATAGTACATCTTCTGGACCATTCTCCATTGCTGTTAGTTGAATTGGAATTGCCCTCATTTCTTATGTTTTAAACAATCATTTTTCTATTTTATAGTTTTAGTCTAACAAGAAAAAAGGTGAAAATTGTAAGATCCCACACATTGGTTGAGCAAGAGAACAAAAAAAAACCTTTTAGGTGACTTCATACCACCACTATTAGACACATTTTAAAACCATAAGTTCAAGTGTATTGATAAAATGGACGATATCTGCTATGGTTGCCCTGAGATGGGATCAAAGCGAGGATCCGGACCGGTGTGCCAGCGAGGGCGCTGGAATCCAAGAGGGATGGATTGTAATATCCCACGTTGGTTGGGGAAGAGAATAAATTGCATTATAAGAGGCTTGATATCTTATCTATCATATGCGTTTTAAAACTGTGAATTTAAGTGTAAACAAAGTGGATAATATTAAGTGCGGTTGCTCTGGGATGTTACAGTACAATCTTCAGCTCTATAACCATTTCGTCTTTTAGGGTGTTTTTGTCTATCTAGACAGGATAAAATAACAGATAACAAATATTCACTATTTTGTGAGACAAAATCGGATAAGATGGAACAAATAAAATGGCTAGTTTAGTGTTTGTATTTTTTGATTAACTATGTAATTTATTTAATTATAATGAAATAAATATTTTTTATAATAAAATATATAATTAGAAGGTTTTTCTTAAAACAATTAAAATGATATCAAAAAAGTTTAAGGTTATATTAACAAAAGTTTGTTTAATAAAATAGAGTTGGAACACACCTGTTTTATTCAATAAGGTAGAGTTGGAGCACATCTGTTTTATTCTGTTTTACAAAAGTCCTACTAAATATGATACAATAATTTTTTACAATTCATCTAATGTACAAATTACAAAACATACCCTTACTAGTAGGGATGAGCATACGGACCGAAATTCCGAAACCGAACCGGTCTTATACCGAACTGGTACCGGTACTGAATATCATTACCGGTTCGGTGTTCGGTACCAAAATTTTCCATATTCGGGATTCGGTACTTTCGGTACCGGTACCGGTCCTGGTAAATCCCGAACCGAACCGGAGAATTTAAAAAGTTATTTTTTATTTGAATTGGTAACAAACTCTTTCCTTTTTTTTTTATAGAAAATCCTCCTAAATATATTACAATTTTCGAATCTTGTATTTTCCACTCAAATACCGATTTTTTCTTGCAATTCTTCATATTTTGGTTATTGCAATTCTCCAAAATCGGTTCCGTAATTTATCCAAAACCCGGTTCTTGCACAATCGGCTCCTCCAATCCGGTTTCCGCTTAAATGATTTTGGTTTTTGTTATTGTGTTTAATGGTCAATGATGAAAAACGATTGTCGTCCCAAAAAATGGTACCAAACGGTTCTAGTCCCGAAAATCTCGGTACCGAACCGGTACCGGTACCGAACTTCTCTTATCGATTCAGTATTCGGTATTGATTTTTTCCACTCTCGATTTCGATACCAGTCCGGTATCGAGCTCATCCCTACTTACTAGTACCCCCGGATCTTAATATTAATTTTTTCATGATGACAGAAAGATACCGTTGGACACTCTAGAAAGTAGCTTATACTTTTTTTTCCTTTCTAATTTCGTTTCTTCAAACCGTGATGCCCACCATTTTTTCAATCTTGTTTTTTATGAATAAAACAACCTTTAAAGACACCATTTCTCTATTTATTAATTAATTATAAATTGTCACTTTCATAGTAAACATATTGGTGTTTTTTTAATTTATATATGACATTAAATTTGATATAAAGTTTAAACCGAAATATCTTTGTGTCGTTTCTCAATATAAATTGAGTGAACAAATGGTTTCTATTATAGAAAAGTTTAGAAAAACCTAACCAACTACCTCATTTTAAATGATTAAGTTTTTAAATTATTTTTTAATAAAAGAATCATTAAATTTTTTCATTTTGAATGATTAAGCTCCTACATATTTTTTTGAATAAATAAATCATTAAACTTCTAAAAATTGGTTATCTACATCTTTTAATTTAAAAAAAAAACTACCGATAATTGACTAGGAATGTTTTAAAGTAAAAAAAACCTAAATCGGTTTTAACCCGTGGCCAAACCCTATGCCATTAAAATCCCTTGCAAACAAGGTATCGTTCCCACTCGTCACTCACCATTGCCCGAACGTTGTCCATTCTCCATATAGCCAACACACTTTTGACATCTGCCATTGATCATCCTTTTTTGATCTATTTTTATCCATAAAAAGAGGCAGAATCAAAAGATAATCGGTTAGTAGTAGCTCTTTTTTGGGTTTAAAGGAGGTACGTAACCAATTTCTAAAAGTTTAATTGTTTAATTTAAAAAAAATGTTCGGAGATTTAATTATCCCAAATAAAAAAGTTTAATGATTTTTTTATTAAATTGGAAAAGTTTTTTTTATCAAAAGGAAATAGTTCAGCGACGTAATCATTCAAAATGACAAAGTTTAATGACGTTTTCATTTAAAAAAATAGTTCAATAACTTAATCATTCAAAATAGTATAGTTTATTGGGTTTTTTTTGAACTTTTCTCGTTCTATTATTACTAAATGAGTAAACATATACTTTTCTATTGTTACTAAATGTGTCGTTTCTCAATATAAGTGTTAATTGAAGGTAACCAACACTTTGGATCAGATATTATGTCCGGATAAGCATTGAAACGACGACCGAATCCAAAAAGAGTCGAATATATTTGTCGATGACATCAAGGTTCTAAATGGTATGAGATGTGATGGTGACAGTGAGTCAGGTCCTAAGCCTTAAGAATCACAATGAAGCCATACGACTTTTCAATGTATGATTTATGGCGACAGATCTTTATATCGTATATAATATTATAAATATAAACATATGTTTTTTCTTATTACAAAACGAGATAATAGTATAAAACAACTTAAACAGGTAATTCATTAAAAAAAACTAAGAAAAAGCAAAAATAGTGTTGAAAAACCATAAACGTTAGGCGCGCGTATACGCATCTTGCTTTGACGTCGAACAAAGTCTTGAGTCACGACAGGTCTTTTAAAACATTGGCGAGAGCCGATAATGTATTAAGATAAAGTAAGTAACAGTTAACGAATAGTAAATGTCCTAAAACAAAATTCAAAACACTTATAACAATACTTCGTTAATATTTATATAGATATATATTTTTTACTATCTTAAACCAATTTGAAATAAAATGGTTACATCATTCTGATTAAAATTTTCTCCAAATAAATTATATTTTTTGCACAATAGTCTCCTGTAAATAGTAAGTCGTAACTCATCTTTTTTTCTTCTTTTTGTTTCATGTCTCCTTCAACAAGTTTGAAATTTCCGGTGTTTATTAATAAATTATACCTTTACTTTATTATATTTATTTATTTGATAAATAAATAAATTCCAAGTTGGGTCTCATCCATATCTAAATTTCAATGTTGAACAATCAATGCTGGTCACAGGACATAAAACAACCACAACCAACCAAGATCCCTTTTTTTCCCTTTAAATGAAACACTTTTATGATTAAGTATATCTCATTCGAAAAGAGTCGAAAAAAGAAATTAGATATATACAAATTTATCATCTATATTATAAACTAGAACAGTTGTTTCTATAAAAGAAGAACAACAAGACATCATTTCTCTTAGATAAAGCTAGTAGATCTCATTCATGCTATTATAATTAAAGGTGTTTATGTAGATTACTTCAGGTTTCAAGTTCCTACAGTGATAGACCTTAATTCTCTGACACTTTGACTCGTATACTGTATAAGATAATATGTGGAACCCAATTCGATTACTTTTAAAAAAAGCTATTAATGACAAAACAGATAATCCAAGAGAAGAAAAATGGTCCAAATTTGACATATATAACAAAATTATATAAAATATAATGATAGAAGAAAGAGCAAGAAAAAATCTAGCTAACCATACCAACTACAAGATTTTCATTAAGAATCAAAGTGTAAAGTCAACTATGAACACTCGCCTGCATGATTCAACATCTCCATCTGATTCCATCACAATCCCATCTTCAAATCACAATTCAAATACTTGAATAATTAACTTTCATGAAGAAGAAGATGAAGTGATAATAACCCTTTTTTGGAGCTTTCCACCATGGCTGTTCTTCATATCATCATCATCATCATCATCATCTGTTTCAATTGTCTTCTTCTTCCTGCTCTTTCACTTCCTCTGTGTACAGATTCAAGTATATATCAAAATTTCTCAGAAACCCCATTTGCAATTTTTTTACCATTTTATGTTTATGAATTTTGTTTTAATTAGTTCTAAATTTAATGATCTTCAACTGTAGGAACACCACTTACACACAAGATTCCACTGGTTTTCTGTGGTTATTATAATGGCAGTTCATGCTGTGATTCCATCCAAGATTCCAATATACAAAAGCAGTTTGAATCCATGAATGTATCTCAAACTGATTGTGCTTCCCTTCTCAAATCCATCCTTTGTTCGGTATGAAACTTGTTTATTTCTTGCAAGTTTTCTTTAATTATATATATATAATCTTCAATTGTAACCTTATCCATATTCTATCCAATTTTAGTAAAGTTTGCTTTAATAATTATATCATATTTTGTCTCTATTGCCCATTGATTTTTCTTTCGAATATATCTGGAACCCTATATTACTCTTCAAAAACGTCCATGAGGACAGTGGCGGCCCAAAATTCAATATATATATATATATATATCGTTTGAAAATACGTATATATAAAAAATAAAGTGTACAAGTCTAGCTGATGTGGATCATTTAACGATCATTTATTTTGCAGCGATGTGATCCGTTCTCTGCGGAACTTTTTACGGTCAAAACCGTTTCACGACAAGTTCCTGTGCTTTGCAACTCTATGGTTTCATCAAATTCATCGCAAAAAACCGACCAATCCAAGAACAATTTTTGCGAAAAAGTATGGGAAACGTGCCAAAATACACCTATAAAGAATTCGCCATTTTCGCCATCTTTACAAGGCCAAGCTCCCACCCTAACAAATTCCAGCAATACCCTTGCCGATATCTGGCAATCACGAACCGATTTCTGTAACACAGTTGGTGGACCTTCACTCGATGGTTCGGTCTGCTTCGATGGTGAAAAAGTCAGCCTAAATGTCACCACTAACAGCACCAAAACCACCCCAACCGGCATGTGTTTGGAGAAGATCAACAACGGTTCGTATCTTGACATGGTAGCTCACACCGATGGCTCGAACCGTGCTTTCTTTTCCAACCAGAAAGGTCAAATTTGGTTGGTCACGGTTCCGGAAGTTGGGTCTGGACGTCCGTTGGATCTTGATGAGTCCAACCCGTTTCTTGATCTAACCGATGAGGTTCATTTTGATACTCAGTTCGGTTTGATGTCGATAGCGGTTCACCCGAATTTTGAACAGAATGGCCGGTTCTTCGCTTCTTTTAACTGTGATAAATCGCAAACTCCGAGCTGTTCGGGAAGGTGTGCTTGTAACTCCGACGTGAACTGTGATCCTTCGAAGCTTCCTTCTGATAGTCCAGCTGAACCTTGCCAGTATCAAAGTGTTGTGGCTGAATACACCGTTAATGGGACAGCATCGTCACGGACATCCATGGTACTACTACCATCATTCTTCATTCGCTAATTTTAATTGTTCTTTCATATATCATTATATATATATATATATATATGGGGTTAGGTTCAAATGTGAACTCATTTTTTGTTGTGAACGTGAGGACGAATCTCAGCCACTTATCCGGTCAATAAAGGCGGCTTTGACCTGGTTCCATTCCTTTAATAATCTCCACCCTCCCATGAATCGCGTCAATCCTCCGTGATCGCGTCCACCATAACCGAAGATGTGTGACTGAGATTCGTCCTCACGTTCACAACCCTCGTCGGCTAGACTTGTACCATTTCTCTTATATGTTGGAACCTCCCCTTTCTCCTCAATGGACTCTTTTGGAGATTCATCTAGGTTCCACGTATCCTAATAATATATATATATATATATATTTGATGGATTGTTTACTCCAGATTTCTAATGCTTCGCCGGTGGAAGTGAGGAGGATTTTCACGATGGGTCTTCCGTTCACGGTTCACCACGCCGGCCAGATTCTCTTTGGACCAGACGATGGTTATCTGTACTTCATGATGGGTGATGGTGGCGCCGGAGATCCGTACAATTTTGCACAGGATAAGAAGTCTTTGCTCGGAAAGATTATGAGATTTGACGTCGATAACATACCCAGTAAGTCAAACCACAATTTTTTTACATTTCAGAGGTCAAATATACGAATTTTCAACTTCAAAATTGATTCGTCAAGGTTAATCTTAATTGGTAATTTTAACAAAAACGTTAAATTGTCTTAGAAATGGTGCAAAAAGTAACATAAAAGGTGTTGGATTTTATAACAAAATCAACATCAATTTTGAATCTACAAAACCAGCAATTTGACCTCCAAAGTCAAAACTGTTTTCATCCAGGTGAAGCAGAAATTACACGTCTTGGGCTATGGGGAAACTATTCGATCCCTAGAGACAATCCATATGTTGAAGATAAAGATTTGCAGCCTGAAATTTGGGCCTTAGGATTCAGTAATCCATGGCGTTGCAGTTTCGATGCAGAAAGACCATCTTATTTCATGTGTGCAGATGTAGGCAAGGTAATTACAGTTTCGAATCATAAATATTTTGAGAACCCGAGAACCAGCTATTTCATGAATAATACATGAAATAGCTGGTTCAATGGCTCTTTAGATAAATGTTCTTTTCTTGATAAACCGCTTAAATTTCCTATTTGTTTCAAGAACGACTACGAAGAAGTGAACGTGATCACCAAAAACGGCAACTACGGATGGCGCGTTTACGAAGGATCAACCCTTTACATTCCTGAACAAAGTCCCGGCGGAAACACATCCACAAGCTCCATTAATCCGATTTTCCCAGTAATGGGATACAAACACTCGGATATAAGCAAAAACGAAGGTTCAGCTTCAATCACCGGAGGGTTCTTCTATCGTTCCACAACCGATCCATGCTTATATGGAAGGTAAAAACAAACTACTCAAACATCCTCCTTAATATCAACAAAAAAAACTAGCTAATTTTAGGATTTTGGTAACTTGCAGCTACTTATATGGGGATTTATATGCGGATTCTATGTGGGCCGGGGTTGAAACGCCTGAAAACAGCGGGAATTTCACGGCCAACAAGATTCCGTTCACATGTGCCACGGATTCTCCGGTACCATGTAACCTAGTTCCAGGAACCACACGTCCTGCTTTAGGTTACCTCTTTTCATTCGGCCAAGATAACAAGAATGACGTATATCTGTTATCTAGTAGCGGCGTATATAGAATCGTTCCACCTAGCCGTTGTGGCTACACCTGTGCATACCAAAACACAACCACCGGTTCAACCACTGGTCCAACCTCCACCACCCCTGGTTCAACCGCAACCATCTTCAAGAGTTCATACAACACCCAACTAATGCTTCTCTTGCTTTTTTCCCTTCAGTTTGCCTACTAAATATGGTTAAAGATTTCTTTAAAGTACATCTTTTTTTTTCTAATTGTTGAATTATTATTATTTAGAGAAGGGGAAAGATGCAAATTTTAGATTAAAATCCAACAAAATCTTTCCATCTTGTTGAAGTTGTTGTTCTACAGTAAATTACAAATGATTCAAGATTTCGTTGTATCAAAACTTCCCCGTAAAACCCCATCTGAGAAAGAAGGGGAGATAAAGAAACAAACAAAAGTAATCAAAGAATCTCGAAAGGAGGTCTTCTCTTGATCGGCCCACGGTTTCTGTTGGGTGTCATCTCATATTGCAGCATTCGGGTCGGCCATGGATCTGTAACTTGTTCCACATGCACAGCATTTGTCTCGGAGATTGATAGTGGGCCGTATAGTAATCTTCGATGCATCCAAACTGGCAAAACTTCAAACTGTGTACATATTCTACGCGTTTTGTGTTGTTGAACTGTTCTACCCACATTCCCATACTTACGTCTTCCATCTTGAACAACTTCAACTTATGCTTCTCAAACTCCATGGCTATGAACTCTGCAACATCCGATGATAGAATGTAGCCTGGACCATTTGCATACGGTGGGTAATCTTCTTCCGGCCATTCCTGAACCATAGGATTTAGTAATGTAATCTTATTAGAATAATAACTCATTCAAGAACACAACTACCAGTAACCATATGATTACATCAAAGAATTCAAGAACTCTACAAGATAAGCAAGCATATTAACATGGATCCATATGAAAAACATAAAATGAGAACCATAAATAATTTGAGAACCGTGAGAATCAATATGTAGTATATGCATCAATGCATATATACATATTTTGATAGCGTATATACATTAATGCATATATATCTAGATACTGGTTCTCATTAGAACATCCCCGTATACATACATACATACATATATAGGGGCGGGAACTCAAATTTGGTTGTGAACATGAAGACAAATGAGATTGCAACACGTGTCAAATTCAGACTGAATAATCAAATTCTGACACGTGTCGCGTTCTCATTTGTCCTCACGTTCACAACCAATTATGAGTTCGCATTTGAACTTTCCTCTACACACACACACACATATATATGTATATGATAAGAACATGTGTGAAAAAGATAAGAAAAGGGAACAAAGGTAGTACCTCATATGTTACAGACCATTTACCATATCGTAGAGGTTTATGGTAGTAATTGATGTTTCCCACGTAAAGGCTCTTACCATCGCCAATTTTATTTGCTTCGTTAAGAACAGCATCAACTCTAACAAATGTGTCATCATCACACTTCATGATATACTTAGCCAATGCTGTACGAACCTGAGTTAAATAACATACAAAATAAGCACCCCATCGCATATAAAAAAAAACCCATCTTTTTACCCCCCAAAGAACCCAAAAACTCACCCCATATTCACATATTGCAACAGTTTTCAAAACCACAAGATCATAATTATCCATGTAAGGCACAATAACGATATCGCCAAAGAAATCTGCTTCTTTCTTTAACTCGATGTTCACTTCTTTTCTAGCATGCTGCATAAAAATTAACGGACCAAAAATAAAACGACTTGCAGAAATGAAAAAAACAATAATTTGATGCCACTTTTCGTTTGAATAATCTCTACTTACCAACGCAACAAAGAAACGAGCGACAACATGTGAAGACTTAATGAGATTATGCTGCATCCAAGACTTTCTGACAGCCATCCGTTCAGCAAAATGATTTCCTGCTGAAAGGATCCCAACAAATAAATTGATGGGCCCATCTGGCAGCGGCGGGGCCTTCCATTTATTCGACATTTCAAGGTGTCTTTGAGGAGCGAAACTAGGATGTGTCGAAGGCAAAGAAGCAGCAAATACAGCATTTACATCAATGTCTCCATTTAAAGCCAATCCTGTGGCATCCTCCAATGCAAAACCCTAAAGCACATCAAGAAAACTCTATAAGAACCATCTACAATTTCTTGAAACTTAAAATAAAGATGGTATTTTTAGCGAAATATCTACACTTTCTTGAAACTTCAAATAAAGATGGTTTCTTTTTACTGTTATATTTCATTAACAAAAAGATCCAAAGATGCAACTCACAGTTCGATAAGGAAAAGAGGTAATGTGTCTCCCATCAACGTTAACATGATAACCCTCTAATCCTGCGCTAAGAGTTAAAACGAATAGCTTCCCTTCTGCAAAAGGGTAAGGCCAATCAAAAGTGACCTTCTTGGTTCGACCTATGAGCCGGTTCAACCACCAGCTCGATTTTGACTCCTCTGAATGGTTATCATCGTCACGAATCCATTTCTCACATTTCACCTGACCATCAACTAGAAAAAAAACCCAAAGAATTAGCTAAAGAAAAACCATTTAGTTATGAATACTCAATACTTTCTTGATATTTATAGCTTTAAATTTTGCAAGAAAATGTAAGTTAAGATAAAAAGACAACGGATTGGTCCATTATGCAGTTTACAGGTTGTGGGTTCTTTCTAATCACAAAGAACAAACATGATATTTACAGAGTTTAATCAAATTATATATCTAAAATGGAGAAATTTTCTTGCTTTGAATACTTACTATATTTGATTAGATTAAAATGTTTATATTTAGTAAATTGGACTTACCAGTTTCTTCATCAGCCCTTGATTTCCATCCTTCACATCGATGAGCAGATCCCCATTGCATTCTATAACATGTATTCTGTTCAATAACAGGCTTTCCACTCCAATCTCCCTTCAATCTTGGATTAAAATGCAAAATCCTTGGTGGGTCTTCACCATCAACAGTTTTCAAACCCTGCAACTCCATCATAAACTGGGAGACCATCAAATACTGACCTGATTTCAATAAAGAAATCTTTGGGTCTTGATCAGGGTGAGCCACTCTAGGTCTACCCACAAGAGTTATATGTGATCCCAAAGTCATCCCACAAGGAAGCACAATTATGCTTCCTTTTTCTCGAAAAACAGACCCAGATAACGTAATCGAATTAGGGCAACTCTCCCTTGTTTGATTCTTTTTGTTTTCTGAAGGTAATTTCAGTTTACCAGATTCAAGTTCTTCCCAATACTTCTTCCCAACTGAAAACGCTTCCTTTGCAGACTTCTGAATCCCTCCAAATCCATCTTTTGGTTCGCCATTCAAACTGTTGATGTCGAAATTCAAAGTTGATAAAGGTTTAAACTCTCGGATGCTTCGAGAATGTAAAGGGGTTTTAGCAACGATTTGGGGGACATTTAGCGGACGAATCGGAGCTTCTTTTTCTTGTAATTCTTCTTCACTATCTAGGGCATAGGATTTTTTGGTGAAGAATAAACTACTGCTACTAGAAGACTCATCTTCTTCTTCTTGACGAACTATGTTAGAGACAAAGGGAACTTCTAAACCGACCATGAGGAGATACAGAAGCCCTAAACCGATCAGAAACTGAATCGATCTTTTCTGTTTTAAAGACATGAACCAGTCTAGTTTAGTCCGCTTCATGTCCAACTATCTTCTTCTTCTTTCACAAACTAAAGAAAACCAACAAGTTACCAACCAAACCCTAACGGTAATATGATTTTCTTGTAATCATGAAAAAGACTCTAACCCCCTTTGAAAAAATTGAAATCCGATTTGCAAAAAACTCCTCTCTCTATATCTTTCCACAAATTGAATATGAAAGACACCCACAGAAAGAAATGAAAAGAAAAGGGACGCGTTTTGCAAGAAAGAAAGAAATGGTGGAGTTTGTAGAGAGAGAGAGAGAGAGAGAGATAGTGGAGTGCGTGTTTGTATGTGAGAGAGAGAAAGATGGGAATGGTGGAGGAAGCTTTAACAGGTCGGTCGACTGCCTGGAACAAACAAAAATTCAAATCTAATTCAAAAAGATACCGTTTTTATTTAGTTTTTCCCATTTTTATTTATCTTTTCCCATTTCTATTCACAAATATATTCTTTTCTTTTCTCTTTTTAGGAATAATTATGGTTTATGATAGAGTTATGAGTTGATCCAATAAACGTAAAGAAAGATCTTCATTTTTAACCACTTTTAATTTTATGTTCATTTATGAATTATGTTTTAGAAGAAAATTAATTTGATGCATCTCGGTGTTTCATTAATGTTGATTTTCAATTAAGATTGATCTAATCATAACGCTTGTGGCATACTGGTTAAGGTTTGTGGGGGATGAGGCTAGATAATCCACCTACCCCAGGTTCGAATCCAGACGCAAACAACTTGTGGTCACTGAAGGATTATCTCAGGATTGCATGCTTTAGCAGTCTTAAAATTGTCAGGATTAGTCTAGACAAATGCTACGATACTCTTTCCAAAAAAAAGATTGATCCAAATATGAAAAACCTTTCTTACCCTTCTAACCATAATTTCCTTTCTTAACATAACTCCAACCCTTATGATATATGGATCCTATTTTATGTAATGATTAGGTTAAATCACTTATTATAAATATAAAAATTAAATTTTGATGTTCATATGCTTTAATAGGGAATTAATAGGTATAAATTCATTTAGCCCAACTCATAATTATTATCAATCATTTTCAAATGTAATTATGAAAGGAAAGGTTCAATAATGCTCTAATTAATCGCTAAGTAACTATGTTAATTCAATTTTTAACAAGAAGTAAACGAACTATTAAATCCAAGAATGACTATTGATCTATATAGATAAAATAAATTGTATTAAAAGCAACATACCACTTGATTATTTATTTTTAATGATATCAAAGAAATTGTGCAACATTTACTAGTGTATCCGTGGGTCAAACCGGACTTTGAAGTTCGTTCATCTGAATCAGATCGAAACCAAAAAGATCTAAAATAACGAAATGTAAATTTTATTGATGGCTCAATTTTTTATCCAAATACACTATGTAGTTTTGTTAGATATGTAGGCTTAGTGTAGGACGAAGATCCAAGTTATGTTTAACAAACTAGCTAATAAGTTAATTGATGGTCAATGTATTAGTTGGTAGGTGATAAATAAATGATATTTTACCAAAAATAATATTTTAAAAAATTAGTCAATTTCAATATTTTATAATATGGTTAAAATAAATCTTTAGTAATATAATATGTTAATTAACACAAACTATATAGTAAATAAAAATTAAATAATATAATATGTTCTTTCATTTTGTTAAAATAAATTTTATTTTGCTAATAATTTTAAATAGCCGCTATATGTAATATAAATAAAATTAATCACACTCACATATGCTAGTTAATTAGTATTTTTCAAAAAATGTAATTAAATATTTTATTTAAATCATTTAATAAATTATTTATAAAATAAAATAAGTATAGTGTAGTTAATATGTAAACTTACACAAAGATTTTTAGAATTGCTGTGTTTGGTTTTTGATAATTAAATATATTGATAATAATTAAAAAATAGTAATATAAAATAATATGATTAATAATTATAGTAAATAATTAAATATTAGTGTATAATTCAAATTATTTAATAAATTTCAATTAATATTTTATTCATAATTAATATTAGTGATAATTAATTTTTGTTAATAATTAATGGTAATAAAACACGATTTAATCTTAATCAAAGTTATAATTGGAAAGAAGTGTTAACAAGTTCTTAAAATACTATTTTAACTAAGATTTCAAAAAGGTAATTTAGAAGCTAACTTATTAGCTAGTTTAGGCTCATTCAAACATGTACTCAAACAATAAGCTAACTTATGTTTGTCAAATAATACAGCGTCCTTATTCAGTCTTAGGGATAATCGATGCTACCACTAGAAGTATACACCTAGTGTTATAAAACATCTCTAACAAATTCTTTATAATTAATCTAAAATACAAAACCAAAAGTTAAAGTTTTCTAAAAAAGATTACATTCAAATTTAACAGAATCATCATTTTTAAATTTTCAATATTAATTATATATAGAATTATATCATCTAAATACCTTTTCAAAAAAGCTTTATATGAAATAATAAAATAATTCATTTTCACTAATGGGAAATTGGAAATGGATAAAAAAAACATTTCTAATTTTCTATCTTATCACATCAAATTTTAGAAAAATTTCTATACTTGAAATTTTTTATAATATCAATAATATGTTAGTGTAAAATTGTTCTTAAAGGCTCGTCTTATAACAGTCATCATAACACACTGTGACTCAAAGCTTATGTTTTATGTCACCTTAAGCTTGTGGCATTCCATGATTTAATGAGAAATTTTTCAATGCAATATTTGACTTTTTATATCTTTTAAATGTTCTATTTGTTTGTTTTAAATACATAACTTAATTTAAATTGTTTATTATCATCAACGTACTAAGTAATAGTAGAAAAAATATGTGTATATATAATATTATATAAAAGATATTAAAGATTTGTCCTCATAAGTCACACCTTAAAAAAGATCATAACCATTCAAAACGTGAAGTAAAAGATAGATCAAAACCTTAATTTTTTTTTCTTTTTTAACTAATTAGCAGGAGAAGCTTAACACAAATGTCCTAAAATATCACTATTTTGTTGGTTCCAAACAATCCTTAAAATATCCCAATTAGTTGTTGGTTGGTACTAACAATTCAACTATTCTTGTTCTTTTTCATGTTTTTGCTAATATTATATAGAGGTCCCTTCAAGTGTTAACCCAATAATTTGTGTTAACCGTGTTAACTCATCATTCATTGGTGAACACCATGCTCGTTCACTGGTGAAACACTATTCATCAGTGAACGAATGGTTCCATACATGCATGTTCGTTCACTGGTGAACACCATTCGCCAGTATACGAGCATCGTGTTCATCAGTGAACGAGCATCGTATTCACCAGTGAACGATGGGTTAACACGGTTAACACAAGTAATTGAGTTAATGATAAGCACCAAAACTCAATCAAGGTTGGTTACCCAACGGATGATTGCAACCCTAAATCAGGTGGTTCAATTGAGTGAATGATCCACGAAATTTCAGAGTAAAAATGGAGATAGAAAGATACAGGAAGCAAGAGAGAAGAAGAGTAATTCTATTCATCATCATAAAGTAATTCGCACCATACAGAATATAAGGGAAAGGTAATAACAAAACTAACAACCAACTCCGGGGAGATGCGACACTTTGTCCTATGTAGAAAGGATGTTGACATACGTCAAACAACCCAAATCTATTTATTTAGGTCGGATATGCCCCCGATCATTTGGGTCGTAACAATACCTTCCCCAAGAGGATCCTTGTCCCCAAGGATCAAAGTTTGGATATTCCCTATCCATGGTGAGGGCATCTTCCCATGTAGCATTCTCTGCAGATACTCCTCTCCACTTCACTAGCCATTCAATGACTGGTTTGTTGTGCCTCTTCACGGTCCTTTTGTCAATGACTTGTTCAGGGACTTTTTCAATTACACTTCCAGATGCATTCAGAGGAGCAGTCCCTATAGGTGGTGGACCATAATGTTTTTTTAGTAAAGAAACATGAAAAGTGGGATGGATGCTAGACTTTGCTGGTAATTGAAGGGTGTAAGCCACAGTGCCTATCTTTGCACACACCTTGTAAGGACCGAAATACTTGGCTGCTATCTTCATATTAACCCTGTCCACCACCGATGTTTGCCGGTACGGTTGTAATTTGAGATAAACCTAATCGCCGACTTCAAACTTTCTTTCGGACCGATGTTTATCTGCAGCATGTTTCATTCGGTTCTGAGCTTTATGCAGGTTGTGCTTTAGTATAGTAATAGCCTCTTCCCTTGCTGTCAAGCTTCTGTCCACGGAATCGACTTTGCTTTCCCCAGGTAAGTATGGTAGGTGCAACGGAGGAGCTTGGCCGTAAACAACCTCAAAAGGAGTGCATCTTATAGCCGAGTGATAATTGGTGTTATACCAATATTCCGCCAACGGTAACCATTTCACCCAATATTTAGGTTTTTTCATGACACATACACCTCAAGTAGCCTTCTAAACACCTGTTCAATAGTTCAGATTGGCCATCAGATTGAGGGTGGTAGCTGCTGGACATGTTTTGGGTTATGCCTTGTAACGCCATAAGCTCTCGCCAAAAATTGCTGATAAAATTTTTATCTCTATCGGACACTATAGACTTTGGAGAACCATGCAGCTTATAGATGTTGTCCAAAAATACCCGGGCTATGTCTATAGCAGAGAAGGGGTGGCTAAGTGCGAAAAAATGGGCGTATTTGCTTAAGCGATCAATGACCACAAATATCACATCCTTACCGTGTGAATTTGGAAGCCCTTCAATGAAATCCATAGCAATGTCTTCCCAAACCCCTTTCGGAATTGGTAAAGGTTGCAACAATCCAGGCTGTGCTACAATATCCGTTTTGCATTTCTGATATACAACACAACTTTTGATGTAAGCAGCCACTTCACGCTTCATTTTGGGCCAAAAAAATAGAGTTTTTAGCCGTTTGAGAGTTGCTGTAACTCCCGAGTGACCCCCTTGCGATGAGTCGTGCATCCAAGACATGATCTTGTGCTTAATTTCTTTACAGTTACCGATTACCAATTTACCCTTCCTTCTCAGCTCCTGATTTGTCCAACTGTACTTAGGGTGTTTGCTGCCATCTTGTTGAATGGCAGAAATTATAGCTTTGAGATTTATATCCTGCTCCCACGTCTCTCGAATATATCTATAAAGATCTGATTGAATGTTGGACACCGCAATTTGTAATAATTCTCCATGAGTCGCTCTGGATAATGAATCTGCTACCTTGTTTTCAATTCCTTGTTTGTAGCAGATTTCGTAGTCGTATCCCAATAATTTGGACAACCACCGTTGTTGGAATGAAGTATTCACTTTGTTTTCTAGCAAATATTTAAGACTTTGTTGATCAGTCTTAATCACAAAATGCCTATCCAACAGATACGAACGCCATTTCTGCACGACATGTATCACAGCTAACAACTCCTTTTCATATGTAGACAACGTGACATGTCTGGGAGATAATGCCTTGCTGATGAAAGCAATTGGGTGCCCCTGCTGCATCAAAACTGCTCCTATTCCTTGGTTAGAAGCATCCGTTTCTATAACGAACGGTTCGCTGAAATTAGGCAGTGCCAAAACCGGTGGTGTAGTCATCGCTTGCTTCAAATTCAAGAAAGCCGTGTCGGCCTCATCATCCCAATAAAAAGAATCTTTTTGTAATAGGCGAGTCAAGGGTTTTGCAATCACACCATACCCTTTGATGAACCGCCGGTAATAGCCAGTAAGTCCCAGAAATCCTCTCAGTTGCTTAAGATTGACTGGAACCGGCCATTTTACGATGGCTGTGATCTTAGACGGGTCAGTAGCCACTCCTTGATTTGAGAGAACATAGCCCAAGTATTCGACCTGTGGCACCCCAAAAACACACTTGCTGCGTTTAGCAAGTAATGAATGCTTCCTCATAGTTTCCAATACCACCTCTAAATGTTGCAAATGAGTAGTCCAACTTGGGCTATAGACTAAGATGTCGTCAAAGAACACCAGCACAAACTTCCTTAAATAGGGTTGAAATACCCTATTCATTAAACCTTGGAAAGTAGATGGAGCATTGGTTAGCCCAAAGGGAATAACCAAAAATTCAAAATGTCCACAGTGAGTTTTAAAAGCTGTTTTGTGAACGTCTTGGGGAACAACTCTGATTTGGTGATAGCCAGCACGCAAATCGATTTTAGAAAACCATTTGGTACCATGTAGTTCATCCATGAGTTCCTCAATCAATGGAATAGGAAACCTGTTAGGAATAGTCATCTTGTTTAAGGCCCTGTAATCCACACACATCCTCCAGCTTCCATCCTTCTTTTTAACCAGCACAACAGGGGAAGCAAGCGGGCTGTTACTCGATCTGACCACTCCTTGTTCCACCAATTCCTGAGTCAATTGTTCAATGACGTCTTTTTGCAACAGAGAGTATCGGTAGGGTCTGATGTTTACCGGATTTGAACCATCTTTCAGGGGAATAGCATGGTCAAAACCTTCACGAAAAGGGGGTAGCCCCGAGGGTTCTTGAAATATATCATGATACTCCTGTAACATCTTCACTAATTCAGGTTGAAGAGACTCAGTAGAGCTGTTGGCTTTAATTTGAAAATCGGACAGCCGGTTATCACCTTGAATTGCCATAAGTTGCATCATGGACAACTCTCCACCTTGCTGTAGTGTCTTATTCATTTTCTGGTTACTAATAGTTTTCACCCCTTTACCGGTTGCTCCTCTTAGAGTCACCTTGGTTCCCTTGACAGACAACTCAATGGTATGATTAATAAAATCAAAGTTAACCTTTCTCAATGAATAAAACCACTGGATGCCTAATACAACGTCACATCCTCCTAAGGGTATCAAGTAAACGTCGGCTGTGAAAGACACTGAATGTATCGTCCATTGAAAACCTTCGATCATGGTGTCACATGTAACCCTTCCCCCATCAGCAACTCTAACCAACATGGTTGGTTTAGAAATAATTTTACACCCCAATTTCTTTGCAACTGCAACGTCCATAAAATAATGTGTGCTGCCAGTATCTAACAGCATCTGTAAGTCTCTTTTCCCATGGCGTCCGGTTACTCTTATAGTCTGGTAATCTGTGACACCCGTCATGGCATTAACCGAAATTTGGGAAAATTCGTTATCTGTTTCATGTGTGGCTTCGTCAGTAGGATCTTCATCCAAATCGTCCCATTCCAAGTGGTACAATTGTGGTCGTTTACCCTTGCATCGATGACCATACTCATACTTCTCATTGCAGAAAAAACATAGGCCCTTCGATCTCCTCTCTTCAAACTCAGCAGGTGATAATGTTCTTCGATTAGGATTTGGTTTGAAGGGAGCTGTAATGGGTTTAGTAGGCATATTAACGGGGGGTATACTACTGTTTTTCAATGGTGTCGGTAAGATTCCCGGTTTGAATGAATGAAGAGGGGGTGTGTAATGAGATTTGGTTGTTACTCTATTACTAGTTTTACTCAAGTTGACTTCCTGGATTTTGGCTAGTGAGTATGCTTGTGCTATGGTAGAAGGATTAAACATCCTTACTAAGCTCCTCACATCCTCATTCAACCCTGTTATGAAACAACTTAAAGTGTATTCAGGGGAGAGTTGTAACCTGCTGATGATGCTATCAAACTCATCATGATAGTCTTTAACAGTCGTGGTTTGCTTCAGCTCCATGAGTTCCGCCATCGGATCGTCGAATGGTTCCCCAAATCTCCCTGTGATATCAGCCACATATTGATCCCATGAGGGTTGATCTGGTTACGACCCTTCATATATCCCTGATGCCATTGTAATGCTCTACCTTCCAAATGAATCGATGCCAGAGGAACCTTAGTACCATCACTTATTTGGTCCAGTTGAAAAAATTGATTCACCTTATACAGCCACGCCTTCAGTTCATCCCCCCCCCCCCCAAAACGTGGGAATTCAATTTTTGTCAAACGCGATGAGTATTGATGTGGGTTACCAATCATCTCCCCCAATTTCACTTGAGAGTTTGTTGCTGATGAATCCAACTTTTTCTGTTGTGGTATGGGTGATTTCCGGCCATCCATCGTTGGATTGTCCGTATCGCCCCTCTTCACACGATCCTCCATGAGTTGATTCATCTGTAACGACAGACCCGAAAGGAGATCACTAATTTCTGAAATCGCTCGAGTATTCTCCGACACCCTCATAATTTGTTGCTGGTTATTACATTCGATTCGAGCACCGTAATCCGCCAATACTGTTTTGATCATCGTTTCCAACTCAGACATACTTCCTCGCCCCTGTGGTGATGGAGGTGGATCGAAACTTGATGATACTTCAGCAGAACTGATCGACCCATGTCCTTGATTAACGGTCTTACCCATACTTCGAGTGATCGCAATGGTTGAAAATTCAGAACCGACGGCTCTGATACCAATGATAAGCACCAAAACTCAATCAAGGTTGGTTACCCAACGGATGATTGCAACCCTAAATCAGGTGGTTCAATTGAGTGAATGATCCACGAAATTTCAGAGTAAAAATGGAGATAGAAAGATACAGGAAGCAAGAGAGAAGAAGAGTAATTCTATTCATCATCATAAAGTAATTCGCACCATACAGAATATAAGGGAAACGTAATAACAAAACTAACAACCAACTCCAGGAGATGCTGACACCTGTCCTATGTAGAAAGGATGTTGACATCTGTCAAACAACCCAAATCTATTTATTTAGGTCAGATATGCCCCTGATCATTTGGGTCGTAACAAGTTAACACTTGAAGGAGCCTCATATTATATATATATGCCTATATTTATAACTTCTTTTAAGCAAAAATAGTTATTATTGAACTATTCATTTAATCTTTTCGGACGCAAACATTTTAAGTAAAATACAAATTACTGTTATTTTTTAAAAAAAAATATAGATACTTTTTATGATGACATGCATAATAAAAAAATCCGTCCCTTTAAAATAGAAGTTAAATTTATTGACTTTATGGTGAACAAAGTCAATAACAAAACAAATAATATTGGGATGAAATTTTGTCGTAATACTTTGTTTAAAACAAATCAAGTTAAAATTGTTCAGGCGTATTTATCAATATTACCAAATTATAATATACTTTTTCCCGTTACAACGTCTAAAAATATATATAAATAAAATATAAAACTTAAAACGTTACAAAATTTTGTATCGATCGGTTGTCACATCAATTTTGTGGGTCAACTAATCATAGGAACTTTTACAAAATGATGAATAAACTAAAGTATTTTATTTAGAGCATCTCCAATCAACATTTTTTTTTAAATAGAAAAAATAAAAAAATAGAGATTTTAAATCGATATAACAACTTTTCTAAAATGGAGAAAGTAGGAAAGATAATAGTTTTTTTTTCAAATATGAAGATCACTTTAAAAATGATTATCAAATGAGAGCACTAATAGAAAACTATGAAAATAAATTCTTAAAGAGAAAAATAAAATTTTAAAAGGTGATTGCGATATTTTAATATTATAATCAATGATAAATTCTCTAAAATGGGGAATTTTAAAAAGCATCAATTAAAATGTTACCAAATGAGAGCACCAATAGAAAATCTTGAAAATATCAGAGAAAGAAATAATATTTTAAAAAGTGAGTGCGATATTTTAATATTATAATCAATGATAAATTCTACAAAATGAAGAATTTGTTGAAGATCAATGTAAACTTTTTTAAAGATTTTGAGTTTTGATTTTCGCTTTTAAAGAAATTTTAAAGAGTTTAATGAAGATGCTTGCAAGACTTTTTGAAAATATGAAAATCGACGTACTAGCATTAATATAGCATATGCATGAATCCATAATACGGTTTGTCGTTTTAGATACTATATATGTTTGTGCAACCATATGAAACAATTTTATTATAAAAAAATTACATTTTACAATCCTATTAATTTTACTGATAGCATATGTTATGGACAAATATTTCTCTATTTTTGCAAAGATTACAGTTACTATTGTGATATTATGCATATATTAAACATATCATATTTCGATCAAAAAGTTGATAATTCGTTCATGAGCCGCTAAATTATCATAGAGGTTGCATTGGTGTTTGATTATTATTCACATATATAGCAAAAATTTTAAATAAAGTTAAACTCGACATGTCATATTGTTCATATTCTTAACGAATTATTGATATACACTGAGAATTTCAAAACTAGATGATTTTTATAAAACAAATTAGTATTTATATAACTTAATTAAAAGAGTTCAGATTTTAAAAAGATTTTGAGTGTGTTAGATTTGTAAGGAAAATACAGAATTTTTTTGATTTGATAAAAAAGAAATTCATTTCGCTAATTCTGGAAAAGCGAAAAAGTTATTTTGAGCGAATTAGAAAATGTCTCAACCGTTTCAAAAAAAATTAAAAAATATGTTTGAACTCAATCTAGATGTCGGCAATGTACTTATTTCGGATGTTCACATTTAACAAAAATCATATTTTTACAGTCTGAATCATTGCTCTGGTTAAATGTACAAATAAAAAAAATCCAATGTCGACAACAAACGGATCTATATGTTCGCAAGGCTACAAACAATATTTTCTCTTCGATTGATGTTCTAAACATCATTGAAGAACTATTGCCAAGTCAATCACTCTAACAAATCTCTTACTATTTCATTGTTTTTAAACAAATTTTCAAACAAAATACTCATCAAGTAATTTGTATTCTTACTTAATTGTTCCTATCATTTTGTAAGTGCTTACTAGACTTTGTGGAAGGATTCGTACAAAACTCTTGTCAAAAGGAAGATTGTGTATGATTGATTGTACAATTGGTTTTGTTTTACTTTAAAAAACACATATTGGTTTGGATGGTTGTGTAACACCCCAAAAAAATGATAAGCGGATTATAAGGACTATTTTTGATAATTGGTGAAAGTTAAAAGTTAAAGTTCAAGGTTAGATGGTATCTAATAAAAATCTAAAAAAAACTTGTATGCATAGTTATGTTTTGAAGCAAATGGACGAAGGAAATGTTGGGGAGGGATTGTACCCTAAATCAGTTTAATAATCGAACTTTCTCATCATTTTACTCATTTATTAACGTTAGAGATTTTGAGAAAAATATTTAAAAATTGGAGAGAAAAAACAAGAAGCAAGAACATTATAAAGTTCGGATCGGAATTTGTGCAATGTTTTGTAGCAAAATGGATGGAGGGAGCTAATTAGGGTACCTCAGTAGTTTGAAAAAACTCAATTCACACAAATAAGAAATTATACTTTATTCGGTTTGGTGGAGGCACCGTGAAGATTGTTGCAATAACAATGGTTGTGGAAGTAAGAGGCATTGGTGGTTGGTGGTGGTTGTGGTTGTGGAGAACGTGAAGATGGTGGATAGTGGTGGTGGTGGTCGACAGTGGTGAAGGAGGTGGTAGTGGCTGATGGTACTATTGGTGGCGACAATGAGCAGTGGTGATCAGTGGTCGACGTTGATGTAACACCCTAAAATTTAGAGCAAAATTAAACCAAAACGAAATGCGGAATAATATAAAAATCACCCAATAAGTGGGGATAGAGTATGGGAGTTTACATCTAAACATGGATATTAAAATAACAACCTATTAATCTATGCTATTCAGACTACAGATTACAATTGGGTGTTACTAACATCCTCAAAAGAATGAGTTATAACCCCAACTATATATGCTCTAAGGCATATCTCCAAAAAGGTGTCTCTCTCTCGACACAACATACCGCTCTTCTCTAAAGAGCCCCATCAGCCTGCTTACCTGCTAAACCATATTTTAAAATCAAGTGTTAGGCTTACGCCTAGTGAGAACAAACAGTTAAATGGATAAAGTTGTTTAAACATTTAAAAAGATAAGACACGGTACATTTATCCCATTTAACTTCACTTGAAATAACTTACTCTTGATGAGCAATTATCATTTAAAAGCAACCGGGGGAGACCCGGTGTTCCATCCTTAGTGACAGATACCATAAGTAGGTCACTATATGATGTTTGAGCTAACCATAAGAGTCAATGGCAACCGGCAACAACCGGCTATGCACCTTAGTACATGGCCCCCGATGACTCCTACGAAAGCCCGCGCAATGGTTCAATGGCAACCGACAACGACCGGCTATATGCACAACAGTACATGGCTCTACTAGACCCCTACTAGCGCATACATAAAGTCAATGACATCCGGTAATGATCCGGCATAGCACCCAACGGTACAAGGCCCTTCTAGACTACTATGCAACTAAAAAGGGACAACAATCCCGCCACAAAACCGACTATATGCCTATGGATCCATTACATACTAGTCTATCGACCAAATACATCTAAAGAGACGTATAAGTAGTTTTCCCAACTTGAAAACTATTCCATGAACCATATCCTTTCAAATACCGGTTTTACAAAAAAATAGGTCAGATTATTTTGAGTACCAAAACCAAATATTATGCCATTTAAATAACCCTTCCAAGTGTTTTAAAACCATAAGGATGCTCATTTCATCATTTAAAACCAAAATACCAAAAATCTTCATTTTGACCTAAATCCTCCAAACTTAACTAAAAATGTACATACTTGCAACCATAAGCTTAAAACCAAATAAAGACAACATTTATAACAAGTATTTAAGATTGCAAGGTTTGGATTTGAACTCACTAGCTAGATTTAGGCTAAATCTAGATTTTATCCCAATACCGAGCTCCATTCGGTGAAGACTTTAGATCCCCAAGTTAAAACTATAGATCCATGATGTAACCCCTTCAAGAACACCTACATATCTTCCAAAACATACACAAAAGAACCCAAGAGAGAATGAGGGTTGATGGTGTGAAAATCCAAACCCTAGATTCAAAATTTCGAAGAGGTGATCATACCTTTCAACGTATGGGATCCACAAATCATCAAGTAAACTTTAATCCTCATTGTTACCATCATAAAGAGCTCTAAAATACGAAACCGTAGCACTTTGAATCGTCCAAAAGGGAGTTGAAATAAGAGAGATATGGCCAAATGAAGGAAATCCCGTTTTTAACCATTGGAGGCCGCATGCGAGTGTGACATGCGAGTGTGCCCTGTCACACTCTCCGGCACACTAGCCCGTGCCCAAAAACCAATCTGGTTTAACCCTTAAGTTACGGTACATTTGGGGCGAGTGTGGCACACTCGCCGGCACACTAGCCGGGGGACGTTTTGAGATGTTTTTTTTTCCCACTTTTCACTCGTTTGATCCCGCTACTCGACTTGTGGATGATACCCAATATAATTAACTTCAAAAGTACAAATCTCGTTGTTTCTAAGAGTGGAATACCAAGAGAACTCGAGATTTCATTTTACCAAATGACCGGTTGATACATTGTGTCATTGTCACTATAGCATGACACACTTGTTGGGATCACCAACCATTTGGTACCATCGGTGCTATTGTGACATATGTCATAATCGTATGACACAATAGTTAAGACGACCACACTATTAGTACCATTGGTGCTATGGTGACACTCGTCACTATCTCACAACACCACTACTCAAACTCTAAAATTAGCTCCTCTTTAATAGACCACTTAGTTCAACACTTTCTTCAATTGGAATGAAAATCAGGGTGTTACAACCATCATGGCCACCTCACCTCCACCATAACCACTACCACGGCCGACCACCACTGTCACCGTTATCTATCATCTTCACCTCCTTTACAACCACCATCCATCGCCACCACCACTACCACTGTTGGCCACCTCCACCTCCTCATCTACTACACCAACCTCCACTACCGACCACCATCGTCCATCTCCACCATCGCCAATCACCACCACCACCACCATTACCATCTTAAGTTTTAATGTCATCTATAATCAACTGTAACATCTTAGGCAGATCCCACATCGGTCGTGGACAGGAGTGATGCTGAGTTCATAAGTAAACCTTGGCCTTCCTAAACACAACGCGTTTTGGGGCCACACGCAAGGCAGGTTCTTGGAACTCTGTGGTTAAACGTGCTTGGGTGGGAGTAGTACCAGGATGGGTGACCTCCTGGGAAGTCCTCGCCAGGTCGCCAGAAACAAATCCGTACGCACACCTCTACGGGAGGACAAAGCGAACAATATTGTGTCGTGGTAAGGCGGGGTGTTACAAATGGTATCAGAGCCGCTCCTGTGCCGTTCGGGATGTGGGGCAAACCTCATCGAGGACGATGAGTCCCTAAGGGGGATATTTGTAACACCTTAGGCAAATCCCATATCGGCTGTGCACAGGAATGATGATGGGTTCATAAGTAAACCTTGGCCTTCCTAAACACAACGCATTTTGGGGCCACACGCAAGGCAGGTTCTTGGAACTCTGTGGTTAAACGTGATTGGGTGGGAGTAGTACCAGGATGGGTGACCCCCCTGGGAATTCCTCGTCAGGTCGCCAGAAACAAATCCGTGCGCACACCTCCGCGGGAGGACAAAGCGGACAATATTGTGTCGTGGTAAGACTGGGTGTTACAATGGTGGTAGTGGTGATGAACGATGGTGGTTGGTGGCCGACGGTGGTTGTAGAGGTAGTGGAGGAGGTTGTTGTTCTAGAGGAGAAGGTGGAGGTGGCCAACGGTGGTGGTGGTATTGGCAATGGATGATGGGGGTTGGTGGCCGATTGTGGCTATCGGTGGTCGACGACGGTACCGACGGTCGTGACTAGTTGTGTTGACCATTAAAACAAGTACCATATTAAGATTATATATCAAATGAGGTAGATTAGTGATATTTGATTTTCTGTCCCATCTTGTTCCACCTATTTTGGTGGAACAAGAAAAAACATTTTTTTGTCTTACTCTGTCAGCACATTGTCCCAGTTCCCGTCCATGTCCCATGTCGCGTCAAACGTGGGACAGTGAATTCCTATTCTGTCCCATGTTGCACCAAACATGGGACAGTGAATTCCTGTCCTAACCCATGTTGCACCAAACGTGGGACAGTAAGTTCTGTCCTGTCCCGTCCCATGTACCAAGAACGATAGAAAATTGGAATGGAAAATTGTGCAACGAAAACAAGAAGTTTAATAAGTGAATTCAAGGTAAGAATCTCTAGTATACTTAATGATCAAGTATGTAATCAATGGCCAAGTTATCTTCCATAAGTGCTTACCATCGAAATAACATGAAATTAGTGGTTAAAGAGTAGGAAATTGTAAAAGAAATTTGAGTTTTTATGTTCTTGAAGTGATCAATGGGGGTTTAATACCCAATTGTGATTTAGAATCGATGTCTTAGAGTTAATGATGTTAGTATGCATGTTGGTAGTGAAGACAATGAAAAAAGAAACAATAAAAAAAAGACGAGAAATAAGTTTGTATGGACTTTTTTGGGTAATCATGGGTTCCGACCTTCTAAGCTAGCTTACGTGCACTGACTAATCTTTTGGGTGACCATGAATAGCTTGGAGCCATCGCAAATGAACCTCAATGGCCATGCGGACTCTGACAATGTCTAGATTCAAGTCCGGGATAGATCAGATGTTTCACTAAATCCCTATGGGGCTTAACGAGTGCGCCACAACCTATGTGGTTAATTTGTATCAATTTTAATTGCTAATATTTTAAAAACAACCTACATGCCTTCAAAGGTACTTAAATGGTAACATTCAAGCTCGCCCGACAAATGCTAGCTTGAATATTAGATTTAAGTAAGTTGAACTAGAAAAATCAAACAACGCGAAATTTTATAAGTGTTTGAATATTACCTTTGGACTAATATTCTTCAAGCTAGCATTAGTCAGACGAACTTGAACGTTACCTTTGAACTAACGTTCAAGCTAGCATTTGTCGAATGCTAGCTTGAAGAATATTAGTCCAAAGGTAACATTCAAACACTTATAAAATTTCACATTGTTTGATTTTTCTAGTTCAACTCAATTAAATAATTAGAACAGCGGTGTTTAGCATTCAATTATCAATATAAATGACTTGACATAAGCTTACATTTTTATAATGATTATTTTAACATGCTATTATATTTTATGTTTCTGTTATTATGCATGCTAAATATGTTACACATTTGGCAATATGATGTTATGCATGGAAAGCATATAGCTATATGATTGGGGTGTGAAAAGTTATCTTGATGTGGGCTTGAAAAAAAAAAATTAAAGTAGTCAAGATTAGTTGAACAACTCTAACTTAAACTTTCTTTAAAAAAAAAAACTCTTAACTCAAATTTTCTTTATTCTCATATTATTTTATTTGAGTTATTACATTGTTAAAACACCTAAAAAAATCTTATGTCAAACAACTTTCGCAAAAATACCAACAATTTTATCCAAAATTTAATTAATATGACAGTTTTATCTAATAAAAAAAAGATGGTTTAAGAAGAAATAAAAGGCCTATAATTCATTTCACTGTTGACCGAGGAAAAAAGGTCCAAAATTCTCCATCAATGTTCTAGACTTCTAGTCAATTTGATGGTTTGACGTGCTTTTTTGTTTATGAAATATTATATGTATACACGAGGAAGGATTCAAACGAAATATATTTATTTTACGAGAACATTAAAACATTTTTTTATTGTAATCAATTACTCGTGAGGCGATATAATATCTCATCATATATAATACAAATGTGTCATTAAACTAGAGACACGAACAACTTTTGATGTGACCTAGGTTGCGGGCGAAGTCATATGTACATCATTTGGCCCCTCACGTGTATTACTACATGTGATGATGGTGTTTTTAATGTGATACTAAAATCCATCACATGGGATACTAAATTAAGGGGCCGTTTACTAAATCTTACTCGGGTAAGTGCTTACCGGCAAAATTCAACACTGTCACTTGTATACCGGGTAAGATTTTAATCCACAAAAACGACATCCTATGCAACGATTTTCCCGGTAAGCGCTTACCGTGGTAAGATTCGTTTCAATCGCTTACCCGGGTAAGACTCTTGGACATTGTTTTCCTTGTCTTCGCTCTTACCGGGTAAGATTTTTTGTACTTTTTATATTCCTCCGGTAAGGTAATATAGCTTGGTAAGCACTTATCCGGGTAAGCGTTTGGTAAACGGCCCCTAAAGATGTAGACGGCCTTTGGCTCAACCTAGGTCGCATGGTATGTCATCCACATGCCACCAGGTCCTCTTACGTGTATTATCACATGTGAATATGTGATAAATGTGTTCTCGTGTTTTCGTAAAATAGAAATGTTCTCATTTGAACCTCCATATATATATATATATATATATAGGGGAGATATCCGTTACAAACCAAGCAATTCGTACAAACCGTACAAACTTCATTCAACCAATCATTTTTTTCACTTTTTTATAATTATGAGGGTTGATTAATCAATAACATGTGAAAACATTTCATCAATAACACATGAGAGTTGATTAATTAAGAATATATATGAAACAAGATTCATTAAAATAAGAAATACATGAAACAATTTTATTTTTATATAGAAACAAAAATATATTAAATAATTTCATGAAAAAAAACGAAACCATGGAGTTTGTACGGTTTGTACAAATTGTTTGGTTTGTATTTGAAATCTCTCTAGAGAGAGAGGGGGGGTTGGATTCCAGTGAGAATGAGAGTTATAGTGAGAAGGGTAAGAAGAAATCTTCATCATCGGATTAATCCTATTAATTGAAAAGAACCACTAGATCAATTCTTTTTTAAAACGCAATTCATTGGTTGTTTGGGAATTAAAATTTATCAGGGTCCAAATTCTTTCTTACACTTCTCACATTAACTCATGTTCTCACACTTTAAAGGTGGAGATCTCTTCCTATGTTTCTCAACATAACTTTCTTTCTCACGGAACCCAAGCCTATGTTTGTAAATCACTGACAAACAATAACTGGCCAAATAAAAAAGTGTTAACAAACATGCTCTTAAAAAGATCTCACGAATCTTATTATATTTTGAAAGTTTTCAAATTAAGCTTATATATAAAGTAAACTGAAAATAATGTTTCATAAATTCTTATGTTTTAAAAAAAATAAAATCAGTTCAGAAATCTTTGTATATATTAAATATTATTAAATATTTTGTGAAACAAAATAGTTATTAAGAGTCAATATAATTTTCTCCAGGAAAAAATGAACATCTTAATTGATGATTTATGCTAAACGATTTGATTAGAAATACAAGACAATAATTTAATATAACTATAAAGACATAAATATTTTAACTCATATGTATTTTGATAGAATTTCAAATAAAAACTATTTATTTGTATATTATCATTATAAATGTCATTATTTCTAAACAACATTTAGACATTTCGTTAAAAATCAAAAAAATATTAATCGTAGATTTGATTGTTGATGCTAGACATGAACATAAACAAACCCGAAAATATTACCAATTTTTATAGTATTATGTTTACTGAAAATGTTACTAATTTTTATAGATTAGTAATTTTTTAGTTTATATCTCATTATTATCCATTTCCACCTATTTTGATGGAATAAAAAAAAAACATTTTTCGTCCAACCTTGTCCAGATGCTTGTTCATGTCTCATATCATATCAAATATGAGACAATGAGTTTTTATCTTATCATATGTCACATGAAACGTAAAACATTAAGTTATAACATATTTTGTCTTGTTCTGTTTATATATCAAAGACAGCCTTAATCACATAAATAAAAGTCTATACAAAAATCTGATAAATTAATTATATAAAAACCATATACTAAAGAGTTCTTCCTGTAAAGTTACTAGACATCAATAACAATTACAAGCTGGGCATCACATGTTACATTATTCCTCATGCTAAAATAAACAATAGTCACGGCACCTACTTTATATCATTTTTAATTTAATTATTAAGTCGTTACTAAAATATTATATCATTTTAAATTAATATTTTAAATAAAAATATATGCAATCCTGATAACACTGAATTGATTTGATAACGGTTTTTGGAAATTGAATGTTTTATATAATATTTTCAAAAATTAAATTGCATCCAACTTATAAAAATGAAGCCAATTGTGTTGCTATTTATTTAAATAAAAGTTAGGGGTGTTTGTTTTTAACTTAATGAACTTAACGAATGGTTAGCCTAATTGATTAAGTTATATTAACCTGTTTGATTTTAACTTAATACTAAGAGATTGACTTAACATGTTAAGTTGACATATCCTATCTTAATGCATTAAGAGAAGATGTTTTCCAAAATTACCCTTATCTTACACCTTTTAATTAATCACAAGTCGCATCAATAAATAAATAAATAGTTTACCAACATGAATAAATTAAAAGTTCTAACCAAACAATAATACATATTTTAAGTTATTAAGTACTATGTTATGAACTCATTGAATTCATATTATTTATGTTATTTTAAATAAATCACTTTATTTAGTTTTTTTGTCATTTTAAATGTTTATCGAACAATTTGTTTATATTCAACACTTTATATAGACACAAGGTTAAATGGTAATTTTTGTTGTTCAAATTATGTATTCACAAACACTAGTTTATCTTAATTTATTCAGACAGATTAATGGTTAAAGACAACTTAATAGATTCAGAACTTAATAGATAAAAAATCAAACACCCCCTAGTTTGATATCACATATATATTTTAGTAAATAAAATTAAGAAACTTGTGATGCATGTATATCTTTTTATGATTGTTAATAATCAAATTTGGTATAAATAATTATAAAACAAAGTTATAGTTTTTTTTAAATGATTAAAAAAAATGTTAAAATTTTCCCAAACATATAACTAAAATAATTTAATAAAATAACTAAATATTAATGAAACATCTAAAATTTCTTAATTATACACATGCTTTAATTAAAAAAACTCAACGATTTCAATGTAATAAATGTTATAATTACATGGTAATTATATAATAAAAGCTTTTGATTAAGGCATCAACATGTGGTGATTTTATAATTTATACATTCAAGTTCATACCAAAATAACAATCAAATAAGAAAAATGATCGAATTACATGTGACATTACATTAAATTCATAAGTGATTTACATGATTTTAACTACGACCTGAGGTCATGGGCCATATCGACTACACACCTTAATACTGATCGTTTTATACTTTGACTGTTTTTATGTTCTCTTATTTGGTTAGTATTTTTATTTAAACCTTTGGCTGTCCATACATAATATGTATATAATAAAAGTTATAAGTTGTATTTGAGTTTGAGTTTTTAATAATTTTTTACCTTTAAAAAAATAATAAAATTATAGCATGAGGGGCTACCGCCTACCATTGAATTTCTTTACAACACGTTATAATTCATAAATTATTTTAAGTAATAATGTTTGATTTAATGCAAAAGTTATGAGAAACAAATATTTATTAACTTCTCACAAGTAAACAAAGATAGCCATTACATCTTTGACCAGTAACAATAACTCTAAGATAATGATGATATTGATTTTAACTTCTTCAAGTATCATTATTAAATGATAATGATTTTAACTTCCTCAAATATCATTATTAAATGATAACGATTTAAATATAAAAAATGGAATATGGAAATTAAAGGATTTGATTCCGTAGGTGTATCATATCCACTGTCATTTGGTTAGGGTCTAATGATTTTATGTATGTACATCCATTAAAGATCACCTCACATGCAACCCAATCAACCAATTTGGCATCACATAATCTTCTAATGTCCCATTTTCACACTTTTATGGAAAATGAATTGTCTTTTCAAAATTGTTTTTTATATGTAAAGATAGAGAAAAAATCCGAATACTTTTTATGTTTTCGTACTTTAATTTCTGATGAGATACGTATAAATTGTTTGATTTAATTTAATCAAATCAATAAACAAAAAAAAGTTTGCTCAAAACTCAAAAGAATATGAAAAACTATGTCTGAAAACACTGACCGGAGCTAGCCTTGGCACACCCTCAAGGTAGTTCCAGAAAGGTTTTTTTTTAAAGTAAAAATTTGATTTTGAAGCATTATCAAATGAAAAAGACTTATCACAAAGGGGTTGTTACTGTCGGTAGTGATGGTGAAGTATTGTCAAATAAATTTTGTAACAAACTTGAAGCGTAACCATATGAATTACAACCAAGTTCTTGGTGCAATCATCAGAGCTTGTGATGATTTATGTTGTTAGTTGATAGCAAATTCGATGAATCTTACCCCTAATCGGTAAGTTGTTCAAGATTTCTTTATAAGAATATCACACTTTTTAGAGAGATATTTAAAAAGGGTTATACATAACTTCATGTTGTGTTAAGGTAAAACAAACGCTCTCTTCTCCTCTCCCCAAAAACCTCTCATCTCCCTTTGAAAACCCTAGTTTCAAAAATGTCGCCGCCGTCTCCTCCCTTCTCCGGTCGTCGGCGTTGGCCGACGGTCCGAAGGACCTCTCCTTTCTTTCTTTCTTCTCTTTTTGAAGTGTTGTGTTGAGGTTCTACCTTCGTCGAGTCTGGGTCAAGTGTTTGTTGTTCGATGGTTGCTGCGATTCAAGAGATTATGGTTCGAGGTTTGTTTCGAGTGTTTGTAGTTCGAGGGTTGCTGCGGGGTCGAGTGTTTTGTGGTTTGAGGATTTCTACGGTTTCAGAGATTATGGTTCTAGGTTCATTTCGAATGTTGTTGTTTCGAGGGTTGCTGCGGGGTCGACTGTTTGTGGTTTCGAGGGTTGCTGCGGTTTCTGAGATTATGGTTCGAGGTTTGTTTCGAGTTTTGTTGCTCGAGGGTTGCTGCGGGGTCGAGTGTTTATTGTTCGAGGGTTGATGCGGTGTTCGAGTGTTTGTTGTTCGAGGATTGATGCGGGGTTCGAGTGTTTCTTGTTCAAGGGTTGTTGTGGGGTCGAGTGTTTGTTGTTCAAGGGTTGATGCGGTTTCATAGGTTGCTGCGGGTCGAGTGTTTGTTGTTGAAGGGTCGAGATTTTGGTTGGGGGTTCGGTGGAGGGTCGTTGGTAAGCAGGTGTCGAGGTTCACATTGGTGGTTCGTTGGGCAGGGAGTTCGCTGCCGTAGTTTACACTTTTCAGGTCTATGTTGAGGTTTGTTGGCTCGAGCTTTTGGAGATTGGAAGTGGTTCGGGTGACTCAAATGTGGTTCGGTATGATTCTGAGTGGGTTCGGTCGCGATCCATTTTGGTTTGGGTGGTTTGATTGTAGTTTTGGTAGCCAAGTCTCGTGGTTTCAGAGGTGGAATCTTTTGGATGTCATAGTTGGTGCGGTGAATCTTGTGGTTTCGTGTCTTCGGTCGCAAAATTTTTTCTAGCTTAACCTTATTCCTGTGATATTCCAACAGTCTGTAGCGGTTCCCCATAATCTGCTCCAACATCTCGTATTGCATCTCACCTGGTAGCATGGAGTGGCCAATGCTAGTTTTGTTCGTGGTTTCGGGGATTTCATTTTCGGTGTTACGGTCGAGGTTGGCTTTTTTCGAGTTCACCGGGTATCTGCCCTTAAGTGGTTTTGCGAGTTTTTGGTTTGGGTGGTCAGATCGTTCTTTTGTGTTGGGTATTCTCAGGTGTAATGTTCAGTGTAATGGTGGTTTAAGTTCTGTGCTTTTGAATTGTATTTCTAGCATCTTTCTAGTTATTTTTTTTAATATATTGCCTTTCAAAAAAAATAACTTCATGTTATATTAGAGTTGGGATCTACAACGTCTCGGAACTCGATACATTCTAAAAATAATGAATGATCTCAGGCAAAAAATGGTTAAAACAAGAGGACCGCCCTCATCGAAAATTCTCATTCCACCTTTGTTTGCAAATAACATATTGTGCGTTTGGTTATAATGTTTTTCTATCCGAAAATCAAGCTTCTTGAAGCTAAAAAAAGCAACCGCTCAATATCAATGGGTTGGTTTTGGGTCCGGCCATCTACACCATTTATTTATTTTTATTTACTTTATTGTGTAGGATTTTATGGATGTTGGTGAATAGGAGAGATTCCGTATGACGTGTAGCTCAGTTGGCAAATGGGCTAGCCGACTTTCCCCAAATACACGACAAATCCCGTGTTTGATCCCCCCCAATGCTATCCTTGGACGGCGAGTTTGCCAAAAAAATGTCCCCTCAAATTGGTGTCCTTGGAGACGGGTTACATGTGGGGCCGGTTAGCGTTGCCGGTAATCAACTTTTTACCCAAATAAGAGAGTTGCCATTTACGCGTATGTAACGACTTAGGGGCTATTTGGCAATTACTGAATGGTTTAGTGCAAAATGATTAAGAGACTCTTATAATATAGTGCAAAATGAAATATAATTGTTTGGTAATTGTCCAGGATGTAATTAGGGCTCTTAATGGTTAAGGAAGGTTCATCGTACAAAATACAGTAAGAGGTAGACTTATTTTTTTATGCTAAACAAAATTCACCTCTTGACGATTTAGATGTTGCCTCTTAATGGAACTGTCAAGTGGTAAACAAACAATCCTTTAAGAGCATCTCCAAGAGCTTCCCCAAAATGGAGAAAAATGGGAATATGGGGATTTTGGACAAAAATTTTGCTCCAAGAGCTTCCCCAAAACTTTCTCCAAAATGGAGAAATTAGGAGAGAGAGTGGGTTTTTCTCCAAATATGGAGTTAACTCCAAAAATGATTACCAAATGAATTGATCAATAAATTTTTTTGAAAAATAAATATTTAATGAGAGAAATAATATATTAATAGATGATACAATATTTTAATATTGTTTTAGAGAAATTATAGGGAATTTGTTGGAGATGAATGCAATTTTTTTTAGAGATTTTGTTATTTGCTTCTCCATTTTGAAGAAATTATAGGGAAATTGTTGGAGATGCTCTAAAGTACCTTAACTTGATGGTGATATTTTTTTTGACTTCACGAAAATCAAGTAAAATGGAATGATAATATAATGATTTCGCAAGTATATACTCCTTAGAGCATCTCCAAGAGCTTCCCCAAATTGGGAAAAATGGTAAAAATGAGGATTTTAAGTCAAGATCTTGCTCCAACAAATTCCCTAAAACTATCTTCAAAATGAAGAAATTAGGAGAAAGAAGATGATTTTCTCCAAATTAAGATCAAAAGCAAGTATACTTGTAACCCTAATGTCGTCTTTCAAGTAATAAAAGTGGTAGAGAATACCGAGTATCGTCCACAGGGATTGTAGTAAAAGCTTAATAAAAGTAGAATGAAAGAAATGATTTCAGATGATGAATTGGAAGATTAAAATTGATTTGGATTGGATTTGTATGATTGTTTTAACAAAATAAAGAAAGCAGTATGGGTGTAAGATTTCTGGTGAGACATAAACACAAATTCAAGTGGACCAATACCTTTCAGTATTGTAGTTTGAAAATAACAAGTTCCACCATCTATTTTGAGGGTATTCCTGTCGGACTTCAATACCTGCACTGATGTTTAGATTCAACCCATATTTCTATGCAGTATCAGTACTAGTGGCAGTGCAGAGTAGAGTCCTCAAAATATATGGATAACAACTGTCGTTGTTTAAAATCACTCTGTCGAGCAGATTCCCATATCATTCAAGTTGGTGTGTTCCAAGTGGCTCCTTTCAGAGTCCGACTACACTTTAACATTTTGATAAGCGACCAACCCGTCGAGAATTAATCAATTTAAATAAAATAGTTTACAACTGTCGTTGTTAGTAATTGTCACATATTACTTCCTACGTCATCCAAATTGATGTGCATTCAATGGCTCCTGTCAGAGTCCATGGCACTTTAACACTTTTCAAAGTGATCAACTTGTCAAGAAGTGTTATATGGAGTTATAAAACTTGAAATGAAATGATGGAACATTGTTATTAAGAAACAATGTCCACCATCCTTTGGGTTATAATCTCACCATTTGCCTCACACCCACACTTAAGAAATTTAGCTACTCATACTGGAAAGTAAATATACGAAAATGTAAATAACTGAAAGTAATTGCATAATTCTAAGTGCGGAAAATTAAATTGCTGAAATTAAAGACAGAAATTAAATGACATAAAATAAATTGCGTAAAGTAAATGACTTAATAGTAAAATGCAGAAATGTAAGTGCGGAAAATTAATTGCGAAAAGTAAATTGCAGAATTTAAAGTGCGGAAATTGAAATGCAGAAAATTAAAGTGCGGAAATTTAAAGACAAGAAAAATAAAAGAAAGGAAAGGTGCAAAGCATTAATCTAGATCACTTATGTAATTTCACCAAGGTACTTGAGATGATCAAGTACCAAATATTTTTAGAACTTGTCTTGGTTGTCACCCCAAGATTATTACAAACACTTACACTAACCCCTATTTATACTAACAATAGAGGAGATCCTACAAGGAAGCTTCCAACAAACTTGGCCACCAAGTTTGCCAAAAAGTCCACAAAAGTACACAACAAACTTAACTAGCAAGTAATTAAAACAAGAAAATTAAGTCTTCAAAAGTCTTTGGCAGCTTCCTTCTGCAGATTACAAAAGTCCGTTAAGCCCAAATTCCCACAAATTTGATTCCAATAAGCTCGCCAAAAAGCCAAAAACACACGGCCGCAATCTTTGTCCCAATCTTTGTAAAACACAGATCTGTCAAAACACCTCAAGAATTATACTATTGGTACCAAAACAGATTCAAATCATAACTTTTAGCTTCATGACTCAATAAATAGAAAATAAGAAACAAAAGACTCAATTTAGGGATATATAAGCAAAATAAACTATCCTAAAGGTGTAAAAAGAGTGCTTTAACCATCGATTTCTCAATGGTTATCATAAGTGTTTTATAAATATCTTCTTTACGTAACTTAGATCCTCCAATTATTTAGGTATCAAAGATGGTTGCTCAAAAGTTAAGTAGAAAACAAGAATACTTTAGTTGTTTTTTTAGAGAACATACATGTGAACTTTGAGGTGTTTTATGTCAAATAAAAGTCATATACTTCTCCAAAATGGATGACTATGATCTATTATGTCAAAGGTTAACAAGTCAAATTAATAAATAAATAAATAAAAAGATTGCAAAGAGGAGATCAAAGCAAATGGGTCCAATCGGTCAAGTTTTTTTGAAAGTCATCCAAAATATAGTGTTTTTTGAAAGGCATCCAAAATATATTGTGTATAATATTCAAAAACCCGAAAGAAAATATGTTAATATATTAATTCTGTTAAAAGTAAGTCTTATTACATGCTAAAATTTTATTATTTAAATCTAAAATCCATCTTAAGTCGTCTGTTTGACCTACAAATATTTTGTCATACCTAACTTGGGGGAATGGAATTTGAAGTCTTCAATAATCATGAAATAAGTAAACTTTTGAACTATCCCGAGTTACATAATTAGACTATAAGCATGACCATAAAAAAGACATTATTTTATTTTGGGATGTTTTTTGAAATAAATAAGTAATTTCTTTGATCCATACTCATAAATCAAAAATAACAAGTCTTTTTATTTAAATGAACAAACTATTGGACTCATGTTACACGTAAGAAAATAACTAAGTTAGATGAGTCACAAAACCGACAAAGTTTTTAGATTGATCAAAAGATGTTAAACTAATAATATTGTTCTCTATCTATAAGTTGTGTCCATATATATGAATTTTTAAATAACTAATAATATTAAATATGATCAATGAAACTATTTATTAAGTTAACGATCCAACTTTTTGTAATAGAACAATTTATGTGATTGCAAATACTCAGATATGCTTGGTATGGTATAATATAACGATTGTTCTCCATCTCTGGTGTGTAGCTCAGTTAGCAAAAAAGACGAGGTGACTTTGTCCAAATACAAGACAGATCCCGACCCATGTTAGCCTCAACCTTGAGTGAGCCATAAAAATGCCCTTCACATCGGTGTTCTTGAAGGCGGGTTTTATATGGGGCCGATTAAGATTGTCGAAAATCATTTTTTTTTTTACCAAAATAACTCATGATCCTATATCAAGTAACTATTTCTAAGATATTTAAGATCACAACTCACACTATGTTAATTAGATAGAGAAACCCATTCCTCTTTCAGATTTCCCTACCTTTTGCTTGATGAACTACCTTCAAGTCGTCGTCGGTTCATGGCTTCAAACCCACATGTTGTCGCTACGGCTCCCCCACAACCTCATTGCATAATAACTATTTACATCCTCTAATATCAAGCAAACACTGTCAATATAGTTATAATTCACATTTCTTATCATTTTCATTCCATAATACAAGCGAACCCCTTTATAAAGTATATTTAAAAACACTTTTAAATCATTCCACATGTTTCAATTTTAATTATTGTTTTGACACACCATCAATATAATATAACATCAATATAATATAACTCGAAGTGTGGTTAACTCACTAACATATTTTTTCCTATTGTCATTTATTTAGAAATAAACAATGTTTTAAATGTAACTACAAAAGTAATATTTTTAAATAATAAGTTAGTGTTTTTAACAATACAATTTTGGATATTGTAATCATTTGACTACAGTTTGAATAATATTTGATCCATCTTTTATTTTTAGCTAATTTTTATAAATTTAATAATAGTAAAATATAATCAAAATCAACCAACTTTAAATAAATTCATTTAAATTGTTACTTTAGCATTGGTGGTAAGTATTCTCTAATAGAATAAACTGAGGATATGGTTGATGTTGTAAATTTCATGTGATAAACGTTTTATTGTTGCCGTTTACGTGTAACTCGATTGGCTCAAGAGATAAGAAGATGTTTGCTTCAAAAGCTGTTGGTTTCAGGTTAAAATCTGGACCCTCTCATAAATCTTGTTGACGATTAAAATTTTAGATAGCTCACTGATACCGAATCGATTGGTTGGGTGCCATACAAAAACGTTTGAAATTGTCGAAACTCAACATTTTGCTCAAATATAAAGGATTTATTGTTTTTGGACAATTATTTCGATTAGTAAGAACCAGTGTTTTAAAACCCAGGTCGACCCAGCCGGTCGAACAGGGACCTGGGGAAGAGACTGGGTGAACTATGACCGGGTTTCTGGCTATTTGTGACCCGTTGTGACCCGCCCGGGTTTCACACAAAACCGATAGTTGAATCGGTGGTTAAACCGGTTTTCATCAAAAAATGTATTTGGATTGATGAAAAACTTGTGGTTATATATGTTTTTTAATATATTTGAATTGATGCAAACTTGTTGTCATGTTATTTTTAATATTTGAACTTGTAGACATCAATTCTTGGCTTTGTGTGTGTGTGTGTAGGAAAATAGAAAATACAAGGAAATTTTTGAAATAGGTTTGACCTGTGATCCGATCACCACATCAGTTCAACTTAAAAACCAGGTTTTAAAACATTGATAAGAACCAAGGTTCAAAATGGCGTAAGTCATGGCGTGACGGCGATGTCAAGCCTCAAGTCTTAGAAGACACGACGAGGACGTGACGTTATTCAACGCGTGACTTATGACGGCAAATCTTTATATCATATAAATTATTATACGTGTAAACATATATTTTCTACTATTATCCAATGAATCAATGAATTTAAATGATTTAAATTAGGTTATACATTTAAAACTAACAAATAAAACATCAAAAAAAGTAAAAAAAATCGAATAGTACGTTACAAAAACCCCGTATTAGGTCATGACGTGCTATGGACATAACATGACGTAAAACACAAGTCTTAAGTCACGACACGCCATGACAACCGTTACAACAAGCTCTTTTAACAACGATGATAAAGAAGAAGAAAACGACCAAACACAATTCCCCCATAAAAGCCATGCTCTACCCATACCCTACCCTACCCTACCATTCCAAACCCATTCGCAAAAAAGCCCTAAAAAACAGTCACAATCACCACCGCCACGGCCACCGCCACAATGTCGTACAATGCCACCCACCGGCGGAACCTATCGACTCCAACCACCACCATCCATCACATATCCACTCACTTCTCAAGATTGTACCTCAATCACAAACCTCATTCCTTTGTAAAACCCATTGCCACCCATCTCCAACCTCAATCTACGCCTGTTTCCCAAGGTTCCACCGCCGTATCTTTGACCAAGTCGCAGAGTCAAAGAAACCCCTGTTATATTAAGGAGGATCCACATAAAGAGACCATCAAGAAAGCCATTGTAATTAGCAGCAAAGAACCCACCAAGAATCTTGAAGGGTGTGTTAATTTAATTTCAGATAATCAAGAAAATGTGAGGAAATTACCACAAGGGTATGAGGTAAAAAAGAAATCTTTATCATCAATTGGGATGCACAGGGGTAGAAGAAGGTCATTTGGGTGTAGCTCACAGGTTGAACTAGCTGATTTCTTGGCTTTTAATGGTGTCAAAGTGATATCTGCTGATATGCCTCCATTCATGCAACTTCATGCTGTGGATGTAACAAGAAAGACTTATGATAGCTTGGAGAAATTCACTGCCAAATCCCTTGCTTTGACGCTCAAAAAGGTAAAAATTTAACCTTTTTTGACCTTTAATCTCTTCTTGATAACACAGTTTTGGTTGATCAATGCATTTCTGTCATGATTTTTATGTTTGTTTACATATATATACACACATAGTGGAAAGTCAAATGCGAGCTCAAATTTGGTTGTGAACGAGAGGACAAATGAGAGTACGACATGTGTCTTAAACGTAAATTATTCAGACCGAGTAATGCAAGAAATATTCATTATTCAGACTGAATATAGTATTTATTCGGTCCGGATAAATATTATTCAGACTGAATCTAGTACTTGTTCGGACCGAATAAATCGAATAAATATTATATTCAGTCTCAATATGATACGTGTCGTGCTTTCAATTATTCTCACGTTCACGACCAAATTTGAGTTCTAATTTGAACCAATCCATATATATATATAAGTATATATATATATATATGCTTACGTAGCAATCAATGAATAAAAACAATGCCATAAAGACTTGTACATAAGTTGTACCAAGTCTAGTTGGAAAAGGACATGACATTGGTTACTGACATGAATAGAGAACTCAGTACTGTATGAAACGTTTTTTTGAGCAATCATATTGCTGTTAAATTGATTGGTTGCAAGGATTCAAGTTTGAGCTCGTTTGGTGTTATTATTTATGATAGGTAATTACAACCATAACCAAAATTGGAGCTACCCATTTCGCAAAAATAGGTTTTTGCAAAATAAATAGTTATTTCGTGCTTATTGGAAAAAAGTCGGTCGGTCATTTTGTGATGTGTCAACTTCAATTTTCGCTATTTTAATGACTACCCCTTATAATTTTTGTCTGATTCCATTGGACATTATAATCCCTGTTGTGGGTCATGTTAATTTTCTATAAATGACCGATGAACGTATATCTCATATGTAGAAAAGATAGAAATCCCTATAATTGTTAATTAAGGTGTGATTTAGTGAAGTAAGACTCTTGTGTTTTTGGCAGGAGTTTGATGGAGTTTATGGAGCAGCATGGCATTGTATTGTTGGATCAAGTTTTGGGTCATTTGTTACACATTCAGTGGGTGGATTCTTGTATTTCTCCATGGACCAAAAGCTATTTGTTCTCTTATTCAAGACTGCTGTTCAAAGAGCATTTTGACCACAACATTTTGTGCTAATCAAACATCATACGACACCCGTTAACCCATTCCAATGGTCGATACTCGTTTTAAATAACCTAATTCATGTGGGTATTTGATAAATTACCAGATAAAAGAGCCGGTAGTTGCGGAAAAAGTAACCTGCTTTGTACATTCATCCATTTTGATTTTAGGCATTTTCTTTAGTAGTAGATGTCCGTGTGGGTCAACCTGTGTACACTTTAAATAATTCCACAGGCCCTAGAGATACTAGTCAGGAAAATACTCAGTGTTGCTATCAGATTCGAACCCTTGTCTGTTTGTATAAGTATATCAGTTTTATGTCATGGGATCGGGGGTTGCATAAAACGAGCAAGGAAACTAGTCAAGATTTTCATTCGAAAGGTTTGATTTTATATGGTATATATTTAAACAATATATTAAGATTAATAACAGATTCTTGGAATGAAATCGTGGTTTCCATGTAGGGTAAGTTTTGATGATACATGTCTGTATACTTTATGAAAGCAATTAATAATTCTTGACAATAACGTTTTTTTCCAATTCAAAAATCAATATTAAACCTTAAAGATTTGCAATTATTTGTGACAACCAAAATGGTATAAGCCTTTGCAAATACAACTCAAATATAAAGGATGGGAAAGGATCATACGAGAAACATCCCTCTTTAAATTTGTGGACCACATATGATGTGGGTCCCACATAATATTAAATCATTTCTGATTTAATATTAAATCAGAAATAATTTAATATTATATGGGACCCACATCATATGTGGTCCACAAGTGTCCCTTTATTTCTTTAAATTTACAAAATTCTTATTTGAACCTTCTTTATGTAGGCATATCCAAGAAATGAAATATCATAATATATTTTTTCTTTTTTTAATTATAAAATAATACGATTTTATTAAAACCACATGTTTTTTATCAATCAAATTCTCATTTTAATTGAAGATTATGCAAATGCTTAAATATTAATTCGAAATTGAGACTATACAAGTGCGTAACTCCGGTTAAAATATGAATTTGGTTTAAAAAATGGCTAAAAAAGTGAATTTGGTTGACAATATTGACTATTTTGTTTAATTTTGACAGTTGCAATGTGTTGAGCTTTCTTTTGTGTATTGTTCTACTTGAGCTGTTCTTCATCTCTTTGGTAGAGAAAGACCCTACTGTTATTATTCACATGTGATGATCATGATCTCCTCAGTAGAAAATGAAGGAAAATGGCATTAATGTTAAAATTATCACTTAGAATAACTAAAAACTTACAACATACATATAATGGAAATCAGTGAAGCTGAAATGATGGTCTACAATTGGGGAAACTCTCAAAACCTGTTTCAGGTTTCTGTTGTTATGTCCTCAGATGTACGTAGCTTTCGAAGATGTTGAGCTATCTCTGTTAGAAGTTTAGCTCCTGTTTCACCCTTTTCAAGTGTCATTGCAGTATGCTTCAAGAATCCACTATCTGCTTCTAAGGCTTTTAATCTCTCCCTTATTAAAGATACTTCTCTTTTTAGTGTTGCCCTATTCTCTTCAGCTGCCAAAATAAGAACATATAGTTAAGTTAAAAAAGAAAGATAGTCATATATATGTGTATATAGTGGGAGGTTCAGGAGAAAACGCTAAAAAAAGAGAAAACTAATGAAGAACACCCTGAGAGTCCGCCATCTGGACGGTATTCTTTTCCTATGCATCAATGCATATATATGCATTAGAGTGCATATGCACAAATGCATGTTACCAGATAGCGGCCTCCCAGAGTGTTCTTCAGTTATTTTTTTAGCGTCTTCTCCTGAACCTCCCTCTCTGTGTGTGTATATATATATATATTACCTATATCTTTATCTTCTTCATCCCATTCATCATCATCATCAGATAACTGGATGTGGTTTTCTAGATTCTTCAACATACTGTAAAGTTGATATTTTTCATTTTCGAAATCGAACAATGATTCCTCATAGGTGTCGTTTTCTACGTATCTTCCAGAGTGGCTCTCACCATCTTCATTTCTCAAAGGACTTTCTTCATGATCATGAGCACTTGCCAAAGGGGTACCAGTCTCATCATGATCATGATCCCTTCCTAAAGGGCTCATGGGATCAGCATAATCCCTTTCCAACGGGCTACCGGTATCCACATAATCCCGTTCTTCTAACGGGCTCCTCGTATCCACATAATCCCGTTCTAACGGGCTACCCGAATCGTCAAAATCTCTTCCCATTGGGGTCCCGGTTTCGGATTTCTCACCGAAAGACGATAAAGTTTGAGATTTCCACTCTTGGTAATATTCATCAGCATCAGCTTCACAATGGTCGCTACCTACTTTCCTAATTTCTCCGTATCTCTCTCTGTAACTCTCGAGTTCTGATTCCATAACCTTCATTTGTTCATCTCTTTTAGCTACCAAATCTTGAAGTATCTGAATGGCTTCTTGATCGTATTCAGCTTGTTCTTCCATCATCCTTTGATACTGTAATGCCTCCATTTGGACAGCCGCTTTTTCCGCTTGTAAACGTGTGATCATAGCCATCGCGTTGTTGGCTGCAACTGCAGCTGCACTTCGTTCTTCTTCGAGTTCCATTGTTAACGTTGCGAGATTCTTTCGGTCTATACGGGCTTGTTTCTTTAAGCACTGAAGACTCGAAGACTCACCCTCTCCTGATGATTCGTCGTTATTTATCTCCATTGACCCATCGGTTTTTTCCAGTGACGGTTTCTTCGGAGTCTTGTTTGCCCATCTAGGACTGACTGCGGTTGACTCATTCAGTGGTATCCCAAAGAATTTGTTGCTCTTAATCAAGTTTGGGGTTTTGCAAGACTCATCATTCATATCCTCTGAATCTGGTAGCAATTGCATTGTTGCAGATTTCATGTCTTCTGCACAAACATTCGTTACAAACTTAATGAGCTTAACGAGTATCCTAACTTATTCGGTCAGCTATACATCGACTCGACTGTATGGTAGTGGCTTAAAGATATAGAAAATGACTTATTCAATAAGCTTTTAGGGGGAGCTTTATGCATAAAACCAAGTTTTGCTAAACCTACCCTTCGCAATTAAAAAACACGCTTCTTCCATCTAATCTATGAAAAACTCTCTCAAACAAAAACTTTTCAGATTAATCCATACAGACAACTTTAACTGTGTATGTAAAAGTCTTACAATAAGATGTTAGGATGTATTTGGGCATCTTCAACAATTCTTTTATTGTCACTTTTAAAATAAAATGTCATGTTAGCTTTTTTTTAAAGACACTTTTAAGAAGTGTTTTACGACATTTAAGCATTATACGCAAAAAATATAACTCACTTTTAGCATCATTGTTAAATCCGAAGTCGTACTCTGACATATCTGGTTCGTAATCAGACACAAATCTAAGCTCGGTATATCGCGAATCCTCGTTTTTCCACACGTTTGGCGTGAAACACATTCTAGGAGAAAGATTTGCCGCTCTAGGAGAAGAACCCGCTGCCGCTAGTCCTCTCGGAGAAGAAGTCGCTCCAAGAGCACGAAGGTTCGAGAAGCTTCTAGAAATACCTTTAGAAACAGCTCTCGTTTTCAAAACCTCACCACAACACGAACACCGATTAACGTCAAGCATGCCGTTGTTATTATAGTCATTATTATTAGCCGTCGTTTTCACCGGCTTCATAACCGTCTTCTTATTATCGTCTTTCGTAAAAACAACGTTGTTGTTGTCGTTTTGCCAACTTCCGGGAATCGGTTTAATATTGTTGGTATTATTATCGGATTCTCTTTCGGTTATTGCAAACGAAAGAAGACAACCTTCACACATGGTTTGAAGATCGGAGAGTTTTCGGTGGACATGGCAATAAGCCAAAGAAGATATGTCTTTTTTGTGACATTCGCAAATGGAGTCATTATAGTACGTATGTGGGTCCTTACCGACGAGCGCATGGTCGACCCGTGTGCACAAAACACACGGTGGTTCGAGCTCGAAGATATTGGCAAACGTACTCGATATAAATGCAAGAAAACCATCGATATAAAGAGATGCTATTAATATCCATTCAAGAAAAGCCCATAAGAGGAATTGTGGGAATCCACCGAGTTCTTGCACAACGAACATCTTGAACGAGCGTTTAGATGATGCCATGAAGGTTTCAATATATATGTATATATATATATATGTATATATATATATCTATTGGATTCGATGGTTGTGGAATGACAGAGAAAGAGATGAAATGATCAAAAACGAAGAGATCATGATCCACCTCCTTCTCTCTCTAGAACTGTTTGAGGAGAGAAAGAGAAAAGACAAAGAGATAGGTTTTTCGTAGAATAACAAACGAGATTTCAAGATTTCCTGCGGAATTTGGTGGAAATTGTAGAGACATATTTTGTTTCCAAAAATACAAAGAGGAACTTTTTTGCCTGAATTAACGTTTCATCATGCACTTTTTCAATCGCACCATGTATAACCACATGTCACACCCAATAAATATATTTCAACTTTCTTATTTTTAATGAAAGTCTCTCAGTTAAAAAAAATTAATATATAAACTATGGAAATTTTAGAGATTGGTTAATTGTATTATTTTAAAGTGGAAAAAAAGACATAAATTGGTTTTATCGTTCTCAAACCTTACGTCATTCAAATCCATTGCACTTAATGTCGTTGCTATTCCTTGTTGTCCATTCTTCATCTGTTTTCTATCACTGACCAACCTGTCACCCTTGCTATTTATCACTCTTTTTTCGATCATTTTTTGTGTCGATTCTTCCTCTTTATTGATCCATCTATACATATTTTATTAAATTGATGTAAAGAAGGGAGAATCAAAAGATAAAAAAAAACAGATAAAAAGGAAAGAGATCGATGGCAGGGGCCAACGACGGTGATGTTCGGTATGGAGAATGGTGTTTATTTATTCAAAAATATGTTAACGGAAATCATTTAAAATGAGAAAGTTCAATGATTTAATTAATTTAAAAAAAATAGTTCGGTGACTTAATTATTCCAAAAGAAAAGTTCGTTAGGTTTTTTGGATTTTTTCCTTTTTTAAAAAGTTATTTAAATTATAACATTTTGGTTCGATTTTAGTTAGATAAACTAACAAAAATGACCGAGGTAAGAGGAAAAATGTCAGACCACTTGCTACATTTGTTATGGAACTTCTTTAGACGGTGATTCAGAGTAGTTTGTACGGCACGTCAAAACTTTGTGAGGTACAACTAGTAGTAAATTATTATATCAAAACTTCGTCCTCAAAAATTGCAACAACTTTCATTCTAAGACGTCTCTAGAAAATTGCAATATTTTTCTTTCTAAAATGATCTCAAGCAAAAAATGTGTTATTGGATTATCTGCTTTTCTCGTTATTTAGTGATTTTTTTGACTAATATGAAGTCAAATATCACACTTTTCATGAGCAAAGGAGTATACAATTGCTTGCATTAGGAAAAAAACAAGGAAAACGAAGAAGGTTGGTTTAACAAAGAGAAAGGAAGTTTGACCTGTAAAAACGACGACTGAGTTGGCTTGATCAACAACGTTGGAGTTTTTCAAATAGTAACAACCATGAAATGAAGAGTGGACGTAGCATATAAAACACACATCCATTAAAAACTAAGTAAATGAATTCAAATGATCATACCTTAAAGAGATGATTGATTTGAAAAAGAGAAACTGATCCTTAAGTTTCTTTGCTTCTCTATACCACTTGATAGACCTTGAATTCGTACCAAAGAAGTTTTCTTTTTAGCGTAAGCATCCATCCATGTTTTGTTCCAATAAGATGGTAAACCTAATGGTTTTCATGATTTGAACTAGACGAACAAGTATGCTATATAAGTTAATTATCAAAGTCATATTAGCATTCTAATATGGACAACTCTAAATAATGAAATGATTTCGACATCTTATTTCTCTCAGTGACCAATTTTTTTTCTTTTGGGATCAATAAGCATCACTATTTAACTACAAGTCCACAAACAAATGCAAGGGATCGAAGGTAACTAATTAGAAAAGTAGTTCTTAATCTCTTTTACTAATCGAAGTTAAAGCATGAATTCTACTACAAGATATTACTTGGGATTCCAATCATCAAACTCGAAAACTAAATTATGTTTAGTAATCTCAAAAACTCAAGACACCAAATCGTACAAAACAAAATCCACAAACAATTTCAGGGGATTGATGGATGTGGGAGCAGAAAAAGAAGAAAAAGAGGTAGAATGTATTACAAAGTAACGTTTAAAAGGGTGCAATTCTTTATATGGTTAAGAGTGTGAGTTATATTGAACATTAACTCAGCAAATTCAATAAAATCCAAAAAGGGCTCAGATCTCTATAAATGCAAAATGCAAGAGTGTGCTTAACAAGACCCGAGAGCCCAAGAAGAGAAGCCTATCGATTGCAGTAATCTTTTTTCTGAATTCATAGAAAGAAACCTATCATTCTCCTATAGGGACATTAGTGTAACTATCTACATGTATAAATAATCTTCGTTTTCTTCCTTGTATTTGATATGTCGAAAACATAAATCAATAGGAGGATTCATTTTTTTCATTTCATACGCTCATCTTCATCCATATATCAATCCTAACACAAATCGATCCTAACACAAATCATTTCAATACTATTGAATGACCCATTACCTAATTGAACTTTGTTTGAAATGATCTATAAGTTCCTAAGATTACTTAAGATGGTGCAACCAACTCTTCGAAATACAAGTTGAAACATTCCTAGCTCGACCTTCGAGCAAACATCTAAAAGATCTCATAAAGATATTCACATGGAAGGACTTCGGCCGATAGATGGGGTGTTTTTCTCTTCGAGAATAGAAAATATGAATTACTGAATTATACCCGTTTGCAAGGGCTTCATCCAGAGAGCAAATGACTTGAAGCCTTTGGCCACGGTCCATTAGTATTATAGGTAATCATTCACCCCCTCTACATCGAATACGCAAGCCACTAAAAACATACAAACATTTTTCAAACAATTTGATACATGTTTAATCAATAGTTTTGAACTTGAATACATACATATATTTTCAACAATTTGAACTCTTGTCTATTGTTTTATATAGCAAACATCATTTTCTATGTCTAAACCAAATTTTACTTTCCCCAATTAGTAAGAACCGAATAAATTGAAACGATGTACTGATTATTTCCAAAAAAAGAACAACCTTAGGCTTCAAAACCATGTTCCTAACTCCAAAAATAACGTTTTAAGGATGCTTTGATTTGTAATCATATAATAAGATATAATTTAACTTAACAATCTAAAATTACATTGAGTTGCCTGTTTTTTCAGAGTTAATGAAAACAATCAACTTATATGTATTTTGAGACAATTAAAATAAAATGAAAATTTTCCAACTTACACATTTGGAATAAAATGGTATCACAATCGACAGTATATTACTTGACATTTTTTTCAAATTTTACAAATATAAGTTTTTATTTTCATATTTGTCACTTCCTCCTTTATTTTTGATAATCTTTTATGACTTTTTTGGTTTGTAATTTGTAAATGTAATTTAATCACGAGCATGGCCAGATTACTTTATATTTGATTTCTGGTACTTATAAATTAATTAAATAATAATGAAAATAATATTTGATATAACAACATTGAAATTAATGAGATCGAGAATTTTTGATGAAATTCACGTCCCATGAAAAATACAACCAAACAACACACGATTTGAACTTGACGATTGTTTGACCCGACCCGAAAGAAAATTTGAACTTGACGATTGACCGATTTTCAAAGAAAGAAAGACAGATCAGATCTATCAGACGGCTGATAATTACTGAATACTGATTTCTTCCAACAGCAAAGCAGCCCAAATTCGCAAGAACCCTTGAAACCTCTTCACACGGGCGCCAAAAACCTCCAAAACATCATCACAAAAATAAACATTTATATATACCCATCTTCTTATTATTACGATTACGATTACGATTACGATTTAAGATACACCCAATTAAATCTTGTATCTGGGTTTCAATTTTCTTACAACGCCCACACCTCTCGATTTAGCGATTCATGGCGCTCGAGAATATTGTCAAAGAAGCATTGAACGCACTCTATCATCACCCAGATGACGCCGTTCGCTCTCAAGCCGATCAATGGCTTCAAAACTTCCAACGAACAATCGATGCTTGGCAGGTCTGTTTTTAGCTACTGATTCAGTTCATCAATTTCACTTCAATCTATATACATGTATGTTTTGATAATCAATTCGATGTTCAAGTCTTTCACCCTCTAGTTAATTGTATTGAATCAGCAATTTTGTTGTTGTTTCTAAATCATCATGTAGGTTTTGGTCATCTATCAAATGTGAAGTGTAACAATTTTGCACGTTTTTATTGATTGCTACCACTATATTGATTTAATTGTGCATAGATTTGAAGTGGGAAAGATCCTAGACATATCATCCACCGTAGCTAAATAGGATTGTTAGAACTTGGTAAAATTTAACATAGAATGGGAAATCTCTCAGTTGCAAGCTTTATGCTATAGGTAATATGGTTTCAATATTAGGTTTTGATGCCATGGGGGATAATTGTTATGGTGTGAAGGAAATAGGTATTGGAAGTTTTTTTTACCCAATGACCTTAATAAGGACTGAAATTAGTGTATAGATGAACAGATTTTTAGCTCACCGTTCTGATGCATATATTCCTTGGGGGTTTCTTCACCATGTATTCCTTGGTTGGGTTTGATGAGGCACACATGTGAGGGGGGTTTAGCAGTTTCTTAGCACCTAAGGCTTTAGTGTTTTACCCATGAGGATGCCAGATAATTCTTAGTTAAGTTTAGTGAAAAACTGAAAAATGGTGGTTGCCATAAAAATGAATGTAATACTGGTAAATGTTAGTGGATGAAGACTCTTACCGGGATAGCACTTACCGGGTAAGAGACGCTTACTAACAATCCATTTTGATGGCACTTGATAAGGTAAGTGAAGATGGTCACCTATGCCGGTAAGCACTTAGTCAGTAGCGTTTGGTAAACGGCCCCTAACTTGGGGGATTTTTGGTAAGGGTAATTGTATGTGCAGGTCCAAAATACAGTTGCTATATTAACTCAGTGTTTACAAATTACACCATTATCATTGTACCGACTGAGTTTAGACATAGTAACTCTTCTTTTATCAAGAACTTTATAATCTTTTATTTTTCATTTTTAATGCTACTCCATTATTCCTCATCATAACATAATAGAAATATGTCTAACTTCTGTTTTAGCCAAAGAGAACTCTGGCTAACCTGTAAAGATGAAGCTAGAGTTGGTTTTGGTGCATAAGCCTAGTGATGAGTGATTGATGATTAAGCTACGTTGTGTTATGGTAGAGCCACATATATAGCAAAAGTGACTTAGGGCCCTCATATTATATTTTCCATTCTGGCTGCTTTAGATATTTTTTTCTCAGAGTTAAATCAATGATGACTCATGGCTGAGTGATGGTAGTCTGAAATATAGTTGATTATTGAGAGTATAGTCCAATTGTTGATTCAAGTGTTCCTTACTGCAAAGGCAAAGGGTGCACACAAAGTAACTATGTTAAGTGGTTGGCTAACAGTTGGATATGGGTCACTTCAACTTGACCATTAATGGGTGACCTTTTGCTCTGCTCTAGATTTGCTTTTCTTTTTCAACCCAATGAGATACTCAGTGGGTGCAGATTTGGTTTTCTGAGATGCTTGTCCATTTAAATGTTTATTGCAATCATCTAGAGATGGGGTTTTAATGGTGCTAAACTAACCAAATCTAAACCCAATTTATTTTGTAAGACATGCATCTCTATGGTTTCTAATTACAAGTTATTCTCAATATAATATCAGAAGGCGCAATTTTACCCTATATATCTCCCAATCATGTAAAAGGGTAAACAGAGGAAAATAAGATTTCTAGATGTTTCAATCAGTTAACTTATCATAGCAATTGCAGTGGTTCCACATGTAGTTTTGGGCTCCTGTCAGGGGTCTGAATCAATTTAGATCTGGCTTCAGCTGTTCAGCATATAAAAATTGATATTATAGAAGAATGGCACATTAATCAGTAAACAAAACCGTTTGAATAATGTAAGCTTTAGACTAGGTCAGGTTCCAATGGTGTTTGATCATTGGTGTCGAAATATTGTTTTGCTGGAAAGTTTAATTTTCGTTTCATGATATGGGTTTTCTATTAATGTTTATTCCTTGTGCAAGTGCCTAATATTAGTTTGTGGTAAAAAACTTGGAATGGTATTTCCTTGTTGACATGCATGTCTTTCTCTAATTTTCATTTCTGGTCCTGAATAAATCTTCAACTATCCATTATGCCCTTAAACTGGGAATTTTTTTTTTATTGGGTGTGGATGGTAAGGCTGTTGTTGTTAAACTTGTTCTTATTTGATTCCGATGTGTTTGGCAAAGTTAGATTAAAATAAGTTGACATTTTCTAAATTTTGTCCAGGTATCTGATAATTTGCTTCACGATGCTAGTAGCAATGTAGAGACTCTAATTTTCTGCTCACAGACTCTCAGAAGTAAGGTAATTTCATTCATCTTCGCTCACCTTCTAATCAATCAAGGTATTCTTCTGTGTTATCTTCAAATATAATATATATATATATATATATATATATGCTTCAAAACATGATAACTGAAGCTAACTTTACCCATTTGCTATGGCATGGCATTATAGAGTGTAGCTATGTGCTTCAAACTTTCATGGTAATTATTTATTTACATTGATCCATATATGGTGCTTGCTTTTTATTTTTGTTAATAGGTGCAGCGCGATTTTGAAGAATTGCCTTCTGAAGCATTCCGTTCATTACGTGATTCATTAAATGTGAGTAAATACTTTTTTACCTTCTATGGAGCTTGAGTTAATGCTTTAGATACCATTTTAACTGGAATGGGGAAAATCACGACTTCCATTTTTATGGTTGTTTTTGGCTGCTGAATTATGTGAGGTACAACTATAGTATAGCATATTAGCATATACCAAAGATTTATCTTTAGAGGTTAACATTTCTGTAGGATAATTCATGTCAACTAATTTTGAATCCGACTTTTTTTTCATATTCGTAGTCTTCTGCATTTCATCTCTTGGAATTTTTTTTATGTAGTGAGCTTTTATGTTAATAGAATGTGGGGGTTTAACAACTGGATTTTTAACTGCAGAACTTATTGAAAACATTTCACAAGGGCCCACCAAAAGTTAGAACGCAGGTACTGTCTACTGCTTCTTAGATAAACAAAAGCACTGGCGAACACACTTTCAAGCACATAATTTGTCTGTATGAAAAGAATTTTGTTCTAAGATGTCTTATTATATAGATTAGTCTTGCTGTTGCTGCATTGGCTGTTCAAGTCCCTGCTGAAGATTGGGGAGATGGTGGCATAATGAATTGGCTCAGAGATGAAATGAATGCACATCCTGATATTGTTCCAAGTTTCTTGGAGCTTCTTAGAGTCTTACCAGAGGTACATATGCTGTTATCTACTTCTTCACTAATATAAAAGATAGATTTAGCACATTCCAGTATCCCGCTAGTTGCACATAACTTAGAAGTTGCACTTTTTTACGTTGGTTTCATGAGATAGAGCTGATGGCGAACATCTACATATTGTTTTCCAGTTAATCTAGTACTTGTTATTATCAAATTGGTTGTGGAGTTGCTGATGTGTGTATATATATACTATGTTCAAAAACCAGGAAATCTTCAATTACAAGATAGCTGCTCGTCCAGATAGACGACGAAAATTTGAAAATGAACTTGCCTCTACAATGGATGTTGCTCTTGGCATTTTGACTGCATGTTTAAACATCCCAGAACTGAAAGAGCAGGTGAGATTTTCTTATCTGGTGGTTTTGTCTTGTACTCACATTATTCATCTTTTATGGTGGAATCCCAGGATGTTCTTCAATTTTCTTTTTCTTTTTTTGAGGTTTTCCCTTGAACCTCCCTCTAGATGCTTATATATGCATATATGCAATTGTACATACATAGATATGCATATAGGGTTGGGTTCCGGTGAGAATGAACGTGATGGTGAGAACCGAGAAGGATAAGAAGGGATCTCCACCCTTGGATCAATCCTAATTGAAGAGAACCACTAGGTCAACACTAATGATATACACTGGACCAATTCTCTTCTAAAGCGCAATTCATGGGTTGTTTTGGGATTAAAAGTGATCAAGGGTCCAAATCCCTTTTTACACTTCACGATCCTTCATCTATGCATATATCTGCGCATCATACACACACATATATACCTATATATATGCATGTGTCTATATATGTATGTATGTATGTATGTGCATGCACATATGTACATATGCATGTGTGTATTTGTCTATATACATGTGTATTTATCTATATACACGTGTATATTGGCAAAATAGATAAAGTTTACTTACATGTTTCCTTTTCGATTGTGTCATCGTGTTAAATATAGTTACAAAAAATGATGTTACTAGAATAATAATCTAATGTTTTTGAATAAAGCGATTTAGGAGGTTGTAAGCATTTGAATACACCTTGATTGAGTTTTGACCCGTTCGATCAGAACATCATCAGTGCAATTGGAATAGTCAAGGTGGAGTTTTTTTTTCATGTGGAATCAAGGGTGTGCTTGTTAATCGTCTCACTCTTAAAACATTTTATATTTTCTCCCTGCCAGGGCTCAGTGATGATACTATACAGTATTATCCAGTTAGTTGGATTTTTATTTAATATTTTTAATCCTTATAATTGAAAAATCTTTAACTAATATGATCAAGACATGTCTGCATACTGACCATTTTGGTCAGTTCTTAGTATACTGGAAAAAGGAACACAAATGTCCTCTGAGAATGGTAAAGTAGTAACAGAATGTAGAACCCTACTGAAAAAACTTATGGAGTCTTGAAAACGAAAACCGGACTCCTGCCTTGAAAAGTGTTCCTAAAATAGGAACAGAGAATTTAGAAAAAAAACTGCTCTTATTAAGTACATGGAATTGTTTGATAACCTTAATAAAAGCAAAATCTTAAAAAATGAGCTATCTGTGCCACTGCAGCAACCTGATACCAATAATATGATCCATAGACAATAACTTGAAGTCAAATTCCCTTCTTCCTTTTCTTGTTGTATTATGTATGTGGATTAAACTGCATATAAGGGGCAAAAACACATTTAATTCTGCATGCTGCTGACTTATGAGATATAAAATTTTCTTCTCACTATTTGTACTTATTCCATGACCTTTTAATGAACCACACTCAGGCTTTGGAGGCTTTTGCATCTTGGCTTCGATTAAGACATAGGTATGCTTCCTTATCTCCTATTTTCTTGATCTTTGGTGTCTCAGAGGTGCTTAACTGAATTACATAGTGCTGCTGATTGTGTGTTCTCAATTCTCATTAAACGGGGATGATTTTTTTGGTTTAAATTGTTGATCACTCTAGAACTTACTTGACATTTGTTGCTTACAGGATCCCTGCATCCGTGCTTGCTACACACCCATTGGTGCTAACAGCACTCTCTAGCTTAACTTCTGATGTGCTTTCAGAGGCAGCCGTGAATGGTGAGATAGAAAAGACAGTTATATATTATTAATATGACTCCAGAGAAGTTGTTGCAACTTATAGGCATTTACAAACTGGTTTATGAGTCCCATTTTTCCATGGTCTTTCAACAGCAACAATGCACGATACTTTATAAAATCAGAAAAATATTTTTATGGTGTTCGATTGTTACACATCTATTTTTAGAACAGATCCTGTGTATTAGACACATATGATGCTAACCCCCGACTGGACTTCTTTAAAACCTTTTCTAATGGTAACAAAGAATTTTACATGTGTTTGTTAGGTTGATCATTACACTTGTTTCTAATGTATTATTGTTCACTTTTGCCTATTTGCAGTAATTTCTGAATTGATACATTACACGTCTGCAAGAAACTTGGAGGGATTTTCAGTTCAGATGCCTTTAATTCAAGCTATTGTGCCACAAGTTATGAATCTAAAGCCACAACTTAGAGATTCTTCAAAGGTACTGAAGAGGACTATATTGCCAAACTCTTGGCCTGCCACATCCTTTCACTTTTATATATGATACATGTTGATTGATCTAGCGAGAAGTGTGTTACTTCTTTACGATACAAACAAAAAGACACATGAAGTAATGATGGTCTGAGTCTGACGTATAATAAACTGGTAAATTTGTTTTCTTATTTGTTTTATAATGTTAAGAGAAGCCCTTTAAGGAACTATTGCCAAGAATAATAATCCTTATTATTATTTTTCTGTGATTGATGCTTCTGATTTTTATGACTATCACGATTTAGAGATTATCTTCCTAGACATTATTTTGCTGCTATTGGTGATTCCTATCACAATATATAAAACAGCTTAACGTTCTGCTATTAGTTTTTCTTATTTGTACATCCTTTTTCACTCTCTCTTCTGCCTATGGAAATTATTTAAATGGGTATGGGCGGGTGAACATGAACAAATTGTCTTCTTCAGGAAGTGATTTTCTACTTTTTTGTTTTCAGGATGAGGAAGATGTTAAGGCCATTGCACGATTATTTGCTGATATGGGTGATTCCTATGTTGAATTGATTGCAACTGGTATGATACTTACCCATTGGTTGGTTACAGAAAATGAGAAAATACTTTAAAAAAATTATACTTATTTTGATCTGGTATGTTAACTGATGTCAACATCAAGTACAGGTTCAGATGAATCAATGTTGATTGTTCATGCGCTACTAGAAGTTGCTGCACATCCAGAATATGATATTGCTTCCATGACATTTAACTTCTGGCACAATCTTCAGATTTGCTTGATCGAGAGGTTAGTCCTTTTCAAGTTCTCACTTCTTTTTATTTATAGAAACCAAATCTTTGACACAATAATTATTATTTTTTGTAGAGAATCCTATTTATCACTTGGTAACGAATCATTAATTGAAGCGGAGAGAAATAGGCGGGTGCAGGTTTTCCGTTCATCATATGAATCACTTGTATCCTTGGTGAGTTATTGAAGTAGATCTTGTTCATGATGTTTTAGGTTCCAACTTACATTTATACAACCAAAAGACTAAGATTTTGGTTTTACTAGTCTATATTTTCAGGAAATTTGATCTTTTATTTTTCCAACAACTTTGGAAATGCAATATGTATTTTTTGAGCGGATATCATTAGCATGGTATCTGCTTGCTCGAAGACATCAAGAGCTTATAACCAGATCATATTTTTGTTGCTTACAGGTCAGTTGCAAAGTTCAGTATCCTCAGGATTACTCAGAACTTTCAAAAGAGGACCAGAAGGATTTCAAACAGACAAGATATGGTATTCAGTCGCCTTCTAATAGTTTTATGCATCCTCTAACATGTCTAAGGGGCTGTTTGGTTGGTTTTCCATTAAGTCCTGTATAGATAAATCAGTCTGTGTGGATTAATCTGTCGCAATAGATCAGGAAGATTTTTGTTTGGGAGGTTTTTTTCCTAGATGAAATGAGCATGTTTGTTAATTGGGAAGGGCAGGTTTGCAAAAAACTTGGCTTTCTACATAAAGCTCCCCCCTTAGAAGCTTACTGAATAAGCCACTTTCTATATCATTAAGCCATTACCAAACAGTCATGTATACCTGAATGAATAAGCTGTGAGTCCCATTAAGCTCATTAAGCTGCTAACAGATAGACCCTAACATGATTCTAGCTGAACTTGCTCAGACAGAAGCATCCGCTGCTAAATATATTCTTCTGTTTATTGTTGACCCTTTTCTTGCTTTGGCTGATAGTGAACTACATCAGCATGCATGATTTGGTGATCTCATCAGTTGGTTATCAGTTTCATGCATTCTAATTAGGAGTACCGTGTTTAGGAACTATAGTTTCTCACTTGTTAGTTTTATTGTTATTCCAAGCTATTAGACTTATTATTTGATCACATGTACTGTATCGCATATCCATAATCCATGTCTACAAATGTGAGTTAAATTGTATTTTTGTTGAATTTAATAAATCATGATTCCAGCTTCTGGTTGTTGGCAAAAGGCCCTGCCGAAAATTAGATGTGACAAACATGTTATTGATCTTTTCTTTTGTGGTTATTGATAATTCTGGGTATGAAATCTGGCTTCTAAACACAAACATAAAGAATACATTTTCTGGGATTCTTGTATGACATCATAAACAGAGAAGGCGGGCCTTTAATATTCTTATTGGGATATGCCACCTCTTTGTTTTCTAATTACATTTAATTTGTCATCTTTTTAAGGATCTTTATCTTTAATTTGATACGAAGTCCAGATTGTTAAACATATGAAACATAAAACCGGGCACTCATGTTTTGAGATTGTCTAACTGATATTTCAAATAACTCTTTACATTTATGACCTTTGTCATGTTTGCATGTGCTTTTACTTTCCGATCTGTATCTTTAAAGCATCTTATTGTATCGTACTAACATATTATTTGATTTTTAGCCGTCGCGGATGTCTTAATTGATGCGGCATTAGTTTTAGGAGGTGAACCAACACTTAAGATTCTGTACATGAAGCTTGTTGAGGTACAAGATTACTTGCTTTCATTATGTTAAATGTTCATGTTATCGTATTGTATCTTATATTCACTCCGGTGTGCTTAAGGGTTCATTGATTGAATTGAAATACTGTGAGAAAAAAAGCAATTCTCATATATTCATTGAATAAAATGTAGTACAAGCCCTATATATCTTCTAAATCTAACCACTAATTCCTTGATATTAAAGAATAGAATAACAATCAAACAATAAAATAAAATAAACTAAATAGATATTAAAAGCTAAATGAATTATTTCAACACTCCCCGGAAAAGTTCACTTGGAATTGAGTACTTCAAGGTTGGTTATTGGGAGAGACTTTTTAATTAGATTATCCTTAGTCTGGGGTCCATAGGAGTTTCTGCAAGCTTGCTCCCAAGAATCCCATTTTCTTTTAGCAAGTCTAGAACTTGTACTTTTTGATTGTGAAAATCCAGTTACGACCAACGATTTATTTCCTTGAGGCAGTTCAATCATCTGTGAGAAACTGAGAATCCATGTAGTATTTGACTCTACCTGATGATAAATAAAGCATATTTTTGTGCTTTTGAATCTCTAAGAAATTTTATAAAGCGGACTTCTAGAGACCCCCAACAACCAATCCTCACATGACTTGCTACGGATCCAACAAGAAAAAAAATTAGTTATGTGTCAATTGGACAAATCCACCCACAATAACTAGGATGACTAGCAGTTTGTGCGGTCAATCCCGTGGGGCCCAAATAACTCAATTTTCTTCCGTGAACCTTTTGTGTCAACGGATTAGTTCCACCCAACTTGGGATGATGGATTTAAATGGAAAAAAAGCTTTATAAGTAGCGTCAATGGAGTTGAGAGGAGTTTGTATCTAGGTATGCTTAAGTGATGCATACATATTTCCTCGAGGAGTTTGTATCTAGTTATGCTTAAGTGATGCATACATATTTCCTCGAGCCATTTTTCTAAACGAACCAATGCCAATCCAAACTGCTATTGGTATGAGTACATTTATTTTTGAAAAATTTAAACCATCAAGTAAGCCCATCCCAAATTATTATTCGAATCAACCGATTTGTTTCTGCCACTGTATCTCACGTTAACAACAATGTGTTGTTCTAAGGTATATCAAGGCCAAGACCAATCTCCAATTCATATTTCAGCGATCAATCACATCTTTGTTGGAAGACTTTTTTGGTAAATTCTTGATAAAACTCCAAAATAACATTTTATTTTGACCCGGTTTTTTATCATTTAGAAAAGACAAAAACAGTTCAAGATAGCAAACATTTTCTAGAATTTCTTTTATATTCAAACCCATAGCCGGAAATTGACCTAGAATAGATAGTTTTGTTGCCTACTCAGACAAACCAATATCCTTACTTTTCTATCGATCTCTGATGTTATGGTGCTAGTGTAGACCGAAATTCCGTTATTGTTCAATTCTAACCATTTATTATAAAAGCTCCGAGAGAAGTCATCAGAGGGATCTCTCCTAACAAAATTGTTTTTTTTCTTGGATGTACCTACGCCTATTGTTTTTCCAAATTAGTCATGGGTACATATAGTTTAGAAGAATATGCGAGTGATTTCATATTTCACGAGGGTTCTACGGGTTGATATCCTTCCAAAAATATTTGAAAGTCAATTTCTTGATTTGATATCTTTCCAAAAATATTTGAAAGTCAATTTCTTGATTTGTATCTTCAATTTTAGAAACTTAGATAGTTCTTTTGTGAACCTTGATCAATGAACCTACAAATTCCTTAAATGTATTTTGATTAAATCCAACTATTATGGACAATGCATCCATCCCGAGTTATTTTGTAATTGGTGGTGATTTGTACTCATTCATACTAAATTTTCCAAAAAAGCAGATAAATACCATTTTGGTTGGCTCGTTATCCATCAAATGAAATCCTATAGATCTAACAATGATGAAATTTCAATACTATGAATCTTTGACTGGAATAGGAGATAGTGTATTAAGATTTTCACTCAAATTGGCATTTTTAAGGGATGTGAATGAACGGAATTATAGAACAATCCTAGAAACCGAATCCCCCCCCCTACTACTATGTTTTGGGATTTTTTAGAATATCAAAACTGATTCCGTTTCTTATATTAAAATGTATAACCATTATTGATATTCTATTCTTCTTGAAATTTGAATACCATAAAACCATTTAAGTTTGTATTTATTAAACGTTAAACACGTGCAAAAATGGCCATGTCCGTCTTCTTCTTGACAATCTGACTTAGGGCGGAATATAATTACGCAATGTTTTGGTTAATCATTGCAAATCTGATCATAAAATCCTTGATAAGGAAAGAATCGACCATTGGTTTTCGGTTCGATTTAGAAACTTGATTTCGTTGGTCTTTCTCGTCTTTCTCTCTTCCAAGTTTCAAGAGAGTAGGTTTTTTTTTATGATGACCTTCGGCCCCTATGGTCCATTGGTTTCACGACTTCTCTCTTTCATGGAAACAAGGGTCAAATCCCTCTAGGGTGAGAATAGATTCCTGCTGTTTAGATGTCCACTTTCCGTAAATAAAAGGGATGATCAAACTTGCACTGCTTTTAATTGAATTCTCTTGTCTAGCATCGGGACTACTTATTAATTTAGAAGGGAAGAAGAAGACCCACTAATCTATGGGACAATGACAACCTAACCCTATGAAAGGGAAAGAAAACTTAAAAGATGTTTTTCAAAAGAAAGTGGAAACCTGAAGTGCAACACCATTAAATGGATAAGAGGGCATCTTAATTGAAATTTGCTGGAGATTTTAGTTTTCATATTGAGTTCTGAAGGTGTCACTGTACAATTTTCAGGCTCTAAGTGGGCACCAAAATGGTGATATGATGGATTGGCGACCTTCAGAGGCTGCACTATATTGCATCAGGGCTATTTCAGATCTTGTTCCCTTCACTGAAGCAGAAGTTATGCCCCAGGTAGAGTTAGAGCTACAATGTGATTACTTCTTTGGCCTGATGTTGTATTTACCTTCCGAATATAATTAAATCATTAGATATTGTATCCCAACTGATGATCGGAAAATATCTTGCTTGTGCAATATTTTGACTGCTCAATGCATATATATCATGGTTTTATTTGCTATACATTTGTTTGCAATATTTTGTTTGCTATATATCATTTTTACTTGTTTGTTTGGTGTGGACAGATTATGTCATTGCTTCCGAAACTTCCTCATCAGTCACTATTACTTCAGACAGGTTATATACATTATCCATTTCAGACACATTGACATTTTTAATTCCCTGAGCCACCTTTCAAAAAGAACGAAAAGATGACTGCTATAACTCTTGGTGGTTTTTGTTACCCTTGAAACCCTCCTCATCTGAAACATCTTGAAAACATCTCAAGTGAACTACTTAACATAGCCTCAATTCATTATCTTTTTCTTTTTGCAGTATGCTTGACTGTAGGAGCTTATTCTAAATGGCTTGATGCTGCACAAAGTGGACTCTCTTTTTTGCCTTCAGTAATTGATATTCTTGTCAGTGGCATGAGTATGTCTGAAGATTCAGCAGCAGCTGCTGCCTTGGCTTTCAGACACATCTGTGATGGTATATTCTGTTTCACTAGTGTAATCTTGTTCTTTTCTGTTATATAAACATCTCAAAGATGGATGTTTTAAGTTTTGATATTGCTTCCTAGTGACATTTTTTAACTTGAAAATGTAACAAAGATTCATGGTATTGTTTTAGACTGTGGGAAAAAGCTGCGTGGATCTCTAGATGGTCTTTTCCAAATATACCAAAGGGCAATGACTGGGGAAGGTTCTTTTAAAGTTGCGGCTCAAGATTCATTGCATCTTGTTGAAGCCTTAAGGTACCACTACAATCCTCAAAAAAAAAATTAAATCACTTAAATGGGAAATTCTCATAAATCTTTTGTTGCAGTATAGTTATCACAGAGCTTCCTCCAGACCAGGCTAAGAAAGCCCTCGAGGCACTTTGCATACCTGCTGTTGCACCTTTACAGGTTTGGTTCATTTAGGAATAAATGAAAAGAAAAAAACGCTACTTTTGCCATACTGACTTTATATGTCTGTTTACAAGCAGGAAGTGATTAATCAAGGTCCTTTGGTATTGGGTCAAAAACCTGCTCGTGAAATCACTGTTCATATTGATCGACTTGCAAATATATTTAGGTACAAAAATGATTTCTTTCCTCTAGTCGCTGATTTATGTTTATTCAGGAGTTTTAATATTTCAGAGTAATAAATCATGTGCAGATATGTAAATAATCCAGAAGCTGTCGCTGATGCAATTCAAAGACTTTGGCCACTTTTCAAAGCCATCTTTGATACGTAAGTATTTGTTACTGGTTATGGGTTTTTTTTTTTCTGATCCCAAATATAAATTATGGATGCTGATGCAGCCGTGCTTGGGATATGCGGACAATGGAATCACTCTGCCGAGCCTGTAAACATGCTGTGAGTTCGAGTCTATAATCTTTATTAAGTTCTACTTGTAATCTTTGCTAATTATTTGCATAATTAATTGTTTTGAAGGTGAGAACATCTAAAAGGTTTATGGGAGTTACAATTGGAGCTATGCTTGAGGAGATACAAGGGTTATATAAACAACACCACCAACCATGTTTCTTATATCTATCTAGTGAAGTTATGAAGGTATGATTTCACCCTCAAAAGTTTTTCAACCCTAATATAATGAAAGAGAAATAATTGAAGATTATGGTTCAGATATTTGGGTCTGATCCTTCTTGTGCGGACTACTTAAAAGTGTTGATTGAATCTCTATTTAGCAATACAGCGTGTTTGCTTACAAAGATTCAGGTATGATTTCAGCAGAAGGATAATACTTGCCCTCCCCTTATCTTGAATTATTTATTTATGTTGGTTTAATTATAACTTATAAGCATCAAATCTTTAGGACTTCACTTCAAGGCCAGATATAGCAGATGATTGTTTTTTGTTGGCATCAAGATGCATTCGATATTGCCCGCATTTGCTTTTCCCATCTCCAGTATTCCCATCATTGGTTGAATGCTCCATGATTGGAATCACAGTGCAACACAGGTGAATCCCGTTATTTATTTTTTTAATTTTTATTAGCATTTCACAGCATGCTTTAAGTTTCACCAGATTGAAACACTAGTAGGTGTTGTATTCGCTTAAAGAAAGTATTAAAAACATCCAATTAATCAGACGCAACAAATATAATTGTTACTAGCCCTCTTTTAGAATGGAGTTCAATTCAACAAATATAATCTTGGATTATAACCAATTGGTCAGTGTTTGTGCAAAATATAAGGGATTTTAACCGACTGATTGATGCCATTTTGCCAAAAAAAAGTTGTACTTTATGGACACACGCGTTATTTAATTTCTCTCCTATCTTGTATTAACTATTTCCATCTTTGACATATGCAAATATATTATTATAAATTGTTCGTGTAGCTACTGCATAACTAGATAGTGAGATAAATAACAAATCTTATTTGACCCATGCAGGGAGGCATCAAATTCTATCCTAAGTTTCTTATCCGATATATTTGATCTGGGAAAATCTAGTCAAGGACAGCAATTTATTTCTATCAGGGATAGTGTTATCGTCCCTCGAGGTGCCAGCATTACAAGAATCTTGGTTGCAGCTTCAACTGGAGCTCTCCCAAGTTCAAGATTAGAAACGGTAAGACTTCCCACACACTTACATACAGAATAGAAACAATCAAGTGTGCTAAAAAAAATATAGAAATAGAAAAATAAGAACTTGACAGAAAAAAAAAGGCCGTGCTAAAAGTTGAAAACGTCTCAGAAATAAGAAAGTATATTAAAAAAAGGGAAAATTTCATCTATATCCTTAAAAACTTCCTATATCACATTATCACGTACATATGGAAAAAACCATAACCAATGTAGAAAAAGACCTAGACACCCTAGTGTAAAAAACCTTCATTTCCACGTAAATATTTGCAAAATTTGTCCTAAAATGTGTATTTGTTGGGTCTGTGAAACGGGTTCGTTTTTGTGACAGGTGGCATATGCTTTGCTAGCATTATCACGAGCATATGGAGTAAAAGCTCTAGAATGGGCTAAGGAGAGTGTGTCTTTGATTCCAGTTTCTGCTGCTACAGATATGGAAAAATCAAGATTTTTACAGGCGTTATCAGATGCAGCATCGGGTGCAGATATCAAAGGGTTAACGGTTCCGATCGAAGAGCTGTCGGAGGTTTGCCGACGCAATCGAACGGTCCAAGAAATTGTTCAAGAAGCTTTGAGGCCACTTGAGTTGAATCTGGGGTATGTATCATAGTTATAATATCATATGGGAAAATGGGAATGGGAAAGGCCATTTTTTGTGCCTAATCTTTGGTTTGATTTACTTCAATTTTTAAGGGTTTTTATAGGGATGGATTGGTGGGTGGTGTGGTGTATAATTGTTGTAATTTGTGATTAAAGATTTGCAAGAAAAGCTGTGTTGGAATTTGTTTTTTCCCTAAAATTTTGGTTGAGGCTGTATTACTTTTCAATTTTCTTTTATGTATTCCATCCCTTTTGAGATTTATGAAAATGAACCCATTTATCTTTTATCTTTATCTTTTAAGAGTGCATTTGTTTGGATTATGTTTTAAGATTTTGCTTTTGTATGTCGTGTTAATTAATGTATGCTCAAAAGTAAATCATAAGATGATTTAATTATTATCTTTATATTCTATTATGTGTTATAAATAAGCGCAACAATAAAATTATAGAATAACGTATTTTAAAATGTTCCTAGTTGAGCTTTGGGTCTTGGTTGGAGTACTACAACAAAATCCACGTAGATGTCACGAGTTTTTCAAGTGATTATCATGTGGTTATTGTACATTTCTAATCATTTTGTAACTGGGTGAGTGAAAGGTAGTTGGTCGTGACATATATCAATATATCATATGGTAGTACTAGCATTTATTGAAATATGATTTGTCTCTCCTATATGACGATTGTGATGATCACTGGACCCTTTGATTGAATTATACTTAGAATATATATACATGCTTATATGATTGGTATGGGGATATCGCTATTTGTTTTATCAGTATAATCGGGAGTCAAGAAACTAGGGATTGAAAATAAGAGGATGATGATACAAATCATGCATTGTGTCCTAATTAGCCACCAAGGACAAAGGCACCCAACGTGAAGGCTGATAATAATCAAGAGTCTATTGATTGGCTAAATTACCAAACTTTGTCATTTAGGTAATAATGATGTATTGCTTGGTATCATTATACGTTTATAATTATAAATTATTTTCAACATGATAAAGCCTCAGTCATTCACATAGAATAAGGAGAATAATTACAGTGTCTCATTGTTAAAATCGTATTCATAAGTAAATAGGTTTATATTATTAATCGGATTAACTTTATATCTAATATGGATTAGATATAAAGATTGACGACGAAAGTTGGCATTTATTAAAACTTATCATCTTTAAATATGGAAGTGATACACATTCGTTTATCACGTATGAAATAGTTACCATATGATAGAATACTTCCAATATGTAAATATGCTAATATGATGCTTTCGAGTTTATGCATTTGTCAAGAAGAAGGTAATTTGATTACCTCGTGTGGATATTGTAGATGTAGCATTTTAAAGACTGATGCTTGATTTAGAAGCGATGCCAAAGGTTGTTGTTCGTTAAAGGTAAATCTATCATACTCTGTTTCGTATGGATTCATATATATCTTATAAAGTTAGAGTTAATACAAGTTAAACCATTGATGCATAAAACAAACCATTAAAGGAGTATTTGGTTTAATGAAATGGTTTTGAGGGATTTGGATTTCGTGGAAGGATTTTGAATTTTTGGTGTGTTTGGTTTGTAGGATCTAGGATGGAATTGAATTTCATTTTTTATAGATAATTTATAAAAATAATTAACTTTTTTTTATTAATTGATTATTACAAAACAAATGTTTTTAAAATCACAAAAAATATAAAGAAGATAAATTATTGTAATAATTCATTCCAATGCATAATATAACCTTAAAAGGATAATCAATTTCTATACCATGAATTCCAGTGAATTTTATTCATACCCCTTCCTACAGGGGGTATGTGGATGAGATTGGAGATAAAAATTAATATATGTGAGTGATGAAATATGAATAACAACCCCTTAATTTTTTGTTTGCATCAAATGGTGGAAAATATCTCGTTTATCCATATTCATCGAATCAATTCTATTATCAAAAACTTTCATTCTACCAAATGTTTTTTTTATTATTATCTTTTTGTTTTGAATTTGAGTATCTTATCAACTAATTTCCTTTATTATAGTTTTATTAAAGAACAACTACAATAACATAAACTACTTGGGTTGTGATACATACTACACTGGTTAAGCCTGGGGTGTAATGGAAAATCTTATTCACCTTAGGTTCAAATTTAGGCATCGCCAAAACTCTTGTGGCCATAGAGGTTCACCTGTGATGACTTTAGACCATTTATGGTCATCCAGGATATTAGTTGATGTGTGTAAATTGGCCCGAAAATCAATGGTTATAAAAAAATACAATCATCTAGAATTGCATTTTCATAAGTATCCATTTTGAGGGCAGTCAAATCAAACCACATGTGATCAAAGAACAAGGTCAAATCAAGGGTGTATGCACGCTTTAGGTCATGGCTAAGTTGTCCAACTCTTTGATATATACAACAATATTTGACTGGCGATTTAGGTCGTGTGGCCAAGTTATCAAATTTTCTTATTTTGATCATCTTCTCGTTCAAACCCAACTCATATATTCTATATACATCTACATGCGTACAGAGGCGGATCCGTATTTTTTTTCTCCCAAATAGTGACACAATTTGACTATAAAAATTAGCTAAATCTTTTTTTCACAATATTAGTATAGATTTGATGGTTGGTTCATTGTCCTTATATAAAAGAGACCCATATTCAAATCCGATCTAGATATACTTTTAAACACACAATAGATATATAAAAACACCAATATTTTAAGCTAAAAATAATAAATTTGATAATATGGAATTTGAGGCTATACCTTTTATATAAAGGTAGAAACACTCGCATCTTAGCCACTAAAGTTTATATGTTAATGTTTCAGTTTTAAAAACTATATAATAACATCTAATAAAACAATTAAAAATTTAATTTTGCCCTTTATGATGGTAAAACATATTTAATAAAACAATAGTAGCACCAAATAAATTTTAAATTACCAAAGGGCCTCTGGCCTAGCGGTACCGGAGTTTTTACTTCATCCATAAGGTCTCGGGTTCGAACCTTGAGAGTGGTGGTTTTCCTAAAAATGGTGGAGGAGTGGGGGTTATCCCCTAAGGTGAAGGTTCGGGTCCTACATACTGTCCATTTAGATGTCACTGTGGGTCCGAATCACTAACTACTAACTTGTCATTAAAAAAAAATTTAAATTAATTATTTTGGTTTTGATTTTTTAAATATTTAATAAATATGAAAAAAAGATTACATTAATTGGAAGATGGTGTTGTCAAAAAACGACGATCTCTCCTTCCTACCATTCCCTCTCTCTCTCTCTCTCTCTCTCTCTCTCTCCAAAGCTTATGAAGATGATGTAAAAGGTAACATAAACACTTGTTTCTTGTTTATCTATTCTTGCAGATTTTAACCCACAAATCCAATACAAAAAGTTTGCAACTTCATCTTCATCTTCTCCACCATCATCGATATTGTTTTCTGGATCTGTAAGAAATCATTGCGTTTATAAAATGTAACCCCAACTCTTCTACTCCGCCTTGAATCATTTCTTGGCAGATTCTCGCTCTAAAATCACCTCCCCACAACTATGAACTTGAAAATGGCGTCAACGGCTCAGCAAAAGAATACCCTTCACTCGATTTTAGCAAGCAAGCTCAATAACCTCACTATTCCGCCATCATCCGCCGAACAAGATTTTGATTTTGCTGATGTTTTTGGTCCTACTTCATCTAATCCAAACCCTAACCCTAACCTTTTCATTGGAGACCCCCAAATCATCCACAATCGATCCCACTCTTTCATTGGTCCTTCCCCTCGTTACACCCTCTCCAAATCCCTATCTCTTCACCATGATGAGTTCGAACCCGATACTTCCGGAGAAGAAGAAGATGAAGATGATGATGCGATCAAAGTCGAAAAGGCTGATGAAGAAGAGGGATATGAAGTTGAAGGGAAAGGTAAAGTGGATTATAAGATTGGGCCTGGTGATTTTGAAATAATGAGGGTAATTGGTAAAGGATCTTTTGGGAAGGTATTTCAGGTGAGAAGGAAAGATATTAATGGCGGTGAAGGTGAGGGTGTAATTGGGGATGGGATATTTGCCATGAAAGTGATGAGGAAAGACACCATCATCAAAAATAATCATGTAGATTATATGAGAGCTGAAAGGGATATACTCACTAAAGTAGTTCATCCCTTCATCGTGCAGCTTCGTTATTCTTTTCAGGTACTTATACTTTTAATCTTCTTATTATGAGGGTTTTCTTTGAATCTTTTTTCACACATCTGGATTCAGTGGTTGTTTTTAATTAAATTATAAAACTTTTGCTAATAATATTGGCAGACATATGTGTTAACAAAATGTCAAACTATCAAGTGAAAGATGTTTGAGTCAAACACCCATAACAGTTGCTCCCTTTTTGCCATTAATAGGTTTGCCATATGTTGGATTTCCCTTTTCAGAAAAATTTGTCATAGTATATCTCTATATGTAGGCCCCACAAGCTTTACTGTAATTGAAAACTTGAAGCTCAGTATAGTGTGTTCCAGTTCTTCTATCCCCTATTCATTATGTAATGCAGATCAACTAAAAATGTACTTTAAATCTTTAATATAAGGACATATTGGTTATGTGATTAGTAGTGTAAATGTGTAACTCCCATCTGAATGAGTGAGTAGTTAAATGCTGCACTTAATGGGATAGAGGGAGTCCAACCTGTAAAGACTATCTTAATTATGTAGAGAGTATCCATGTTAATTTGCATATAATGAACTCCTGAAGTATGATAATTCATTGGTTCTCCTAATGGAGTGTCGAGTACTTCCTGCCTAAAATATTTCAGGATGACTCTATTCTTTGGTTTCAGTCTTTCTTTATATTCTTAATGACTGAACAGAGGGTAGGCAATGCAGTGAATGCACCAAAAAGTAACATGATAGAAGTATTGAAACATCTAAAACAAAGGTAGATGCAGGGGATCTTAACGGCCTTCAAATCAAGATAAATTGCTATGGTTTATGTGTTCAGATTTAGCTTCCTTTTCATCTCTTGTTATTTATATATATATATATATTATAGAGGAAAGTTCAAATGCTAACTCAAATTTGGTTGTGAACGTGAGGACAAATGAGAGCGCAACACGTGTCTGAATTTGTATCATTCAGACCGAATAATCAAAGAAATATTCAGACTGAATAAAACTGAATATAGTGTTTATTCGGTCTGAATATGACACATGTCGCACTCTCATTTGTCTTCACGTTCACAACCAAATTTGAGTTCTCATTTGAACCCGTCCCATTATATATATATATATTGATATATTGCAATACATTCTTACAGACAAAAACGAAGCTGTATTTGATCCTGGATTTTATTAATGGAGGCCATCTTTTTTTTCACCTATACCGACAAGGAATCTTCAGGTACATATATACATACATGCTTGTTTACCCTGTGGATGGTTTTATGATAAAAATGTATACTTATGTTTTTTTAATTCTTGTTCTCGGGTATTATAGTGAGGATCAAGCAAGGGTTTATACTGCTGAGATAGTATCTGCTGTTTCACATCTTCACCAGAGCGGGATCGTGCATCGAGATCTTAAACCTGAAAACATACTCATGGATGCAGATGGCCATGTAATTAATTTCCATGCCCACAAACTCAATAACCGTTTTAAAATATTTTTCGCACCTTTTCGGTTTCTTGGTTTTTTAAACAAGTAGTTGTTGTCTCCAGGTTATGCTGACGGATTTTGGTCTAGCAAAAGAAATCGATGAATCAAGCCGATCGAATTCAATGTGTGGGACCACTGAATACATGGCTCCGGAAATATTACTGGCTAAAGGCCACAATAAGAATGCAGATTGGTGGAGCGTTGGGATACTCTTGTACGAAATGTTAACTGGGAAGGTAAATTTCACATTGAAAATTGATTTTTTTATAACTTTTACTTTCTCATTTTATATTTTTAGATCACATTTCTGAGTGGGATATACTGGGTTTGTTTGGTTTGGTTTGGTTTGGTTTATCTGTATTCTAATTGCGTGTTAGTTTATTATCAACAGCCGCCATTCACTCATTCAAACAGAAAGAAACTTCAGGAGAAGATCATCAATGAAAAAGTGAAGTTATTACCACGCTTAAGTGGTGAAGCTCACTCTTTGCTCAAAGGAGTAAGTTAATGAAGCTTTTTTGCCATGGACTTGACCTTTAATCACTTGAGAACTAATTCGGTTATATATATATATATATATGTTTTCTCAGTTGTTGCAAAAAGATCCGTTAGCAAGATTGGGAAGTGGTCCGAGGGGTGGTGATGAAGTTAAAGGTCATAAATGGTTTCAAACTATTAACTGGAAGAAATTGGAGAGCAGGGGGTTGCAAACGAAGTTCAAACCAGATGTGAGCGGTGAAGAGTGCACTGAAAATTTCGACAAGTGTTGGACTGCAATGCCGTTAGATGACTCGCCTGCACCTACACCAACGGCAGGTGAGCATTTCCATGGTTACACTTATGTGGCACCCAACCCTTGGCTTTCATCTCCTTGATAAATGAAGATGTAAATCTGTTCCAAATATATACTCTTTTCCCCATTTGGATTCTTTCTTTTATTTCTATGTAGTAGTAGTATTTAATATTTATTTGTTGGATAATAAAGTAGATTGTGATTTTTTTTGGATCTGTAATACAACTTCACTTGGATTCTCAAACAAGTTTAGATCACAAGAGATCAAACCCCATATCCTTATCTTATACATGATATCTTCTTTACTGCATCTTTGGCACTATAAGAACCATCCGAGAAGTTGTTGATTGTGAGCCTCTACTATTCCATATGCAACTGGATATGTGTCATGATTTGGGTCGGTATCTACTACTATTCCATATCCCTTCATGGTTGATTCTAACTGTTATCAATGTAGGGTCATGGTTGATTCTAACTGTTATCAATGTAGGGTAAAGTTCCGTGAACAAAATAAAAGGAAAAAAATTCAATCAAACTTATTCAATCATACTTGTTGGATAAGAAGAAGAACTTGTACCATACGCTTCATTTGGATTCCACTTCATTATTCTAATCATTCATGATGGGATTGTCATGGTTTTTTGATCGAGTTTATCAGGGTGTCAAACGGTTTTCTAATCGAGCTAGGTATTTTGGTTGAGTTATCAAAGTTCAGGTTAAAAAAAGAGAGAGAAAACCTAAATGGATAAAAATGTCCTTCCTCTAACAGAGAATAAATGAAGTGAGTGACTAGAGATCACTTTCTGAGCAAAATCAGAACCACGAGAACGATTTCTAAAGTTATCAAAGTTTAGCTCGCACCTTCAAAAAAACATTCACTAAACCACATGGACCAAAATTAGAGTTTACTCTCGTACTTTCAAAAAATATAACTTTACATATTATTTAGTACATATATTAAAATTACTTAAAAAAACTAAATTATTCATAACAAGACATATAGATCACAATTTATTTCGCTAATATTCTAAAAAATATTTGAAAATGTATTTTTTAAACAAGAAAAATACGAATTGTTACTCTTTCTTACGAACAAAAATATTTAAAATATTTATCTTGAAAAAGATAAGTTACATTTATTTTTAAATAAATTTGACTTGACATGTTATTTGATAGATATATTAAATTAACTAGAAAATTCCTAAATTATTCATTTAATATAACATTATTATAAAGATTTAAAAAGCATATTTTATACCACTAACATTATAAAGAAAGGTTAGAAAGACTATCTTTGGCAAACTAGCTGACAAGCTATCGGGTAACTTATTAGCTAGCTAATCATGTTTGATAAAATTAGCATATAAAAATGTAAGATGATTAAAAAGGACATGTTAAAAAATAAAAAAATAATTAGTAATTAATATTAATGATGGTTATAATTTAAAAAAATGACAATAAACTCCCAAAACGCTACTATAAATAGTGTTTCAATAAGCTAGTTTATAGTTTGCTAAACATGTATACTAAAAATAACCTAACTTATTTTTAAGAAACATAACAAAAAAATGTATTTTGTGAGACTAGAAATGTATTCGCGCAATCCAGCGAGATCCATTTTAATTTCAATGTTGTATTTTACTTTTTGTCTTTATCAATGTTATAATACGATTTTATTAGTTTTGAAAAAATAGATTTTATTTTTTGTAAGCTTTCTTTATTTCAGATTTTTTTTTTAAATTATAATATAGGTTTAATAAGGAAATTAACCAAAATAATCAAAATAATACCATTTTTGAATTTTAAGTAATTATATTTTAATCAATTGTACTAACTGCATAATAATATGTTTTTAAGAGTTTTTGCCAAATGCTTTATAATATAGTATAGATAAGGGATTTTATCAATAATAACCATTTTATACCCTTTAATTTAATAAAATAACCATTTTTAAAATACTTTAACAAAATAACCATTTTCCTCGCCTCCAAGGACGAGGACAACACTTTTCAATTTAATATTACATCTTTGACCCTTAAAGTTATATAATTAATTATTTTATAACCTTTCCTTTTTAATTTTTCATTTTACACCCTTATCACATTAACGTAATAATCGTATATCGATTAAAAATCGTCTAAAAAATACGTTTTTATTTTAACAAGTTACACCATTATAATCGTCTCGTCGATACCTTCGAAATGAGTCCAATATTGAATTTTTTTTGATTTAATTATGTTATTATGTATTATATATACTACGAAAAAATATTTTTAAATATTATATATATATATATATATATACACACACACTATCGAGCCAATAAGTATCGTCCCCGTACTTGTTAAGATCCCTGATCCCAGGGGTAAACATGGTACGGTACCATTTTTTTTTTCCAATATCGTGTACCAACCAATTATAATTGGCATTCAAAAATCTATACCGTGTACCAACCAACTTAATTGGTACCAACTTATTTCGGTTGGTACGTGTTGGTACGGTATTTATACCAATTTCTCAAATTCAAAAAAAATTAATGTTTAATATAAACTAATAAATATGATCTGTTGTCCAAAAACTGTCTAAAACTCCAAATTACAAACATGTCTAAAAGACTAAAACCTACTGTCTAAAACCTTATTGTTGTCCAAAACCTGCTTGAGATTAGGTTAGAGTTGGGTTGCTACCTTTTGTTATCTATTATGTTGAAATAGGACTAAAAAGTCTTCTAAACTCTAAAGTAAACTAAAGACAATAAGTCCCTAAGTGTGGCCCAAACCCAAAACAAAGTTAATGTAAAAAACAGAAAAAATATAAAACTATAAAAACTAAACTGTAAATAATTATTATATAATACATTTAATTGATTTATTATATAAAAAATAATTAAAAAATTAATATATATAAAAGTCGGTACGGTACGGTAGTACCGTGGTATTAGATTTTCGATACCACGTACCAACCATGTTTGTTAAATTGGTACGGTAGTACCAACCAATATAATCGGTAGCAAATTAGTTGGTACCAATTAAATTGGTACGGTTGTTATTTTAATTGGTTGGTTTGTCTCGGTACATTTTTGACACCCCTACCTGATCCCTATTAAGACGTTCCCAAACCCGACCCGAATTGTTCATTTTTCGGTTTTCACCGTCGATTTCGGGTTTTTTTTTTGCTATCCCTACCTTCAGCGACGAAAATTTTAATCAACCGTTAATAAAAGGTAACACATATCTTCAAATATTTTCAAATATTACAATTTCCGTCGCTAATCCGTCGCTGAAGGTAGGGATGGCAAAAAAAAACTCGAAATCAACGGTGAAAACCGAAAAACGAACAATTCGGGTCGTGTTTGGGAACGTAATATTTAATATTCGGTGTGTGTATATATATATATAATATTTAAAAAATATTTTTTCGTAGTATATATAATATATCATACATAATAACATAATTAAATCAAAAAATATTCAATATTGGACTCATTTCGAAGGTATCAACGAGACGATTATAATGATGTAACTTGTTAAAATAAAAATGTATTATTTTTAGACGATTTTTAATCGATATACGATTATATACGTTAATGTGATAAGGGTGTAAAATGAAAAATTAAAAATGAAAGGTTGTAAAGTAACTAATTATATAACTCTAGGAGTTAAAGATATAAGTTGAAATTGAAAGGCGAGGAAAATACTATTTTATTAAATTAAAGGGTATAAAATAGCTGTTATTGATAAAATCCCATTGAAAATATATGAATTGTGGAGCCCGTTTTAAGGGCATCCAAAAATTGACAGGGCAAGTCCACCTAAAGTAGAGCGGACTGACTCGTCTTTAAAAGTTGTGTTCGTTAGTCTTAGGCGTCGGCACGACCCACCATCTCAATTCGATCATCGATGAGTCGCCTCTCACCCTGACAGTACGGATTACTTCTTCAATTACGCCCCCACTTCCTTTATTTATTATCCCCCTATTATTCCAACCATATCTCATCTCTCCGATGTGGGACTATCCCAAATCCCTTTCAAATACTACTGCTTCATCCTTATCCTTCGTTATTCTTTTCAGGTACTCAATGTTCTTATTTTTAGGGTTTTCTTTCAATCTTTCTCATTATTATACCACATTTGGATTTATTAAATTATAAAGCTTTTAATTATCAAGGTAATAGATGTTTAAATATTCATCACAAATAGGTTTTAGTATAATTGAAAACTTTCATGGGATAGATATAAAGACTGTCTTAATTATGTTAAGTGTATCCATGTTTTATGAACTACTGGGTACACACTGTCTTAATTATGTTAAATGTTCAGTTTTTTTTTTATAAATATAAATAGCATATGACATATATATCCAACATTCTAATGAACTGAAACATGCATAGATAAGTAATCATTTGTCCAAAAGAGTAAAAGGAAACTCAAGCTGGAAGCACACCCTCTTAGGTGGCGTTTGTTTTTTAAGAGGTGATGAAGTCTGAAGTCTGATTTAGTTCTGAAATGGTTATGAAACATGTAAACGAATCAGACATAAGTGGTGATTAAGAGCTTAAAATGAAAACACAAACAAGGCATTAGACTAGAATCTTACATTCAAACACCTGAATTAATCGAGCCAAAGGACATGTTTACATTTATAATCAAGAATAAAGGCATTAGCTCCAACTTGGTAGCTGGCAGGAAACGGGTTTAGAATGAAAACAGCTAGGCAACATTTGGTACATAGGACGACAAAACTATCTGTCCCATGTTTGGTGCGACATGGGACAGGGACAAGAACGACAGGATGGGACAAAAAAGCCTTTTTATTTTGTTCCACCAAAATAGGTGGAACAAGATGGGACAGAACTGAGTCAGAAACTAAAATATTACTAATTAACCTTCGTTTAATATATAACCTTAATATGATATTTGTTTTAGCGGTCACTACCGCTACTCGCAACTGCCGCCGCCACCGGTAGCCACCATCGACTACCTCCACCACCTCCACCAACCACCACCGTCTTTCACCGCCTCCACAACCACCATCAGCCACCGACCATCGCCATGTATTTATGTATTTATGTACATGAAAATTGTGTAAAAATGTTTATAAATTAAATTATTAAATTATTTATTTTATTTGTGTTAATTATAATATGACATATAAAATTATCAAATCACTTTTGAGGGCAACTTGTCTAGTTCTGTTCTCTTCTGTCCATTCCTAGTCGTACCAAACACTATATGACATATAAAATTATCAAATCACTTTTGAGGGCAACTTGTCTAGTTCTGTTCTCTTCTGTCCATTCCTAGTCGTACCAAACACTATACAGACACTTGTTCTGTCCAGTCCTGTCATGTCCTGTTCTGTCATGTTCTGTCCAGTCTAGTCCTGCCTGCATACCAAACGCTACCTTATAGAATTAAGCTGAATGTAGGATTAATTTTCCTGACCAAACAATTGTAATTTGTGAATCACGAATAACCAACATATTGTCAGGTTTCTATTTATGATTAAGAAACTTGTGATTTGATATGAAAGCTGTATCTGTATAGACACAGGGTCTTAACAGCCATCAACTCGAGATAAATTGTTACAGTTTCTGTGTTCGGATTCACTCATTCAAACAGAAAGAAACTTCAGGAGAAGAACAGCAATGAAAGAGTGAATCTGTTACCACACTTAAGCGGTGAAGCTTACTCTTTGCTCAAAGGAGTAAGTTGTTGAAGCTTTTTCCATGGACTTGACCTTAATCGCTTGAGAACTAATTCGATTATATATATATATATATATATATATATAGGGGAAGGTTCAAATGAGAACTCAAATTTGGTTGTGAATGTGAGGACAAATGAGAGTGTGACACGTGTCCCATTCAAAGAAATATTCAGACTGAATATAGTATTTATTCGGTCTAAATATACAAAGAAATATTCAGACTAAATATAGTATTTATTCAGTCTGAATAATGCTTATTCAATCTAAATATTTCTTTGTATATTTAGTCTGAATATCTATATTCAGACACATGTCGCGCTCTCATTTGTCCTCACGTTCACAACCAAATTTGAGTTCACATTTGAACTTTCCTCTCCCTCTCTCTCTCCATATATATGTTTCTCAGTTGTTGCAAAAATATCCGTTAGCAAGATTGGGCAGTGGTCCGAGGGGTGGTGATGATGTTAAAGGTCTTAAATGGTTTCAAACGATCAACCGGAAGAAATTGGAGTCTCAAGGGTTGGAACTGAAGTTCAGACCAGATGTTAGCACATATGTATAGGAATGAGAGTGTCTTTTGTGTGTGTTTCCATTACTTTTTCACACACATACACACACACATATAACAGGATCAAACGAAAAGGCAGTCAATTTTAGTGATGGCGAGAAGTTCCAAGATAATATATGATATGAAACACATAATCACATATGATACAAATATGTTGTGTTAACCGGCCATAGAGTGGGCGACCATTCCCACGACCTTGGTCGCATTGACCAAGTTGCCCTTGCCTTTTCGGACATGTTGTATCAGATGTGATCTTGAAATTTCTTGTCTTCTCACAAATTGACAGTGTTCTTGTTTAAACTTGCAATTACAGACTTGGGATATATAGATTTTTTCATGATTGTTTTTTTCCATCAAATGATATGGTTATTGTTTTACATATGTTTGTTTCATAATGTGAAAGTTTCACGTGTATTTGTTTCACCATATGAATATTCGTTTCATGTGTGAAAGTGAATCAACGTTTTTTTTTCACATGGAAATTTTTTTCATATGAAAACAAAAAGGATGTGAAACAATATCATAAATCATAAAATTTGATGGAAAAAAATAATGAAAAAGTTAATTTTATATTGGTTTGCAGTCTAGGGGTGCTCAAAATACCGACCAACCCAACCCGAAAAACCTAAAAAAACTCAACCCAATGTAACCCAAAACATGGTTGATATAAAAAAAAGGCCAAACTGCACCTATTGGGTTGGAATCGGGTTAAGGTAATTTGAACCCAACCCAACCCGATAAACCCGATGCCTTTTATATGTTACGGATTTATTACGGTTGTTAAGTCTTTGATTAACATATGTACATTAAACTAACCCGTAATTACGTATAATTCAAATTGTATTACAATTTCAACCGTAATTTACTTTTTTATTTGCATGAATTTTCAACTTTTTTAGAGTTTGTTAGATTTTTTTATATGTTCTTATTTTATTTTTACTTGTTTAAAAAAACTCTTAGTAAGATCGTAAATTGATGTACCAAAGTTTAAACTCGGGCCAACTCCCATGGTTTGGATTGGGTTGAGTTGTAGTTTTGCTTGGGTTGGATTGAGTTGAGATTTTTTAAACCGAAAACATTGAGTTGGATTGTTCAAATGCCATCAACCCGACCAACCCAACTCATGATCGGTGGCGGATCCAGGAATTTTGGTGATTGGGGTCAGCTTTTTAGTAAAATATTTTCGCCTATAGTCCATAATTCATTTTCTTTTGGACAAATTCCAAAAGATCATTCAAATCAATTTCCATAGGCAAGTGGGTAGAGCTAGTTTGAGGAATATCACTACTACTATTGGGTCCTTGTATTGATACTTAGGTTTTCTAAAAAAAATTCCACTTTCTCTTAGCAAAATAATGCAAGTTACATATCAATAAACTCTAGCTCATCATTCAAAACAATATAAATAACAATGACAATAACACATTAGTATCGAAATCAAAATAAAAACCAAAAACAAAGTCGAACCATTACTTTAACCATGAGCAAAGAATTTACATACAAATGAGAACAAATATTTGAATATCTGAGAAACATATTCTAGATAAATAAGTAAACAATACTACCATTTACCACATTAACATAAAACTCCAAATAAATACATTCAAAATCCTATTTAATGAGTACTATAATTTAGTATCAAATTATAGCTATTTATTTATTAAAAAACAGACAATTTATAAAGATATAAATAACAGTTAAGTAAAAACAAATAATAAAAAAACTAAAAAAGTAGTGGTGTCTTAAAAACAAATAATAAAAAAACTAAAAAAGTAGTGGTGTCTAAATGGTATCAGGCTACTAAAAAAAGATGGTTTTTCAAAAGAATGAAGTTCATTGGTGACAGACTATAAATCTAAGAAAGTTTACAACTCTAGAGGTTAAATGCAAAGGAAATATTTTTTTCTTCAAGTTCCACCGGGGTCAAGAGACCCCATCCTTTTGGTTGCGGCTCCGCCACTGACTCATGATCAGCCCTGGTTTGCACTATATGTGTGTGTAATATTGTGAGGTGGATGTGAGTTGTGGAGTCCTATGAACTACTTAACGGTTAAGGAAAGAAAAAAGGTGTGTTAGAGGGTCTCTCTTTCTCTCATCTTTAAACCTTTTTTTGTGATCAAAAGTGTAAAGAATGAAAAGGTTGTTTTGTAGATCATGTACTCAATTCCAACTCCAATTCCTAAAATAAAGTATCCACTATTTTAGGAAGCATACTTCATTTTATCTACTACTAATACTATTACCACATAGTGATTTATTGACATGCGTATTTTAACAAATAATCAAATAACAAGTCTTATGAGGCAGAGGAAATTTACTTTATCATAATTGAAATTGCAAAATCTAAAACAATAATTCAATGGTTAAAATACAAAATGAATGTGAAAATACTTTTAGAGTAATTGATTTAGGCCTTTTTAATGGTTGTTTGTTTAATTATGAGACTAGATTTTATAAATACAAAGGTTTTTTATATTATTACTATTAGCGATCCTATTGTATGTATAAATATAAAGTTGTGGTTAACTAACAAGGTGAATCACACTTATAAAAAAACTATACCTTTTGAAACAATATTCATGGTTTTTATTGTTTAAGATGTTTAGATGTATGTTTTGAATATCTTAAAGTTGTAAAATTAATTTATTACGATGAGAGATATGCATAAAAATATACATTTAACAATATTGGTTTTCTAATAATAACTTTTTTCGATAAGGAAGTCCACTTGATCCATAGGGATGAATTATAGGTAATAAATAAGATCATAGGTTTTTTAAAGGATGAAAAGAAAAAGGTCATTATTCTCTAAAGGTTGATGCTCTAATTGTTTTATTTTTTAAAATCAATTGTTATTGTAATCATATTTAATATATTGATTATCTATAAACTTTAAAAAATTAGGTAGAAGATTTTCAATACAATTTAATCCATATTAAAGAAATATTAATTTTTAACTCGTTCATTATGACATTTTTAACTCCACTTATTTTAGATGAGTGGTTCTAAATAAACTCTCGTTTCTTCTATTTATACCTTTTATTTAATATTTTATTGATTCTTCTTACATACATCAACATTAAAATTCATTTTTTATTTATATTTTTAATCCCCGAAGTAGTATAAAAGAAATTTTAAATAATAAAATCCTCTTAAAATATCTCATTTGATTCAGATTTTTCAACGAACAATGTATATTTGCACCTCCATGTGAAATTGCCTAGAGAACCTTAAGAAATGGTACGAGGAGTGGTTGAAGTCCTCAAAAGTTGGGCTTGAGTGCTTGACCCCTCATTAATTTATGGGTATTTCATTCTTTGTTGCTTTCAAGATTCTGTAACCTTTATTTAGTTTTAAGCTGTTTTCGATACATGAAAATGTTTAAATATTATAAGCTTTTATCATCTTAGTTCCTAATAAAATAAATGAAGATGATGCATATATTTAAAAAAAATAATGAAAAAGATAAGAGTTCACGGAGTTTGACTCTATCGTGATTGGTGAAACCGAAAACCAAATCACGATGTAGATCATCATAGTTTGGTCAAACTTTAAACTGGCCACAAAAGAAACACGATATTGAAAGCAAAAACATAAAAACAGTTGTTTTGATTCTTTTCTATTATCTTTTACTTTTTATGTTATGTTAGTTCCAGTTCAATAACTTGATATTAAGTGCTATATTATTCTTTTAATGATAAAAGAAAAGGTATTTGTCATCAAGGTAAAAAAAAGTCGAACATAAATCCATTGTGAACGTCTTTACAATTGTTAGATGGAAACTAAAGCAACCCCGACGTAACTAACACTTGTCAAGTTCATTGTTAGTCAAAACGGTGTTAAATAAAAACATCTTGTGCCAAATGGCCATAGCGTGATTATAATTTCAGTACAAACATGTTAAATTGCAAGGTTTAATTATAGAGGAAATAAGACAAAAGAAAAACAACATTCTTAGACCATCTCCAACCCACCTCCAAAAACACTAAAATCACAAAAATGGAGGTGTTTTTCTCTCCAACCCACCACTAAAACACAAAATAGTAATAACATTATCGTTTGGTTTAATAAATATAACTTATTAACATAATAGTAATTAGTAGAAACGTCTCCATCAGCTTCTCTAAAAATAAAAATAAAAAGCAGAGATTTTATAGTGCTTTTTATCCAACAACTTCAACTTTTTATTTTTTTAAATTTAAAAAAAAACTATGAATAAACAGTTAGAGATGTTCTTTCATCAAAAATCTATTAAAACTTGAATCAGAAATGGAAGTATAGCATAAGGAACAATCAAAGAACAACTGTATTTTGTTGTTTATATGCATAATAAATAATATATGTAAACTGTTCTTGTCGTTTTCCAACACAGGGTTATAGTGGTAATATCAGCAAAACCACCAACATTTATATGAAAATGGCACACATCATCCACAACCACCACTAACATAAAGGGTCCTACCAGTCTCATCTTACCACCATTGAATAAGAACATAACCCCCACCCCCCATCCACCCAAATCTCCTTATCTCATTTCCATCACACAAACTAACTACAATACAACAACCTCAAATTATATATATTTATTATATACTCTCCTAATCATACAATAAAATATTTTAAATTCATGACAACTAGTAGTATTTCATATATATTTGTTTCAGAATCTGACTCATCAACCTCCCACGGTAAACAAGATTGTCAGACTTTTATAATTGAAAGACAAATATCAGTGACACATGAACATGCATCTAATAAGTGAAATATGCATAAAACAACAACAACAAACATAGTCATAAGTTAAACAAATCCTGATCTGTACATAACAAAAGATTAAATATAAGTGAAAAAACTAATTACCAGCAGAATGACTTGTTTTTTTTCTTTTTAATTTTCCTTTTTGTGATGTTTAACCAACAGTACTGATTAGACCATCACCAATTCACCATTATTGAACCCTGAGATCACCTGGAATGCAGAAGATTCCCTTCGATTGTTATTAAACGACAGAGAGAGGTTGAGAGATAACGACAATGGGTCCATTTCGTGTTTCTGATTCAACTTAAGATCTGCCATTATTGATGGATTGGGTGTTGGAAGCAAGGGAATTGGGCGAACGAGTTGAGTTGATCCATTATTGAGTTGATTTCCATTACTGAAAGTCCCATTTTCCATTTGATTCTCTATCTGAACTGGCGATGGAATTGGGATCGGACCAACTGTGGCCATCGGGAATCCACTTAGAGGAGATATATGCTGTGAAGACAACATCATAGGTGGTTGTGCAGGCTGAGTATTGTTATTATCTTCATGAACTTGTTCTTCTTCCATAGGGATACCTGCAACCTAATCATCATTCAAAAACTTCTTAGTTGCTATTACTATTGATTCACAGATTGCATTCTTCCTACTGACTAATTTGCACTTTACTTATATTAGGGCAAACCAGAAATTGATTGACTAAACGAATGATAATTGGTGCATATGAGCAAATCAATTGGTTTGTTAGACATATCTGTTACTTGATGATGGTCACTTACTGAATCAGTAGTGATATCAAAGAGGCTAGATCTACGGCGGCGGCGGTTGAGGTTGCTACGGCGGAGGAAATATTTCTGAGCATGACTTGCGACTTGTGTAGGGGTACGTGTGGTCACAAAGTTCTTTGAAATTCCTCTCCAGTCCCCTTTGCCTACTTTCTGCAGACCTAAGAGAAACAGCTTGTGTTCTTCCTCTGTCCATGGAACTCCTATTGTTTGTGATCGATTAAAGTAAAATCAGAAGATTATTTAATCTCATAATACTTGATACAACAAGAAGTTTGTAAAAATGCCTAAAAACATAACCTAAAGAACAACCAATTTCCAGTTTCAGACATGCAAAATCGTATTCCTTCCCTACCAAATATATTGAGCAGAAGACGTCATCAACGAAATACTAGAAGTTTAACAATAAGAAAACCTATTATGAGAAATTACTACTGCAATCAAATACGAAAACATATGCACAAACGTATACAGAAGAGATAAATCATTGATGTTAGAGGTATATTGAAAGCGAGATCTAACCTCGTTTGCGCTCTCTTCCACCATTGGAGTGGTTACGGACGGCATCATCGGCGGAGGCGTAACCGGTATCGGCAGCAACGGCGGCAGAAGCATCAAGGTTATTACTGTTACTAGACGAATCATGAGTTGCAGGTTGTACGTACTGTGAGAGATCGTTCATACTCACACTCTTCCTCATCGGATCAACTTTGACTCTGACTCCGAACAACATGATCTCACCGGAGCCATGATCGGCGGCGGAGGAACACATACCAGAGTTCTTCAGATCGTTGGTGCAGCAGCCTGACTGTGAATCTGACTTCATCTTCCCAATTAAATCCAACAGAAAATCTGTTGAAAATTGGTAGGTGAAATCGGAATAAATGATGAATGGATGGATGGGCGGCTGGTGGAATCCGATGGCCGTACAGATAAACAGTTGGCTTCGTTTAATCGGAGAAAAAAGAGGGATGTAAATGGTAGGTGCAGGTGGTGTGTATAAAAAGCCAAAATGAGGGGGGTGGGTTCCATGTGGTCATTGTGTTGGAGTTTGTACCTCATACACGTGGCCATCTCTGGTTCGGTACTTATTTGTCCTCCAATCACACTCCTTTCATCGGCATAACTCAAAGTCAAACCAAGGTTTATCCAATTCTATTTACCATTTTTATTTTTTCTAATCTTTTGTATCTCCTATTCCGCCAATTAAAAAAATATCACTAAAAACATTATAAATTTGAGTAATCTCCTACCTTATTTTTTCCATTTTAAAAAAGTTTTATAAATCGTATCTAGCTCAGTTGGTTTTCTTAAAACGGTAACATCTTGGGAATGATTGTGGATGATATCTCAATCTACCTGACGAATCCATGAAAGTCAATTTAAGCGTGAAAGTCATTAAAGTCCAAAGATTTGATTGGGCTGCCCCCATCCCAGTCATAGACTATGGTTGGGCTCTAGGTCCAGCGTAAACTGGACCGGGACAGCGGCGTATTAGTGGGTTGCCATTGGATGTCCGATACCTCCGAGGAGGCATGCATGTATTGATGGTAGTCGTTCGTGAGTTCGATGTCCCTATGCCTTTCAAAAAAAATTAAAAAAATTACTATTAAAGTAAAATCCCTAAAAACTTTATTTTAAAGAATCTACCAAAGGGGCTCTAAAAATCAACGAGTTCATGGTGTTTCCAAAGGGCCTTGGCCTTTGACTTCTAAAAGCATTTCCAATAAAATTTCTAAGATTTCTTTAAAACAAAAAATCAATGGCAAAATCTTAAAAAAAATCACTTTCATCTCCAAAAAATTGTCTATTTTTTTAGAATTTAACTAACATTAAAATGTTTATCTCTCTAAATATTTACTTTAAAATTTCTTATTGATGCTCACACTCTGTAACTAATTTTTGGATGATCTTCATATTTGAAGAAAAAATTCTTTTCTCTTTTATTTTTCTTCCTTTTAAAGATAGTTTTGAGGAAACTTCTAGAGCAAAATACTGACAAAAAATCTCTATTTTCTTTTTTTTCCATTTTAAGGAAACTTTTAAAGATGCTTTAAGAAGTTAGAGGTTCAAACCTCATAAAAATAAGAAAAGTATAATTTTATTTATTATGTTTATCGTATATAAATATTATATACTTTATAAAAATTGATGATTTTAATTGCTTGTTGTAAATATATTTTACAATAAAAACTATTTTTTAATATTGATTTATATTTTTTATTTTTAATTTTTTAAATGATCAATTACATGTAAATAACTTAGTTTTTTTTATTAAAATTTATAAATAGCATTAAACAAAATGTGTATATATATTTTTATAATTTTGTTCTCCGGAAATATTTTAAGTAACAATTACATCAATATTATAATTATTAGCTATATATGATTTATAAAATAATATAATAATAAAGAGATATGATATTGTATTATAATAATGCAAAATATTTTTTTAATTATTTTTAACTTGCGATTAAAAGATGATAAAAAAGTTTTAATTATAAACCCGTCATTTTAATATTGGGTGAAAGAAAGTGTGAACTTAAAGCCGCCCGTTTCAAGAACTTCACACAGGAAATACCTTGGTAATTATATATCAAATTAAAAACTATAATTTTGGTGGTTTATAGTTGTTTTTACTTTTTATTTTATATTTATCCAACAAATATTTTACGTATTTATTAAAAGAAATATCGTAGGATGTGCATAATGGGCGGTGGTAATGTGTATAATAAAAATAATAGTGTTTTTGGACCGTGGGTGAAGCATTTCCCATATTTGATTCATCGATTGGATGTTGACGCAACCGAACGTGGTTCAAACCCTTTCATCAATTAATATATTCATCAAAAAGTATGTTATATAAAGGAAGATTTTAATACAAAGCATTTCTTTTATATAAACCATATAAATTAATTAATTAAAATATTTATAAAAATAATGAAAGTTATGATTATTATAATTTAAATATTTATGGTAAAATGATTATAATTCATTAGTTAAGATAAATCGTCTTATAAATCGAAATATTTATAAAACCATTCATAAAATTAGATAAAAGGATGAGATTGGGTTTGCATGAATAACATGTTTTGTATTTAGAACTCCATCTATATAATTCATTGGTCCATCAATGCGTTATATAAATGTTCTCAAAATATTTATGGTTTTCATTTAAACTTTTCGTGTGAGAATAGGAGTTAAAGTGAAAACCATAAGAAGGGATCTGGATCCTAATCACTTTTAATTTCACCCTTAGTTCTTCATCTCATGAATTATGCATATCATGAGAATTGATCCGGTGTATCTCGATGCACCGCATTGACAATGATCTTGAATTAAGATTGATCCAATGGTGGAGGTCTTTTCTTTCATTTCTTACTGTGACTTCATTATCACCGGAATCCAAGTCTTTCCCTAATTCCATACTCGCTAACAAAACCAATATGGAAATAATTTTGTATTCGTTCCTATTTGAGTAAACTCTAATTTTGGTTTCTGGGGTCAGTGGTGGATCGAGAAAAAATTATAGTAGGGGTCACCAAGGACGGACCCAAAGTTTTTTTTACAAGGTGACACCATATAATATAGACAAAAAGTAATAACAAAAAAACACGGTTTTTATTGACGTGATTTCATGTTTTAACTAATGTTCCATATCGTTCGACGTGTTTGTAGCCTAATTCCACGTTTCAGGGGATTTTTTAAAGTTTTTTGCTTGATTTCGAGAGAATTTTTTGGTTTTCGGTTGATTTCAAGAGTTTTTTATTCCCGGTTTTTTGCTTGATTTCAAGAGTTTTTTTTGGGGTTTTTTGGTTAATTACGAGGTACGGTTGCACCTTCTTGAACATCTGAATATTATACGGTGACACCCTATAAAACAAGACATTGTATCTTTCATAAACGTAAATTTTTAAACCTTTCGACGGATCTCGCTCTCGATTTCTATCTTGTACTTGCTAATACTCGCTCTCGATGGTTCAGGTTGGTTGGGAATAAGAAAGCGGCTAGGTTAAAAAAAATCAAGAGTTGGGGTCTTGAGAGGTTCAAGTTGGGGGGCCCTCCAAGATAAAACCTTTAAAAGAATTTTTTTTACCCTTCATGACAAATGTGTTAGTTGGGGTCCATGCCCCCTATTTGCATAACTTGCATCAGCCATTAATAGGGGTTTAGTGAAATCTTTGAAAGTGAGACATGAACTTTGATATCTTATAGTTCTTATTTTGCTTTGAAAGTGATCTCTGATTAGTAACTCTGTTTATTTTCTCTGTTAATGAAAGGGGTATTGTAGTTTTTTTAGTTTTTTCACTAATTTTCTTTTTCAAAAAAAGTTCTAAAAAACAAAACAACTCTTCCGTCTAACCGACACTTCTCCCATCGACAATGGCTTCCAGATACCGGCTTTATTTCAACATGTACATCCAGATACCGCCGGTGTTTGATCAAATCATGGATGGGATTTGTGGAGTGTGGTCAATACGAAATGATTGACAATGAGAGACGAAAGAGAAGGTGATGATGAAAACCCTACACAGGTAACGATCATGACGTCGATTTCATCATGCTTGATCTGGGTTCTCAAAACAAAATGAGAACCTCAAGAATGATTTCTAGACTTATAAAAGTTCAGAGCATCTCCAACAGCATCTCCAAAATAGAGAAAATAGAGATTTTGAGCACTTTTTTTTTGCTCCAACAACATCTCCAATTTTGGAGAAAGTATGAAAAAGGTTAGAAAAATCTCCAAATTTAGAGATATCTCCAAAAATGATTACCGTGAGAGAGAAACTATTTTTTATTATGTTATACCAATAAAAAAAATTGGAATTAAATGTATAGATTAGATAAATAATATTTTATTAGAAATATAGAATCTTTTAATAATAAATGAATTTTGTAATCTCCAAAATTGAGATGCTGTTGAAGTTGAATGTAATATTTTTTTAGAGATTTAAAGTTTTGATTCTCCATTTTAAAGAAAATTATAGAGATACTGTTGGAGATGCTCAGGTCCCACTTTCAAAAATTTCACTAAACCTCAGGGATCAAAATTAGAGTTCACTCTTCCTATTTTAAATAACCAACTTTCATAACATCTTATTCAAAAAAACATTGACCAACTTTGTTTCAGATAGTTAAAATTAATTCCCTAAAATAAAAACAAAATAAAAAAAGAGGTCACACCCTAATGAGATGTATGAAAGAGGCAAACAACTTTTGATGTCCATTAATTACAGACCTTAAAAACTTTCTTTACCCTCAACAACTACTACAAATTTCATAACTCAGATTATAGTTCTTATTACTCTAACAGATCAAAATTGGCTTTTAATTCTACCTTCTTAAACCACATCACAACATCAAATTTTCACTTTAAGGCTTTTGTGGGGGTGGGAATGCATACCTGTAGCCACTTTTCGATCATCGAAATCAGCTTTGATTATGATTATGATTATGCCAACATTTGTTTAAATGGAGCCCGTCACCAGCTCTGTTCTTGTATCGATATTGGTCCCACCATTTATACCGCTTTTCTTTACTTCCTCTTTCGTACTGCCTTTCTTCTTCTTACCCTTGTTGGTTTTTGAATCCAGAACGGGAATGGGGGAATTACTCAAACCGACGATGATCCCGAGTTTTTCAGAATCTGATTCCATATCAGCTAGAATCCGCTTAAGCTGAGCTTGTTGACAGACGATTCTGCCCTTGTTCCATCCGGGTAAACAAAAAGATGATGAAACACCATCTTTCAAAAGCGAATATGTGATCTTTGCAGCGGGAAAATCTCGTGTTATGGAGCTCTTCTCCATCTGCCCTCTTCTGCTTGAAAAAATAAATAAATAAATAAATATACAGATATATATATATATATATATAGAGAGAGAGAGAGAGAGGAAAGTTCAAACGTGAACTCAAATTTGGTTGTAAACGTGAGAACAAATGAGAGCGCGACACGTGTCTGAATATAGATTATTCAGACTGAATATACAAAGAAATATTCAGACTGAATAAGTCTGAATTTATTCAGACTGAATATATACTATGAATATTTCTTTGTATATTCAGACTATATTCAGACTGAATATATACTATGAATATTTCTTTGTATATTCAGACTATATTCAGACTGAATATATACTATATTCGGTCTGAATATTTCTTTGAATGGGACACGTGTCGCACTGTTATTTGTCCTCACGTTCACAACCAAATTTGAGTTCACATTTGAACCTGCCCCTATATATATACATATATAGAGGGAGGTTCAGGAGAAAACGCTAAAAAAAGAGAAAACTGAAGAACACCCTGGGAGGCCGCCATCTAGTAACATGCATTTGTGCATCTGCACTAATGCATATTTATGCATTGATGCATAGAAAAAAGAAGCTCCAATCGCTTATATGCATTTATGCATATGCACTAATGCATATATATGCATTGATGCATTGAAAAATAAATACCGTCCATATGGCGGACTCTGAAGGTGTTCTTCAGTTTTCTCTTTTTTTAGCGTTTTCTCCTTAACCTCCCTATATATATATAGGGTTAGGTTCAAATGTGAGCTCATTTTTGGTTGTGAACGTGAGGACGAATCTCAGCCACACATCTTCGGTTATGGTGGACGCGATCACGGAGGATTGACGCGATTCATGGGAGGATGGAGATTATTAAAGGAGGGGAACCAGGTCAAGGCCGCCTTTATTGACCGGATAAGTGGCTGAGATTCTCCTCACGTTCACAACCAAAAATGAGTTCACATTTGAACTTTCCTCTATATATATATATATATATACCATTGGACTGTGTCAGGTTGGAGTTATTATCATCAAAACAAGGCTGATACTCAGGTGGGATTAATTTAATCATATTTCTGAAGGATCTTGTCATAAAAAAAGATCTATCTTTATGCCAAATTCAAGACAAAGATAACTATATTTATGAGCAAGAAAGTGCTATTTTCATAAACAATTTGTGAGAACAAAATTAACACACAACCACCAAGTTAAGGGAAGGAACTTACACTACAACCACAGAAGCTAAATGAGGAAGATCATGTCCATCCATTAACATCTGATACATGTCGTTAAACCAAACTGATATAGCCGCACAAGCACCACCGGGCCACAACCTACAGATGATCAAACAACATATATATAAGATACTTATCTACAACTTTCTAATATAACTCTATTTCCTTCATATCTTTTAACTAAATTATACCTGTGTACATCCACAGACCACACACGCTTGCTGTTTCGGAATATTTCAGGGAAAAGTCCTCTCTTTGTTGCTTCTTTAAGCACTCTTGTAGCTCTTTCCTTCTGGCCTAACCACCAAAGAGCTTCTAGAAGTGTGTTGTAGAACCTTAATCCTAAACCACGACCTTCTGTATTAAGTTTATCAAAGACATATTCTACCATTTGCCAATTGGAGGCATCATCATAATCTCCCCTAATCATCTGCCCAATCACCTGATGAACATTCGATGAATCACATCTGATCATCTCATGAAGCAATTTATAGGCATCATCCCACCTGAAAATTTGGAATACCAAAGATGTAAAAGAAATTGGAATTGAGGAATAATGTTCTAAATTTTCTTTGTTTTGAGAAAGTTGTATCATCTATAAGTTGTAAATCAGCATTATATATTTATTTTTTTCATAACTGACCTTTCGTTCTTTGCATAAATTGCCAGCATCATGCAGTAACTCATGACACTAGGCAACACAACCATTTTCTCAATCTCCTGAAACTGTTCTTCGCTCTCATCCACAAGACCTGCAAAGCAGTAAACACTAAGAACTGCCTCAAGGGTACGTTCATCTGGGTTACACTTTGCTTTTTCCATATCAACATATGCTTTAATCGCGTCTTCAAACTGTCCAGCTTGTCTAAATGCTTCAATTAGACTATTAAACGTATCTTTATTCCCTGAAACACCACTCTCATCCATTCTTGAAACTATTGCTTCAGATTCTTTATACAAACCCCCTCTTGCAAACACATCAATCAAAGAGTTAAAGGTCTCAATAGTTGGATTGCTCCCCAATTCATTCATTGTATTAAAAGTAACAAGAGCTTCTTCATATAAAGCAGCCTGTCCATAAGCTTCCACAATCCCATTGTAAGCCTTTGGACTTGGCACTAATCCATTCTGCCTCATGTGCAGTAGAATCCTCTTGGCATCTTCATGAAGTCCTCCTTTCCCGCATGCAACTATCAATCCTTCATATGTCTCCATATTCGGTTCGATCTTCTCTTCTACCATATCATTAAATAAAGTTATCACTTCCTTAAAATACCCACCTTCACCAAAAACATCTATAAGAATGTTGTAAGTAGCAGCATCCAACCCCATACTGCTAACTTTCATTTCAAGAAAAAGTTCACGAACTTCATCGTACCTCCCTTGCCTCCCAAAAAGATTCAACAGAATAGTGTAAGTCATTGCATTAGCTACACAGCCAGCTGTTTGCATTTGCCTAAAAACATCCATTGCATCCTTAATTTGTTCTAAATCTGAGTATGCTTCTAATAAAACATTATAGCATGATGCTTCTGGTAAATTCCCTCTAGACTCCATCTCCCTAAGAAGTTCTGAAACCTTTTTAAGATTACCCAATTTACCAAAAGTCTGAACTAAGTAATCATAACTAGTAGTATCTGGTATGGTTCCACCTTCATTCATACTCCTGAAAACCATTACAGCTTCATCACCTAAACCTCTACTAGCACAAGCAGCAAGTAAAGTATTATATGTAACTAAATCTGGTTGTAAACCTTCGTGTCTCATTTCAGCAAATATACTCAATAAGCCCTCCCATTCATACCCACCTCTAGCACATGAATTAATTACGGTATTATAAGTTAAATTATTAGGGGAAACTCGCTCTTTCTTCATTCTATCAAGAAGTTGTAAGGAAACTTCATACTGACCGTTACGCCCATAGGCATTGATGATGGAAGTATATGAAAACACGGTACGAGGCACACCTTCGCTTGGCATTTCGTCGAACACCTCGGAGCATTTATCAAGAAGACCTTCACGACCCAGAATTCCAATAACTATCGTGTAAATATGATCGTTTGGCTTCGACCAAACCTGCCTCTGCATTTGCTTAAAGAGACGTAAAGATCTTTGCCAGTCTCCACGTTGTGCGAGTTCTTTAAAAACCAAAGAGAAGTCATTGATGCTGAGCTTGTTCTTGAATGGCTCGAGACAACGCGCTACACTGCCTCGTGGGGGTAAGTTGGATAGTTTGTTGAGTAGGCTTTCAACTTCGTAGCTGTATTTGCCCTTCTCGACACTACTTGAAGGGTATCCGAAAACAAGCTCTTTGGGTTTGGGTTTGGATCTCGTCCTGGATCTGGATCCGGGTGGTTTTGCTACTGAGCTCTCGCAGATTACGATTGACCGGCGGCCAGCGAATTTGAACCCTCGGGTGGTAAATTGGGGGAAACTGTATACTTGTATGGTGGGTTTGTTTGCACTACGGATGAGAATTGGCGAGATAGAGTGGTGGTATGAAAGTGTCATCTTGTTGCTAGGGTTTTAGTTCGCATGGGTCGACAGTATATTTTAAGCTCTGAGATTGAAAATTCACTTTCTTTCCCGTGTAACTATGTGTTCTTGATAAAGACCGAAGAGATGCAAGAAGCCAACAATGGAGTTTCAGCTGCTGCAGGGTTGAAGAAGAAGAAGAAGAGGAAACACAGTAACTTCGTTGTGGATAACAGGTTTTATTTGCCGCTTAAAAGAATTAGGTGAAATGCAATAATGGTCCTTTTAGTGTAATGTTTGTAATTTACACCCCCTGTAATTTCCAGTAATCCCAGTAACTTGATTTCTTTTTATTTTAATTGGTTATTTGGACAATAAATCGATGTTGCTAAAGATATGTTGTTCTGATATTGGTGACACCAAAATCTAAGGGAAATCATTAGGTTGGCAAAAGATTAGTTGTTTTATAGACAACATGGTCATAAGTATGATTAATTGTGCACACATTAATATTAGATGACCAATAAATCAATAGGCAACAAGATGGATGTCGAAATACCATATAAAATATGTCTCATTTCATCAAGTAGTATATGATCATAAGTAGATATTGATGGGCTCAATATCTTTCAACATAACACTTCAAAAGATATAATACATGTATTTACCTCGACTTAGTGTGTTACACAGCGCATACGAGTGTCAAGTTAGTTCACATATAAGCTTTATGCATATATATATATATATATACACACACATACATACACGTTCATTATCCCTTGATGTCAAATTAGCTCATTAAGTAAATGAGGATAGGCTCAGTTACGTACTTTCATCTAATGATCATACCTGTATATGATAAGACAATACGAAACTTTAGCTCATATGGGGATCAATATTGTAACATCCTAAAAACAAAAAACAAAAAATCACATATATATAACAATTTTTAATATCGATTATGAAATTTGAACTATGCTAAATGTTTTTTGTGTCCGTCCTTCTCATGTTTTAGCATTCATTTTCAGACCCCTTCGTCATTCTATCATCGTATATTTGAATAATTCATTTATGTCTTGTGTCGTCATTTGCTCTTGTGATTTTGGTTGCTTTTTAGGTCATTGCGGGTTCTTGGGATGCAATTTTTAATCGAAGAAACAAGACGAGTTTTAGCATTTTTGTTGTGATTTCAAGTACGCATGTGTCGACACGATAACGAGTTGTAAACAGTAAGTTCCAAACATGCATGGAAGAACCATGTAGTTCCTAACATGCATGTTGGGTTGAAGCAAGCAAAACGAAAACTTGTGTGTGTAACATGCTTTAGACAGCTCAACCTTGATGTGGTATTTTGATCAAATATCGCTCATGGAAACTTATATTATAGTGATTCTGGAGGCTATAAAAAATTAAGGAAGAGAGATACAAATTTCATATTTTGATATTGGCATTAACCATACCAAACATAAAATAAAAGTGGCATGGCCGTGTACGTTGGGTAGAAGGCTTCACACTTATCGTGTCAAATGTAAAGCAAAAGTTGCATGGTCGTGTCAGGGTTGAGAAACTGTGAAGAATGTATGTTAAGAAGGTAACTTAGTGATTTCACCTCTTATTTCAACCTTGGTAACATCTTTTGTGACACTTTTACGCTAATAGATCTGAACATGTAACCATTTTCTCTTTTTTACTCTTCTCATTTCTCTTTATTTGTTTCAGTAACAATTATGATGGTTTGAATATTAAATATTAATGTTGATGATGTATTTTCATTCTGCATTTAGTTTTCTTGTACTCGATTTATGTTTTATTTCTCTACTTGCTTGATGGTGTATAGTTTCTTTATGCTTTTGTGTGATGGTTTTCATTTTGTTGGTATTTTGCTTGGGATTTGGTTGAAGCGTTTGTAGATTAGATTATTTTATAAATGTTATTCTATGTAATTATTGTGTCTTAAAAATTATAGTGTTAGCTAAGTTGGTTGATTTATGTTGATGTTAATTAGTTTTTATTAGAAGTTGTATCACTAGTGAAAGTTTGGATTTAATTTTAGATTCCCAATTAGTATGATTTTTTTCGTGATTGGAACGGAAGTTTGATCTCATAATTGAGAACCTAGCTTTTGATTGATGTTCTCCCACGAAATTAGGTGGGAATGTTAGGGGTCTTTTACTAAAATTACCGTTTACTATGACTTGAACAATCTTTCTCTCAGCCTCGCCTTCACGAACTCACTATCTCGATCCTGAAAACTCAAACTCGTCTCTGGACCCTAGCTCTCGATTCTCGAACTCTCGCTCTTTTGACAGTCGACTCTTGCCCTCTTGTCTCTCAAACTATTTCTGGACTCTGGCTCTCGAAGACTTCAACTCGTCTTTGACTCTCGAGTTTCCAGTCTCGCCCTCTTGATTTACTGATTTAGACTTCTGGTAATTTTTAAATTCTCATCTTTATCTCTTTTGTAGATTAAGAATATTTCTAATTTGTTTTATTATTTGAAGTTTGGACATTATTTGTGTATTGTTTATATTAGGTTTATTGTTTCCTCATTATTTTAACTTCAGATCAAGTTTTTTTATTTGGTTACTCTTTATAATTATATTGTTCTTTTAGTTGTTTACTGATCTGTTGTTTGTATTATGATTGGAGAAACAAATTTGTTTTCCATTTTGACATTTCAACCGGTTTGGCAATTTCATGACTAAATTGTGTGTTATCTTTCTATTCTTGATCTTGTATCACTTGATTAAGATATGTTAAGACTTAAGAGGAAACCACAAGGGTTGTGGCGTTGTGGTTGGGGTCCTGGGGGATGTGGTGGAACATCCCATCTGTTCAGGGTTTGAATCCTGACGTACACAACAATTGTGACCATTGAGTTTATCAGGACTGATATCTTGTAGTCATAATTCGTCGGGATTAGTCAATGCATAATTTGAGACACCCTTCCAAAAAAAGACTTAAGAGGATATTTCATCCATAATGAATTAGTTTGAGTGGATTAAGTTTTTCCTCATCTTACTCCTATTGATCCCACAAAACTGTGAAAAGTTATGTTTATGTTAAAAGCATTGAGTTATTTCAAACCCGCCATACAGCTTCGAGGTTACAGGAACTTAAATCCAATATAGGTTGTAGGATTTCAGCTCTTGTATTCCATTGTTCAAAACTACACGACTATGACCATTGAAACCTGCAAGAATATTGGTATTTTGTTGTTTTTAGTTGGATCATGAAGCAGTCCGAATGTGTATTTTACTACGCCATTGTTTCAGTATGCAATTTGTAGTGGTTGTTTACAGTTACTTGCGATGTCTAATGGTTACTTGTTCACAATTACTTGTTGTTCACTAGCAAGAGCCTGTAAATGTTACTTTGGATTCTTCTTTTGTTATTGATCTTTTTGGATTAAGATTTTGACTAAAATTCATTAATGTCTCAACCTTCCTTTTTTCATAGAGCAAACTCTTATTTTAGTTACTAAGATGATCCCCCTTAAATATATTATTGGCTCTGTTCTTGTCCCGTGTACAATCCAATGTGGCGATATATCTTTGATTCCACATACTGCAAATTGGGAGTAGGTTTGAAAAAGGATTTTTCGAAAAAACAACAAGATCTTTCTTTTCTTAGGCAATCGGAAAATAAAGAAATGGTTAATCTATTCAAGATAATTACATATTTACAAAATACCGTCTCAATCATCGTTCTATCCTGTTTGATCATTAATATAGAACATTATTCTCTTTCCTTTGTTCTAGTTCATGGTTTGAATGAGTCACACATACACCTTAGTACATGTTCCTTGATAACGAGTGACATGCATAATCTCGAATGTTCTCTATTCTCTGTTGTCTAAAAATAATCAAATTATTAATGATTGGACAAAATCAAGTAATAATTCCTCATGTGCGAAATTATAGAAGATTCCCTTTAAGATCAAACAATTCCCCAACACACCATATTTCGACGCATTTCATATCACCTTATTGACATGCTTACAGTATTTGTGCACTGGCCATGCATTATAAATACAAAAGGTTTGATGATAATCATAACACATTTTATACAAAAGAATCACTTTAGTACAATTTATTGAGATTTAACCTCGCTCTTGATATCTTTCTCAACACCGGTCATTTACTTGATGTCAGATCCTATCATCGAAGTCAATTCTCAATATGATTCTAACAACTTGTATCTTAATTGAAATATTAAAGACATAAAGTTCATTACTTGAAGTTCAAAAAAAAAAAAAAGTTACCACCAACCTACAAACTTCTATAGACAGAATTTGTATCATCGTTTGGCGTCATCTATGGGACACCTGTCTCGAACTTCGATCATATAATAAATTTTTCAGACATCATAAAGTAGAACGATACTTCTTAAATTTTATCTTTTTCACACTTCTAACTTGTAAAGATGTTATAACACTGATAGTAATATCATTAGAAACATCAACTACTTTTTAAAACTAGAAACACAATGAATATCACAACACTATTAGATCTTTTAGGTGGAAAGGGAGCTAAAAAAAGGAAATACTTTTTGTTTTTGTTTTTAATTCCATATATTGTTACTGTATTATATAAACCAGTTACCTTATGTTTTTTAAGTTTATAACTTATCATTATTTAATAATTTCTTAAAACTTCATATTCATAAACTTCTAGGGGGAAGTTAATTTCAATTCGCTTGCCCCTTACCTACAGGGAAGGTGAAACAGAGTAAGAGAGCCCCTCGTCCATGTAGCTGAATGGCTTTGTGTTCCAATTGGTGTATAATGATGTTATGCTGGGAGACTCAAAAAAGGTTGGACTGTTCGCCCATTAAAACGGTACGTGAGCCGGGTTCAGAAGGTCGTGAGACAGTTCGGTCCATATCCAGTGTGGGCGAACACATATACACATCCAACTATATGATAAATGTCAATACTAATATAACAAAATACCCTGTAAATCCTAAATTTTCCCTTTTAATGAAAAATTCATATTGAATTTTGTAATTTACAATAAAAATTTAAATGTCCTTGCATTACAAAAAACACAAGTAAAGAAATTCAAAATAAACCATAAAGGGTGTGACATTCTGGTTGAGGTTTTGAAAGATGTGATAGAATTAATAAACCACCGAGTTTATTAGGACTGATGTATTATAACCATAATTTACCGGAATTAATTAAGACATAGTTTGGGATACCCTTCACAGTAAAGAATTCCAAAATAATTGAATATTTATCTAAAAAGAAGATGGTTTTCCACGTGTAGCCTCAAGATTATGCCACGTCACCAAAAACCACTTTGTGTCGCGCGCCCATTGGAAAAAAAAAACATAGAGAATGAAAATGGCAGAAACCGGACCAACGATGTTACGGTTCGTAGGTTTAACCAAATGGTGGCATTATCGTAAATCCCGAAAAAACCAGGGGTAAAACCGTAACAAGGGCAACAGAACTTTCAGTTCGTAACAGACAGCTGCTTACGAAGAGAGGCAACAACTAACCCTTTTCCCTTTCTTTCTCTCTCTTTAAGGTCTGAAAAAAAATAAAATCAAATCAATTTCTTCGATGCTTTAAGGATGGACGCCGACGAGGTAAATTTCAAACACCCATTCCGCCGCTTAACGCCACCGTGGCCGGTGGCCCTACCTACCCCAGAATATAGAAATTTAACCGTTTTTTTTTTCCATTCTTGATTTGGGTTTTTGGTTTTTGGTTTTTTTTCTTTTCATCGAAGGATCGATTTTGATCTTGTTTGTTTACATTTTGTTGGGTGTTTGATTTTGGGTTGTTTTTTGCATTTTGATTGTTGTTGCAGAGATTAACGGCTTTGAAGAAGGCGTATGCGGATATTATACTGAATACGGCGAAAGAAGCAGCGGCGAGGATTATGGTGTCTGAACGGAAAGCTCTTCGGTTTGAATACGAGCTTAAAAACGCTAAAGAAGACGCACTTCAGATGCTTTTAAGACTCAAAAAGATGATGGATTCTAAGGTATATTAACAGAAAACTTTCAAAATTCCACTTTTTGTTTGCATTTTAACAAGTGGGGTTTACTTTGATTACTTGATTTTGAATTTGAATTTGAATTTAAATTTGAATGATGGTTTTATGTGTTTAGGGTTTGGTAATGATCCCATTTAAAGGTTGGGTTTTGTATTGTTTGGAATCTTGGTTGATTTTTGCATACAAAGGGTTTGGTTTAATTGTTCCGTTTGGGGGATATAATCTTGATTCAAGAATACAATGATTTTGGTTAAGTAGCAACTGTTTGTAATGATTTCTTTCGGCTGGAGTCTTGTTTTGTTTGATTTAAGGTTTGAATTTAGTCGAAGAGTTGACAAAATTTGGGGGTTTTCTTTATACATGACAAAGATTTCTTGATTATTGATGGGCATTGTGTTTTGTTCAATGTCAAAGATTTCTTGATTCGTTTGGTGCAATAGAAAAAAACTTCACTATATGAATTTGGATAAACTATTATAGTATTATGTCATAAATCATAATCTCTATCATGTTGGTGAATGCCATCTTTGATGGTGCTGTGATGTAGCTTATAAGTTGTCTATGATTGAGTATACCAGGTTATAGCTTAAAAGATGCGGTCTTTTTTTAATTTTGGGTAACTGTGGGTATCCGGGCCGGCTTACGCACACCCACTAATCCTCTGGGCAACCACGAATGGCCTGGAGTCATCGCAGGTGAACCTCCATGGTTCCATGGCTACAAGCGCTTGGTTTCAAGTATATGTTCTATAACACTATATGTATAACGTATTTTGATTTTCTATATGTATAACTTGTGAATTGATATGTTTTTAGACTTATAACTAGTAATTTCATGAACTTATGAAATTTAAAATTTGGTATGGAATTATGTTTTGCTTATTAATAATAATTTACGAAATTTTATTTGTTTTCCGTCTCGAGGCTTATGCCTCAGGGTGGGGAAGGAAAACGCCTCGAGTCCTGATTCCGCTTTTTAAAACTATGCTTACAGTAGGTCTATGCTAAATGTTATGTGATCCATATGTATTTTGAAGATATCCTTAAGTTCCTATGATTATCTTCTCTTTTTTTGAGTAACCTGTTTAAATGAATCATGCATGTTGAGGAGCATTTATAAAGATCATTTGATTCTTTCCGTGAATACTACGTCTTCTATAAATAGACTTCACATGGTGTACTCTTAAGTAGGATGAAATGAAACTCATAAACACGAAACAAATAATTGATATTAGATTCTACGACAAACATGTCAAATGTTTACACGTGGTGTAATCCAATGGGAATTATGGAACATGTTAAAGAAAGTAACGACGCAATAAATGTATCACTAACTTGGGAAACTACGCGATATATAGGAACCAATAAGGTTACTATTTCACGGGTTCAAGTTATAGAGACATTCTCTTTGCACTTAAAATTAACGGACACACACTTCAACATTTTGGTGGGTGGGGCAGAGAAGGATTTTTAAGGCCATGTTTGGCAACCATAAGCTAGCTTATTTTGTGAGCTTATTGAAAAAGCCCTGTTTGGTAAGCCATAAAGTGGAGGCTTTTTGGTTAGAACATATCGAAAAATAGGCTCTAGGGGCTCTTTTCCACTTTCCCCAATTATGCCCCTAATACTTTTACAATTGATTTTTCAATAGGTTTTTTTAGGTCATTTTATATAGTCATCTAACTTATCAGCTAGTTTTTACCAAACGTTAGTTTTTTAGCTAACAACTAGTTGGTCAAGCATAACCTAAGAGCCCTGTAAGTCCTTCTGTCAACTAGATACCGAAACAATGGAGCATTTTCTTAAATTATACATTTTGAACGGATGGCTTGTTTAGTTTTGGACACATCAAATATAATACTTGATTAATGTGAGTTGTAGTGTTTTTTTTCCCTTCATTTTATTTCTTAATCTTTTGTAATTTTATACTTCCCGTTCATTTCTTTGACAAGTAAAATATTGATGCATATCCATTTGAAATATTTGGCAGATTAACGAAGCTGCAATAACATCCGGTACCCAACAAAAGAAAATTGAAGAGCTCGAAGCACAACTTCAAGAGGCCGAAGACATAGTGAAAGACCTCCGGGAGGAGTTAAGAGCAGTAGAGACGGAACTCGAGAGGTTCTCACAAAGCAAACAAGTAAAGCATCCAGTACAAGTAGATGATGCATCAATGGAAAACGTATCAAGAACCTCTGAATCCATTCCATTCCCTCCTTCAGAAGTACAACCCGCTTCAAATATAGATCAAACAAACAAAAGCCAGAGACTTTATAATTCTTTATTTCCTTTAAAGAAATCTTTAATCAGTAATGGGGATTTACCTTCTATAATATTGAGAAGCAAAGAAACTGAGCTGTATAGAAATGGGTGTACTCAGAGAATCCGTGCATGCGAACGGACCCCACCGGATAAAAATTTATCATTTTCTGTTCAAATGGACGACATAAAGCCCGAGTCAATCGCCAAAGAGGACGAAACACTAGATAAATTACGTAAATCACCTTCTCTTGAAGTTGATACCTTGTGCAACATGGAGGAGAAAGAAGTAATTTTGGATCAAGTAAAGGAGATGGATGTAACAGCTGAGGATTCATGTTTGACTTCTCCAAGTTCAGTCAAACATTCAAATGATACAGCAATACAGGAAATCTCCGATGAAGATTTAGTAAGAACGTGCAATAGTCAAAGCATAATTAAAGAGGAACTTATGCCCACAAGACTAGAAAAAGATGAATTGTTAATGAGCGTAGAAACAAAAGTTGACCCTCCGTTAAAGATTTCAGAGTCAAAGGTTTCTGAGACCACCGAGGTTCCGAGTCAACCAATCACTGATAGAGTTATCAAGTATACGTTCCAGAGGAAGAGGAAAAGAGGGGCTTTGATCGATGGATGTGCATCTAGCGAAAGGAGTGAAGAGAACCAAAAGGCTCAAAATCTGGGGCCCGGAAAGGTCAACTTGATAGGAGAATCGACTCCAGAAAAGATACGCTTAGAACAAGTTGCTCACCAGGTTAGTGATTTATTTACATAGTTTATCCTCATATTTATGTTTTTCAATATATATACTAACTAGGGCTCTGCATTGGTCTAGAACCGGGCCAAATTGAAACCAAAAATTGGGTAATTTGAGAATGATATTTTCAAGATTGGTGAAATGTTTTGGTTTTCGTTAATGAGATTTTATATCATCATATATGGATAACCTAGGAAGTGTATATGCTTTCAAAATTATGATGGTAAAACTGTACTTGCACATAATTATGAAGAGCGTTCCCTGATTAGTAAAACAACAATGCTACAATGGGGGTTCGGTACTCGGCCCAAACCTGCTATATAGAATGCCAAATCTTGGCTCCATCAACTTCTTCGACCAATTAAAAGAAGTTTGTGAGCGATTGCAATGTGAAAAACCCAAGGGAACATGAAAATTTTCTTAATGAGGATTGGATGGGATCCAAATGACCCCTTTTAGAGCATATGTTAGAAAGTTCAAACTTCAAAGAGACCACTCACTTGGCAGACAAGTTGCCAAGTAAGATTATGGGAATTTGGAGCAAAGCTAACAAAGACCTTCAACAGCTGAAGTTTTGAAAAGCAAATGAAGAGTCAAGTGTTATCCCAACCAAGCATGGATACTGAGGCCGCTTGTGTTGTCACATCATCCCTGGGTAAACTCGATAAAAAACTATTCTAAGAACTTAAAGTTAAAGTAGAATAAAGTAAAAATGGCGTTCAAAGCACTTATAGCTAGAAGCTATGTAGAGCAGGATAAGAGAACAAATATTCACAATAGTTAGGGATAAAAGAGTCATTCGGTCATTCCTTCTTTTCGTGAAAATCCCCAAAGGGTTACAAAGTACAAGCTAGTCTGACTCAGTTTCAACTAGGAAAGGATTCAAGCTCTTCCATGGCTATTGTGATTGCTTCAATATATTGCCCACAAGTTACAAAGTATATAAAAACAGAGAAGCAAAGAACCGTAGGAAGAAGGCAGCTCAGGAGAAGAGTTGGAAAGCCTGATGGTGGGATTGTTTTCAGGGTCGAAAAAACCCTGCTTAGTAATCTAGATTGACATCCCTGACAGCTTGTGCATGCCATTGTGTTGTCTATGGGATCTTTCCTTTGCACTATGAAGTCTACTTACCGTAGGTTGTGGGTATGAACTTTCAAGTTTGTCTTCCTTTCACGGATGCATTTCCTGAAGTTGGCATGATGCTTCTCGATCAGCTGGTCCTGGACCTTGATCAACCTTTTGGCCACCTCCTGCAGTTTTGGGCCTAAAACATCAGCAGCGTCCTTCTTCGCTCCCCCCATTCTTCCTTCATCTTCATCTTCTTAGCCTCCTCCTGGTCATGATTTGGAAGTGGGGACTGGGGTATGCTCAAGAAGCTCTCTTTCTAGGCTCTTGATGACTACCCACTTCTTAAGTCCCTGTTGGTTATATTATATATATATACATGTATGCGTGTGTATATGTATGTATGTATATCAATTTGTTCACATGTCTTGTGGTCTTTTGGAGTGTTTCCTCCAAACCATAGGCTGGAAGGAGAAGGCCTATACAACACCAATGAGTTCACTGGTGAACTAAAAAGACATTAAGAATAAGGAGGAAAACAGATAAAGAATATGGAAAAGAAAAAAAGGGGTACCTCAACCATCCCATCAAGGGAATTTTCCACACACCAGGTATGGATGAAGCCCCTCACAGGCAGGAGTGTCTTAAGGAAAGCTAAACGACAGCCAAAAGCCTCATATACCTAGCCATCTCAAAGGCAAGAGCCTTGTCATCAAGGAAGGAGGCCCGTTCTAAGACATGAAGCTGGGATTGGCAATCAGTGGAAGCTCCGTGATTTGCTGTTGGCTAGAAAGAGCAACGTCTTTATCAATGTTACATACCTCTTTTCCTTTGTAGAGATGGGTAAAAGGCGCTTCGATGAAATGTTGAGACTTCCTTGTTAAGACTTCCTGGAGCCATGGTTGCACGCATCTTGTGAAGGGGTTGTCTTGTTGAGCCTTCATCTAGGGTTCCTTATCACATGCTCTGGCTGTCCGTTAGGCTGCGTTTGGTACATGGGATTGGGCAGGACAAGACAAAACTTGTTGGTCCACGACTCCACATTTGGCGCGACATGGGCTAGTGGCCGGATAGGATAAAAAGTTTTTTTTGTTCCACCAAAATAGGTGGAACAAGATGGGACAACACTAAAAAGTTACCGATCTATGAATTTACCCTCATTTGATACGACCCTAATGTGGTATTTGGTTTAATCGTTGCCCATGGCGGCGATCACCGACGGTCACCTCCATAATCATCACCATCAGCTACCACTACCACTTGCCGCCACCACCTCCATATCCACCACTATCAGCTGCTACCGCTCTCCACCATGTTCACATCCTTCACCACCACCATCGTCGACCACCGCCCATCGCCGTCACCACCACTAGCGGCTCCACCACTATTGGTTACCTACTGTTGTCCATCACCACCTCTACCTCCTCTACAACCACCACTATATCCATGGCCACCACCACCACCATTTACCATCTCCACGTCCTCTACAACCACCACCGGGCACTACCGCCTCTACATCCACCACTATCGCCACCACCACACCAACACCATCGTCGACCTCCACCACCTCCACCTCCACCTCTTTCACTCTACCAGTAACCACTATATAAAATCATTAAACAACATTTAAGGGTAATATGTCCAGTCCAATTTTGTTCGGTCCTTGCCAAGCCAAACATGAGACAAACAAGTGAACAACTTGTCCTGTTTTATCTGCCTACCAAATGCTACTTTAGGTCTAATGGTCTCCAAATCCGAAGCTCTCTCAGTTAAAGATATACAGACTTCCTCTAGAACCATATCATACAATGGCTAGAATGTTGACCTTATGGTCTTAGCTTTGTTGCTTACAAGAAACGAGAAACGAGAAGAGTAAGAAACTTGATAACATGCTAGTTTGATGCTCTTCTTAGAAGAAACATGACAAGCTTAGCAAGCCGCCACTAAGGCCTCCGAGATGGCCTTCATGTCATCCAGTATTTCTTCTCGTCACATCCATCCACCTTCCTCTTAGAATTCTGACGACCAAAGCTCATCTCACAGGGGTACCAACAACTCAAAACACAACATGGTCGTGGTGGCCGCAGGGTTACTCCACAACAACACGGTCAGTTGTTGCAACAACCTTTCCCTTAGCCTTGGTTCTATTCACCTCAGCTTGGTTGTAACATGGGACACTTCACCGTGTCCTTATGTGTTAGTCCTTTAAAACACACGGTGTTAGGCTCAAGACTGCAACACGCTTTCTATGGACACTGTCTTCTGCTTATGCTCCAACGAATTTTGATGTTGCTCTCTACACCATAACATCAATCCCCCGGATGACAAACTGCATATGGAAACCCGTGTCACTTTACACATGACGTCCAACCAAGGTGCTTTTTTCGTCCTATTTTAATTTGAGATTGGATAGAACTATTGTTATCGATAATGGTCATATGATTCTTATTTTCGATTGTGATCAATGCTACCTATCCCACCGTACCCTCCCATTTCTCTCGCCAACATTTTGCATGCTCTTAAACTAATTAAAAGCCTCAAATTTGTTTTGGTCAGTTTACAATGTATAATGTTGTATCTGTTGAATTGATTCTTTCGGGTTTTCTTTAAAGGACATCCAGACGGAGATACATCTTAAGAGGTACAATAGCTATGGTGGTCTTTCTCATATTGCAGTCTTGCAGGTGCTCTTCAATGTTTGATTTTCACGAGACCTGCTATCTCTTATCTCGTGCAACATAAATTCTTATACATGCATGATCCTTGAGAGCACCACTGCATGCCTTGAAGTGTATCTTGCAGGACCTTTAAGGCACTCTGGATCTAGGTGTGCATTTATACATATCTTCTGTATTACACCAATGCAAGGCGTGGAAAGCCCTAACCATAGTCACACGGATCGCGGTACGCTCCGGTACGGGAACGCGGATCGGGAACGCGATTCGCCATTTTCTAAAATTCGGTACGGAGGGGGGTAGGCTCATTCCGGATCGCTTCCGGTACGATGTACCATATAACATGGTACGATGTACCCAATATATAACATGGTACGATGTACCCAATATATAACATGGTACGATGTACCCAATAAATAAAAATATTTATTCCTATATTAATAATTTAATACTTTCAAAAGGTAAACATAAACATAAAAGGTAAAGTGGTTAACATTAATTTAATACTTCCAAAAAAACATCTTCTAAACAAATAAACATACTTCAAAGATAAAGTGATAAACATTAATTAAAAAAAACTCAAAATCTAAAAGACTCAAACAATCTAATCTTCATCAAGATTTTCCCATTCCATGTCTTCTAATCTCGAAGATGACCCTTCTATGTAAGTACTTTCGGGATTCATATCCCATTTCTTTTGTGGCCCTTCTTTATAAGATTCAAAAAACCGTGATTGTAGACGGATATTTGAGTGTATATAAACTAGCTTGTCGGCTCTTTTGTTGTTTAACCGGTTCCTCTTCACGCTGTGAATAAAAGAATAGGTGCTCCAGTTTCTCTCTGCAGAAGAACTACTTATGGGCTGTGATAAAACTTTTTTTGCTATCTCTGCTAATTCCGGAGTTTCGGAACCATAAGTCGACCACCAATCAATTGCATCCATAGTTACCGCATCTACTTGAGCCCCTTGTAAAGCATACATCCCCTTTCTCAAGGTAAAAGCAGCAAATTGCTCTCTTAATTGTCTTTGTTCTTCTTGATTTTCAGCAATTCTTTCAAAAGATTTCATTACACCAATCATGACTTCTTTGTCAAGGTTAGGAGCTTTTCTAGAAATTCCACCGGGTGCTAAATTTTGTAGATAAGTCGGATCATAGAACCTTGGAGTTAATGCAAATCCCAAGCAATGTAACAGGATTGTCATTTTCTCCCATCTAGCCAAGATAATCGACTCCACTTCCGGGTAATACACTCCATAAACATTGTCTTTCATAACATCTTTAATTTCCCCAAGCATGTTATCCATTTTTTTATATATCTCACCCATCTTTGGACCCTCTCCATCACAAAATTTAATTAACAAGAAAATTGGCTTAGTTATTGCAAGAATTTGATCAACATCATCCCAAAAGTTTTCACTTTTTATTGTTTCGGTAACTTCTTGTCCAATATTTCTTGTGTTTTCATCTCCTTGCTTCACCCATTCCCTCCACGAATTAAGAACAATTGTAGTAGCTAAAGCTTCCCGACAATCTTTTAGCCTTTTTAATAATATATAATGTGACGCAAACCGGGTCTTTGCTACTTTCAACAACTCAAGATTTGAATTGGCTCTAAAAATTGCTAAAGCTTGACCGTGATTTAAAAAGTATTTCACTATCTTTTTTCCTCTTTTATAAACAGCCATCAACCAAGTAAATTGTTTTGCAAAATCTTTGAAAATCAAATTCAAGGTGTGTACACAACATGGAGACCAAAAGATGTGATTATATACCTTTTCGATCTCTTTTCCCGCTACTTTGCAATTGGCTGCGTTGTCTGTTACAACTTGTAGGACGTTACTTGGTCCTATATTTTCAATAGCTCCAAGCAAAAACTTTGATATTGCTACACCAGTCTTTTCCACTCCGGAGAAGTCATCGGCATACATAAGAGCTGCACCACGACTGTTGACGGCTAGCACGTTAATCAACGGGTTTTGTTTCACATTGGACCAACCGTCTGATACAATAGAAACCCCTTGTGTAAACCACGTGTCTTTGATTGGAGTCATATCTTTTTCAACATCACGTGCACATTCATCAAGCAACACGTTTCTTGCCTTTTTCACTTGAAGGTGCCTTATAACCGGGAGGAGCCTTTTGGATTGCACTAACCATCTCGTGAAATTGATGATTGCGTAGAACATTGAACGCAATCCCATTTGCACATAGACACCGCATGATCTTTAGGTCAACCGCGTTTCTCTCCATTAGACTAAACGATTGCTCAAGTGGACTTTTAGAGGATGATGTATTCTGTTTTTTAGAAATTACAGAATTTTTTAAAGACTTTGACACTCCTCCCGCTTTTTCTGCATCCTTTACCTTGTTCAACAACAAGGTATATTTTTCCCGATCGGCAAGCAAACCGCTACACCTTCGTATTTCGGCTTTTTTTCCCGGTTGCGGTCCAAAAAAGTGAATATGTATTCTAGAGTAAGAACTTGTAAATTGTAACTTACAATGCTTACACACCCAAACTTTTGCTCCTCCTGCGTTTTTGCTAATTCCGGGTCCAACGAATGTCACCTCATCGAGAAGTGGTTTTGTTTCGTCTTTTTTTGAAGATGTCGGCTGCTGAGTTTCAGAAGTTTGAGGAAACTGAGTTTCACTAACATGCTCTACATCATCGTATTCGTGTGCTCGCTGTCCTGTTGTTCATCACGAGTTCTCTTTTTCCCAAACACCATTGTTTAAGTGACTGAATTTTGAAGATGAAAAAAAACAGAGAAGGAGGAGGAAGACGCCTGCTGTGTTTAAGTGCTGTGTTTTGAATTTTAGACGGAAATTGCAATTGATTTTAGAGTAAAATTGCAATTGATTTATAATAGGTTTTTATAGATGGATTATGGAAAGTTAATTAAATTAATTTGGAAATTGAATATATTTTGTAATTATCTTTGAGAAATCAGAGGAGTCTCTAATTAGGAAACTGAGGAGTCGCAAGTTCCCGCTCACGATTTTGACCGACCAGTTTGACCGGCGATTTTGACGTTTTGACCGGCGATTTTGACCTTTTGACCGGCGATTTTGACCATGTAAATCGTGATTGACTATCGATTGGCACACGATTTTGACGACAATGGAACGTCCCATACTGACGATCGGAACGCGAACCCACCTTCGATCTGAACGCGTTCGTACCGCGTTTCGGTACGAACGATCTGGAACGAGGATCGTGGCTCACCTAGCGATTTGTGTGACTTTGGCCCTAACACTCGATGCTCCACCTCGACTTATTGTGTTTTTATCGGGGAGAATATCATCTCTTGGTCCTCGTAACGGCAACCCACCATCTCCCGTTCCAGTGCAGAGGTTGAATATTAGGGGTTGCGAATGTGGTTGATAAAACTTGTTGGATCCACAACATGCTTTTGGAGTTGCATTGTCCTGTGAAAAAGGCGTTGGTTTATTATGACAAGGTTAGTGCAGTTTACCCCTTTGGTAATCTCATACAACATCAGTGTATGAAACATGTTGAATTGGATGTACATTTTGTTTATGAGAAGGTAGCCAAATGAGAGGTTTATGTTCTTCATGTATCCTCCTGTTATCAATATGTTGACATTTTCACAAAGGGGCTCCCAAAGCTTTTAATCCAGTCGTAGCGTACGTTCTCCTCGTGCTCCGACTAAGTGGTGTGCTAGAGATAGTTTCCTAAGAATCGTTGCAACTCCTAAACGTATCTATTAGTCCTGAAAGGAAATGGCAAACCCTAACAAGTAATTGTAGAATAGGGGAGGGGTTTGAATACAATTACACAAAATTTTCACTTAATTTAATTCTTATTGATTTAAAATCGAGAATTACACTTAGAGAAACAAGATTGATGCAGAATAGGAAAAATTAGAATCTATCCTAACCATCTTTTCACTAAGAATACAAGAACTCAACTACAATGGCAAATCCAATTTTTTTGCCTAGTGGGGTCACCTTTAAGGTAGACTAAAGGCGTGCAAAGTCGTCTTACTTGTTTTTAGCCTAATTACACCGTTTTGAGGGATTTTTAAAGTTTTTTGGGTTGCTTTCGAGGGATTTTTTCAGTGTTTTTGTCGGTTTCAAAGAACTTTTTCGCTTTTTTTGATTGATTTCAAGATTTTTTTTGTTTTTTGGTTGATTTCAAAAGACCTTTTTGGAATTGTCTAAGGTTGTGGGGTCCCTTGCAAAAATTTATTGGGGGACTAAGTAGGGAAATAAGTGAGAAGTTAAAAAAATACTTTTACCCTTATAGATTTTATTTTTTTAAATGGGTCCCCCCCAACCCCCTTCCTTCTTAACTAGATCCGCCAATGCTCAACTAGCACTAGAAATTTTACGCTTATGAGCGAGCTGCTGATTTTTGTTGTTGCACGTAAAGAACTGTTCAAAGCATAACCTTGCATGTGAGGACTACTCTACCACCATGTGCATTAAATGCACGGGGACACTTGTCACTTGGGGATAAGAGTTCAACATTGACTTCAGAACCTTTTGGAGCGTCCTTTTCATCCTACAAGATAAAAGGACTTGTCTCTGAAACAATTATTTGTCATTCTTTGAAACATCACATCAAGAGCATATTAGGACAACATGTCTTTCCAGACTTGGAATGTCTTTGTCAAGGACAAGGTTGTTGAGATTTTGTCAGAAAAAGTTGTTGCAGGCGTATCTTTACATTGACCAGCCAGCCGATAGTCAAGAGTACTATAGTTGTTAATTTAAGTGGTGACAACACATAACTCTTATGTGACCAATTAAGCAGCGCTATCTGTAAGCAGTTGAGGATGCATCAACCAGCAGACGGCCGCTTAAGTAAACCTAATCAGGGACTTTAAAAAAAAGAAAAATGAGTTAGAGCCTCTAGAAACTCTAAAACATTTCTGATAGATGGATATTGGATGACCAAAAAGTTCTCAATAGTTTTATCTTTTATGCATTCTGTCTTCATTCATATCTAAAGATGACATCTTTGAGCTTTATTTTTTTTGCAGCTTATATCTTTATCTGATAAAAAATGGTGGTGATGGTCCTCAAAAGGAAGAAGCAGCAGATGCCAGATGGTAGTTTTCTGATTTATGGAAAAAGCCTATTACTAGTAGTCAATACTGTGCTAATTCTCTTCGGCTTCTCGTTCACCCACTGTACAAACTGTAGTCTATGCAGTGTTCTCTACTGCTCGGGATTTTTCCGCCTTTAATATTTAGTTTAGTTTTTCTGGACCATTAACGTTCTTGCATAGTTTTGGTTCATCGGAAAACAACCGTTGTATCATGTGGTCTCGTTTGAAATGGAATGTTACCGCATCCCGTTTCTTGCTATACTAGTTGAGCTAATATCAAAAGATTATGGTTGTTTAATTTGTTGATATGAGATGGCAAATCGATTATACTTCTTGTGAAATGACATTTTGATCCTTTCACTCACGTAAAGATGCGTATACGATGTGTATATGTATCGGTTTGTTTTTTTATCGTTCACGTGAGCAAGATCATGGAACAAGTGAGTATGCTTTAGGATCCTAAGCAGTGAATAAATTATAATTACAAAAATATTTCGAGTACGTATTAGAAGCAGAAAAAAGGGGTTTTCGTACATTTTATTATGTTTCGATAAAAATTTGTCTTAGATTTTCTGGGTTCCTTTGATTTGTTATAATCAGAAAGGCATTTTACATTACAAAAGGAATCCTACAGTTTCTTTTTTATTTTATCTTCTAAGAACTAGAGGGAGGTTTAAAGGAAAACATTAAAAAAAAAACTGAAGAACACTCTAAGAGTCTTCCATCTGGAAGGTATGCACAAATGCATATAAACGATTGAAGCTTTTTTTTCTATGCACATGTGCATGTTACAAATTACCAGTATTCATTTGTGCATACCGTCTAGATGAAGGACTCTCGATGTGTTCTTCAGTTTTCTCTTTTTTGGACATTTTTCAATAAACCTGACCCCTAAGAACTAATATGTCCACGAATGGATAATTGGGATTTTTAAGCATATATTGTTACTAAATGTTTATGATTGAATAATTGTGATTTTAAGGGGTCTTTACGTGACCGGTTATTGTGAATTCAAGAAACATAATCAAAAATTATTTTATTAAATTTGGATGACACCTTGACAAACCCTTGATCTTTAGGGTAATTGAACCTCATCTTTATAAATCAAACCTTAATACTCTTGTATATCAAACTACCCCTTAAATAAAGTTTAAGTATATTTTACAGATTCTCTAAAATAGAGAATACGATTCCTTATTTTTTTTTCAACAGAAAAAGATTTTCTATATATGGTTCTAAAAAAATACAAAAAGCTTAAAAGAATTTTTTTTAAACTTGATGTGACAAGAAATAAATGATTTTTTTATTCATTTTCATCAATAAATTGGATTGTAATTATCTTATATACTTTCTTTAAAAAATATATTGAAATGATAAAACTGTATAATATTTTAATAATGTAATCGATGTTAAAAAAAACTCCCTAAAATAAAACGTAATTCTTTTAATATTTTAAGAAATTATTAAAAAAAACTGTTGAAAACGATGTTATAACATTATTGTTGCAAGAGTATATTTCAAGCAAATATTGTTTCAAATATATTTAATTGTGATTTTAATGGACCAGAGTATGATTTAAGCAAAATATGTCCTTTTTCTCAACCCGTTAATTACTTGCACGTTTGAAGGATTCTAATCTAACAATTTTTTAAATAAAATAAAAAATTATATTTGAAAAATATTAATAAAAGAAAACAAAGCCGGTGTATATGTTGAAAACTTGATATTGATAACTAGTTGCCGAATTACATATGTTTGCCTATTTGTTCTAATAATGTCAACTTTTTAGAACAATTTGCTTGAAACTGAAATATACTGAAACTGTAATACACTTATTTAATATGTGTATTATTCTGTTTAGTCTAGGTTTATTTATTTATGTTTTTAAAGAAACTTTTGTTCTTAAACCTTCTTGTTTGTTCTCGTCTTTTTAATCTTATTGATTGCATTTAAAAAAAAATGAAATGCACTTTGTGTTGCTTTCTATTTTTGGAATTTATTTAAGTAAAAAGCTCTAGTTTGATGTCTATAGCAAGATATTTCAAACAAAAAAGGTTTAATAATTTTTCAAGAGTGCTTTTTTTTGTTATAAGTTATAATATATTTTCATCTTTGTAAACTAAGTTATAGGATGTTTCTGTAAAAAAGGATAATATATTTCCTTAATTACATTGAAGACGGTGTTATTCAAAATAAAGTTACCGAAAGTATGTTTCTCAAAATCGAGACCAAAACAAAATATGTTATATTGTGATGCAATTTAACTAATTTTTAAACTTGATAAAACCATATTTTTTCGTTTCAAAATTTCAATTTTATTTTATAAAAAAACAGTTTTGTGAAAACACATTTTATGCAAAATTGAAATCAAGTATTATGATCTCTTAAATCATTTTATTAGGAAAAAGACGGTCATCATTTAAATAATAGTTTGTAATCATACAATATGTTAGTTACTTATATAATCTAAAAAACTGATAAAATACAAGATTGGATGGTTAACTCGATTCAACCCAAAAGCTGACTTGTTTGCTTCACAACTATTTTGACCCGTTATTAAATCCGTCCATTTTCCTTTTATAATTAATATGTTGTGTACCAAAAATATTTCCGAATTGTTATCACCTTATCAAAGGCGGTGATTCTCTGGAACAACTTGCAAGAATAAGATTTGTACCTTCGTAGTAACAGCTGTATGTTTATAAAAGTTACATTGTTGTGATCTATTATTTTTTATAAGCAAGTAACTAAATAATTTCTATAATCTTTAACTAATAATCGAATAATTAAAATATATCATCTATAATTATTTTTCGAATAAGTCCACCCATAAATGTTGAGGCATTAGAAGATGGGATAATTAATTGGATGCATTAAATAATTATAAATGAAATTTAAATTTTGTAGTTAGTTTTTGTGCTGCTTTTTCTTTGGCTTTAAATCCTTCCACACGAAATAACCTTAAAAATAAGAAATATAACGTTGGATCTAATATAAGTTTTAATAGAACTTTGATCAATAATCAAATAACTAACATAATTTTTATAAGATATTAAAATAATCATGCATTAAATAATACTACAAAAGTGTGACTTTTGGTTGAAGGAAGTACAATTTTTAGGTCATGTCGTCATCCAAGAGGGAGTGAAAGTGGATCCGTCCAAGATAGAAGCAATGATGAATTGGGAACCGCCTAAGAGCCCGTCAGAGATCCGAAGTTTCTTAGGATTGGCGGGATATTATCGCAGGTTTATTCAAGATTTCTCTAAGGTTGCATCTTCTCTGACGATCTTGACTAGAAAGAACGTGAAGTTCATGTGGACCGACAAGCAAGAAGAGGCTTTTCGGACTCTTCAAAAGAAGTTGTGTGAAGCACCGATTCTATCCTTGCCAGAAGGGTCGGAAGATTTTGTGGTTTACAGCGACGCTTCAAAGATGGGATTGGGATGTGTGTTAATGCAAAGGGGCAAAGTGATTGCCTATGCCTCAAGGCAACTCAAAGAGCACGAAAAGAATTACCCAACCCATGATTTAGAGTTAGCGGCGGTGGTTTTCGCCTTAAAGTTATGGCGACACTACCTTTATGGAACCAAGTGTACACTCTACACCGACCACAAAAGTTTGAAGTACGTATTTAATCAAAAGGAACTGAATATGAGGCAACGACGTTGGCTCGAACTACTCAAGGACTATGATTGTGAGCTACTTTACCATTCGGGTAAAGCCAATGTGGTAGCGGACGCATTAAGCCGGAAGGAGTACGGTAGCGGGACACGTGTCGTACTTACACGAATTGAGGTGATGTCTAGTTTGATTGATCGAATCAAAGCAGCTCAAGTGGAGGCACTACTTGAGGAAAACTTAAAAGATGAAGTAATGGTGAAACAACACTTGATGTTAGGGGTGCTCAAAAACCCGATCAACCCGACCAACCCGATCAACCCAACCCAACCCGACGTAAAATAAATCAACCCGAAGTAACCCGATGTCTAATCGAGTAGTAAAAATTTCAAACCGAAGGTATTGGGTTGATATCGGGTTACTTTTATTTGAACCCAACCCAACCCGATCAACCCGATATCATTTTATTTTTTGAATATTAATATGATTGTTGAGTATTTATTAATATATATTAGACAATTACACCATCACATACTCTTTTCATATATATATATATATATATATAGTTAATCTATTTTACATCTCTATATAATTTCCTTTGTATACATGTCCATTAAATATGAATATATATATATATATATATAAATAACATTGAGATGAATCTGATATACTTAAGATTTAAGAAATATGAATATGTTGTACCAAATGGCTGACGGTGAAAAAGAAATTATGAGAAGACTAGAGAAAACAAAATATTGAAGGTTAGGAGAATATTTTGTTGTACCAAAGTATTAACCCGACCAACCCGATCAACCCGACTAACCCGCACGGGTTGGGTTGGGTTGCACTTTGCTTTGGGTTGGGTTGGGTTGAGATTTTTCAAACCGAAGACATTGGGTTGGGTTGTTGAAATGCCTTCAACCCGATCAACCCAACCCGTGAGCACCCCTACTTGATGTTGACCGAAGATAGCCGTGGTCTAAAGCTTTTCCGAGGGCGTGTTTGGGTGCCTAAGATCGGGGGCAACCGAAAACTACTTTTGGAGGATGCCCATAGGTCTAAGTACTCCATACATCCGGGTAGTACCAAGATGTATAGGGATCTAAAGTTAACTTATTGGTGGCTCGTCATGAAATTGGATGTTGCTAGATATGTGGAAAGGTGTGTGACTTGTTTGCAAGTCAAGGCGGAACACCAACGGCCGTATGGGAGCCTTCATTCGTTGGAAATTCCGGAATGGAAATGGGAACATCTCGCTATGGACTTTGTGACGAAACTACCAAAGACCTTGAGAGGTCACGACACCATATGGGTAGTGGTGGATAGACTAACGAAGATTGCTCACTTCTTAGCAATGAGAGAAGGCGGCCCAGTTGATAAACTGGACAGGTTATATGTGGATGATATAGTTGCAAGGCACGGTGTGCCTTTGACTATTGTGTCGGATCGAGATAGCCGGTTCACTGCTAACTTTCGGAAGGGGTTACAAGAAGGGTTAGGCACCAAGATAAACTTAAGTACAACATTTCACCCGCAGACAGATGGTCAAAGTGAAAGGACCATTCAAACTCTTGAAGATATGCTTAGGTCATGCGTTATTGACTTTGGTGGAAATTAGGATTCGCATCTACCGTTGGTGGAGTTTGCCTACAACAACAGTTACCATTCTAGTATTGGAATGGCGCCTTTCGAGGCACTTTATGGACGGAAATGTAGGACACCCGTATGTTGGTTAGAAGCGGGCGAGAAGCAATTCTCCGGACCTGAGATTGTACAAGAGACGGCTGACAAGGTGAAGCTTATTTGGAAACGACTAAAAGCGGCCCAAGATCGCCAAAAGAGTTATGCCGACAAGAAGAGAAGACCAATGGAGTTCCAAGTAGGTGAGCGGGTTATGCTCAAGGTGTCTCCATGGAAGGGTATCATTCGGTTCGGAAAACGTGGGAAGCTTAGTCCTCGTTTCCTCGGACCGTTCAGAATTTTGGAAAGAGTGGGACGACAAGCGTATAAATTGGAGCTGCCACCCGAGTTGGCCGGCATACATCCTACATTCCACATATGCTATTTAAGGAAATGTTTGGCTGAAGAAGAGAGTGTGATACCTCTCTCGGAAATTCGTGTCGATAATAGCCGATGTGTGGAAGAGCCGGAAGCGGTCTTAGAAAGTAAGTCTAAGAAGTTACGCCACAAAGAGATCATCATGGTTAAAGTGCAATGGAAGCATCATAGAGGGTCGAATGTGACGTGGGAAGCGGAAGAAGACATGAAGAAAAAATATCCTTATTTGTTCGCTTAGTTTGTAAAATTTTGAGGATGAAATTAAATTCAAGGATGAGAGGATTGTAACACCCCGAATTTCATACCTATCGTTTCCCTATTTATAAAATACGAGATAAAGTATTTTGTTAAAGCGAACAGTAAGTAAATTGAACATCCAGGGGAGAAATGCGACCTAAGAGTGCGACCTGGCCAGTGCCATGGTCGCATAACACGATCGCAACTATTGTACCGTAGGTCGGTCTTGGAAAAGTGCGACCAAGACATGCGACCTGACCATGTCCTAGTCGCAATGCGTGATCGCAATTGATGTACCGTAGGTTGGCACTAGAAAGTGCGACCTGAGAGTGCGACCTGGCCACTTAACCCGCATCGCAATTCCCGATCGCAGTTCGGGTCTGTATAAATGTGAAATTTCAGCTGAGTTCTCATTAAATTCATACCAGATATCCTCTACTGCATTTACTCCGAAGAAGAAACCCTAAGGGGCGATTTTAAGAGCATTGATTGCCCTCCATCAAGGGATCAAGACCAAGCTTTGTAACTCAAGTGTTAGGATGCAAGATCTAGGGCTCAAGCCGCTAGTGTTCTTCATCCCTCTCTAGAAGTTCAAGTCTACTTGGAGATTTCTAGGGATTTCTCAAACCCTAGTATAGTGAGTTCAAATCTAAACTTATAAACTCAAATACTTGTTGCAAATGTAGTATTTTACTGATTCTTAAACTTGATTTCAAGTAGTTGTGTGTTTGGATAAGTTTGGAGGTTTTAGGTCAAAATGAGGATTTTGGGTATTTTGGTTGTGGATGATAAAAGGAGCATTCTTATGGTTTTAAAACATTTGGGAAAGTTATTTAAATGGTCTAATCTTTGGTTTTGAAACTCAAAATGTTTTGACCTAGTTTTTTGGTAAAACCTGGATTTGAAAGGAAATGGTTATTGAAAGGGTTTTCAAGGTTGGAAAACTAGTAATACGCCTTGTTGAAGTATTTGGTCGGTAAACTAGTATGTAATGAATCCATAGGCATATAGTCGGTTTAATGGCGGGATTGTTGTCCCTTTTTGGTTGCATAGTTGTCATCGGGGGCCTGGTACCGTTGGGTATTATGCCGGATCATTACCGGATGCCATTGACTCTATGTATGCGCTAGTAGGGGTCTAGTAGGGCCGTGTACTAAGGTGCATAATCGGTTGTTGCCGATTGCCATTGACCCATTGTGCGGGTTTTCGTAGGAGTCACCGGGGGCCATGTACTAAGGTGCATAATCGGTTGTTGTCGGTTGCCATTGGCTCTTGCGGTTAGCTCAAACATCGTGTAATGACCTACTTATGGTATCTGTCACTAAGGATGGAACACCGGGTCTCCCCTGGTTGCTTTTAAAAGATCCTTGCTCATCAAGAGTAAGTCATTTCAAGTGAAGTTAAATGGGATAAATGCACCGTACCTTACCTTTTAAATGTTTTAACTGCATATCCATTTAACTGTTTGTTCTCACTAGGCGTAAGCCTAATACTTGATTTCAAAATGTGGTTTTAGCAAGTAAGCAGGTTGATGGGGCTCTTTAGAGAAGAGCGGGTTAATGTATCGAGTGAGAGGACACCTTTTTGGAGATATGCTCATAGAGTATGTACGTAGTTGGAGTTATAGCATATTCTTTTGAGGATATTAGTAACACCCAATTGTAATCTATATTATGAATAGTATAGATTAATAGGTTGATATGTAATGTCCATACTTAGATGTAAACTCTCTTACGCTAATCCCACTTATTGGGTAATTTCTATTTTATTCCGCATTTTATTTTGGTTCAATTTTACTCTAAATTTTAGGGTGTTACATTTTGCTAAACAATTCCTAAGTTTCATTCATTAAGTTACATTGGTACTTTTGCATGTTCTTGTAAAAATATAACTAAGGGGTTGTTTGGTTTTATTTTCATTAAGTTTTGTATAGATAAAGTTGGCTTTATTCATAAAGTTGTCTGGATGTATCAATAAAATTGTTGTTTGTTTGTTGTGCTGAATAAACCGTCTGAACGACTAAAATGACCATTTTACCCTTCTATTTGTTTTTTGTATTGTTTTTATTGATCTTCAAACACCCTTGTAGATTGATAAAACCAAAATAAAATCAAAGAAATCAATCCTTGAATTAGATCAAAACATGAAATTTTGATTAAAAATCTCAATCTCGATCACAATTCCAAATACAAAATAAATATCTTAAGGACATCAAATCCTCAAAATAAAACCAACTCTAATCCTTCAAATAAAATATGAAAATTTTAACCTAAAAACCAATAATTTTCAACAGACATATACAAGTTGTGGTGGAGATGAAAGAAAGAGAAGCATGGAGGAGGTTGGGATATGCCTGAGATCTGCAACCTTGAAACCTCGAGACTTCGATCTGCAACCTTCAATATGATTTGTTTTGTATTTGGAAATCAATCCTTGGATCTACAACAAGGAGGAGGCACAATGACGACGACAACATGGATTAGGAGTAGGGGAAACCTTGAAACCGTCAACCTAGTGCAGTGACATCAACAGCAAGAAGGGGAAGGGTGGTGATGGGGAGGAGTAGGGAGGAAGGGGCAGGGAGGCGACTGGATGGAGATGGGGGTTAGGCTTCAATAAGAGAGATGGATGAGTAGGGAAGTTATTTTCTCCCGTGTATTTCAAAGGGGTAGGGATGGACATATGATGTCTGTCTGCATAAGGGTACCTTCTAAAAACTTATTCAGATAGCTCTCTTTTAAATCATTAAACTCCTTCCGAACAACACAATATGGTTGCGCGAATAAGCTTAAGAGTTCATTAAGCTGATTAAGCCATAAACAAACAGGCCCTAAGTGTACAAGTGCTTAAAGCATGTCAAATAAAACCTAAACTTCTGTCCCCAACATGATCCCTCGACCTTCATTGCTTCCTTTATCACCGTGACGACCCCCCCCCCCTCAAGACTCTTTATTTTTATGGCACACCATCACCCCCTCCTTCTCCCTTTTCACTTGTTTCCTTCTTTCTTCCTTCTTACCGGAAGGCACCCATTTGAGTTCTTCAACGGCCCATTTTGCGTATGATTCACACAAAACAACACAAATATATGTGTTTGATTCACACACACACACACACACACGTGTTCATCGATAGAAATGTTAGTATTTTTTTAGGGATTGGTATACGAGTTAGGTTACGACAACGTCAATGATGTTGACAACGACAGAAAATAATTAATCAGATGGATGAACACAATTTTGAAGCTTCATTAGCCTTAGGAGGAGATGCAGTAGTGTAAAGATGACGTCGGTGATGGGTTGCTAAGTATTGGGGAGGAAATGAAGATGGCTTTAAGGAGAAATGAAGGGGGTAAAGTTTGAACCGTGGGGGGTAGGTTAGGTTTTGTTTTATTTTTTTTAATACTTTAACAATCATATATTTTAAATATTCGTACACTACCTTATGTTAAAAAACTAAGAAATTGCATTCACATGAGTAGCATGTGGGGCCACTTAAACGGAGCTTTCTAACGAGCACTATAGGCTAGTTACAAAGACGTAACAAAATCGAAACTCTGATAACAGTCTTTGTAATTTTGAAAAGTTAAGAATGAAAATGGAAGTTTCTATAAACACAGGGATGACTTTGTAATTTACTCTAATTAATTTTTTCACAAATAGATATTTTTTTGTCAAATCTGTTAAAATATTTTGAAATTAAAGCTTACAAAAATATGATATTTATATTGTATTATAAAATATTTAGGGTAAACTTTTAAAAATTACAGTCTATGCATTAAGTATCACTTATGAATGTATATTACTTAAAATTTAAGATTACAAGTTTTTTTTAAAGACAACATATTATAAGCATGATAACGACAAAAGACAACATAAGACTACGAGAAGCAGTAAGGAAAAGGAAACATAGAGGGGTTACACTACCCCCATTACCATCGAATGAAGAGAAACAGGAAAATGAAGGGAACAATCGAAAAAGGAGAAACACCGAAAGTTGGGCCAAGGCAGGGGAGTTTTGGGGTGAACTAACCGAGACGTACCAAGGGATGACAACCTTACGAACACGACCATTAATCCAAGCGTGGGAACAAGCCCGAATTTCTTGAATAAGGATGTCATCATTCAACGGTTTTTGCTTAAAAACAACCTCATTTCAATGCTTCCAGATTAGATAGCATGCAATCCGTAACGAGGCCTTCCATAGACTTCCAATTTGAGAATGATGCGAGCTGATATGAATGAGGAACATGAGTAGCATTTGGTGAGTTCAAATCCGCACTCAGGCCTACTAATCAAAGAACACTCTCCAAAGCTTTTTTAATGCATCACAAAATAAGAAGCAATGATCAACCGTCTCGATTGAGTCGTTGCACACCAGACAGAGGAGTGAGTCTAGGTCGATTCCCCGATTATCGAGAGCTTTTCGATGTAACTAACTACAGATAAATATAATAAATATTAAATAACAGATAAATACAATAAGATAAAACACTTATTTTTATTTTCAAAAATATCTAAAAAACCAAAACTCTTCATATAACTAACCGATAAACACAAAAGATTATGTAATTCTATAATCTTTAGTTTGAAACTCGATGAAAATGAGAGTTAAAGTGAAAAACGTAAGAAGAGATCTTCACCCTTGGAAGCGCATTAGGATGAGAGGCATCAAGATGAAATGCACCGGATCCTCGTATCAAGTGCGATTCGTAAGTGTGTTTGAGATTAAAGATGATCAATGGTCCATATTTATTTATACGCTTCTCACCTTAATTAACCTTCTCACACGATCATTCGCGTGTGTGTGTGTGTGTTAACATAATAACCAACCCAACTTTAGCTTTCTCAAAACCGAAAATAAAATCGAGCAAGGCAATCAACAAACTAAAGTACGAATTATGTTTGAGGGTTCGCGCTCTAAATTTCATATTTGTATTACATTATGTGGATAGACTTCTAAAATAGAGAACCAACACATAAAAATTGTAAAAAGAATTACATTCAACTTCAATACATTTTCTATTTTAGAGATTTTAACATAAATTATATTATTATAATATTCTCTAATTTATCATTCTAATACACTTTAAAAAAACTTTTTATAAAAAAAGAATAATCAACCTCATTGGTAAAATTGAATAAAATAAGGGGAAGACTAATGACACCCCTACAAATGAATTCCTCCTCATAGTTATCTACAATAAAACTAACTTTTTACAATTCCAAGACTACAAAAGATTTCGTGCACACCCCTATTATAGGGGTGCCATTGGCACTCCTCTAAAATAACTATTTCTCTCTTCAACATCAGGGTTTAGAAGAATTTTTTATATTTAGAGATTTCTTCATGATTCTTTATTTTAGAAAACAAATAGAAAAGTTGTCGAAATATTTAAAAAAATAAAAACTCGTTTTTTATAATTTTAGTGAAGCTGTTAGAGCATCTCCAAGAACCATGCTATATTTTTTATAAAACAGAGTAAGAAAAGTCAAAATCTCTAAACAAAATTACTTTCAACTCTAAAAGTTATGTTATTTTAGAAATTGTATTATTTATTGTATTATTAAATACTAAATATATCAATAAACTATTATTTCTCGCTGCTAAACATTTTATTCAATGTATTTGGTGGAATGATTAAAATAATATCTCTTTCTTAAAAATGTATTTAGAGATTTCTTTAAATTTGAAGATTTTTATTTTTTTCTCTTTTATTTTTCTATTTTAATATACAAAATAACATAGACTTTGAAGGAAAAAGTTGTTAAAATTTTTATTTTCTTTATTTTAACATAACTTTTAAATATCTAGATTAGCTTTTAAAATGTAGATTAGGGTGTAAACAGTAATACCCCTTTTAAAAATTTGTTAGATACCATTTAAAAACCAAGTTGCAGGCAGAAAGTCAAGAAGCACGTGCTAAACTGGTTATGCACCCTAATACGCGTTTCATTATTATTAGAGTGAACTACGATTTTTGTCCCTGTGGGTTAGTGTTTATAACGATTTTCGTCCCTGTGGTTTAGTGTTTATGACAATTTCTGTCCCTGTAGTTTAAAAACTGTTTATTTCATCCTTGTCGTTTAGTATTTATAACGATTTCCGTCCCTGTAGTTTAAAAACTGTTTCTTTCATCCCTGTGGTTTGTATTTCCTTTCGCTTTTAGTCCTTCATCCTAATAAAGTTATTTCTTTTATTATATTAAGGATAACAGGGTCTTTTTACGTTTATATATATATATATATGTATATAGAGGAAAGTTCAAATGTGAACCTATTTTTTGTTGTGAACGTGAGGACGAATCTTAGCCACTTATCCGGTCAATAAAGGCGGCTTTGACCTGGTTCCCCTCCTTTAATAATCTCCACCCTCCCATGAATCGCGTCAATCCTCCGTGATCGCGTCCACCATAACCGAAGATGTGTGGCTGAGATTCGTCCTCACGTTCACAACAAAAAATGAGTTCACATTTGAACCTAACCCTATATATATATATATATATATATTTGATTATATTATATATTATAATACATTTTATTGAGGTTTGTGACTTTGTGTACAACCATATCAAAGGAAAAAAGAAAAAAACAATGCTAACACACAAAACCCAAGGCACTCCATACCCATCTTCTTCCTTAACAACATGCACCATTTCTCCATACCCATCTTCTTCCTAACAACATGCACCATTTCCTTTTCTCCATTGTTCCTGAACCAACTTCATATAAATTTTGTTATGTTAGGTTCTTTAGTTTGTGAATAGTAATTAAAGATTTATATTGTTCTTTTTAGTGGAGTATCATCTCCATACACAATTTCTTTTCAGTCAGCAAGATGGTAATGCAAAGCCTGAATCATCAATTCATCATCGTCCATGAACTTTTGTTTAAACGATTTCTGGACTGACCCATGCATCGAATTTGCTATAAAAACTCTAACATGCGCCATCTCATTTGGAGATCTGAATAAAACTGACAACTTTGTTACAACGCCATTAGAGGTGCCTCTGGAGGAGCTTTAGACAGACCCTTGTATCGAATTTGCAGTAAAGATGGGGAAGACGATTATTTACAGCGCCAACCTAGTAGCAGACGTTCAGAGAACCGAACCGTTCAGAGCTTCACATTGCCTGATGTTGGTATAAACTTCTGCCAAACAGAGGTTTTAACGAAGTATTTTGAAACGGTGCATCATAAGCAGCAGCAACAGAAGCAGCAGGTTTCGGCCGAAATGGTCAAGGGAGTAATATAATATAATTGTGGTGGTTGGTTCAGGAACAATGGAGAAAAGAAAATGGTGCATGTTGTTAGGAAGAAGATGGGTATGGAGAAATGGTGCATGTTGTTAAGGAAGAAGATGGGTAAGGAGTGCCTTTCATGGGTTTTGTGTGTTAAAATTTTTTTCTTTTTCTTTTGGGTGCTACCTTTTACACCTTACTCTATATATTAAACCCTAACTTATATATATGGTCTCCAATTAAAATTGATAAATAAACATAGAAGTTAGTGTGTAACCAATTAAAATAGATAAATAAGATAGAGTAGGATGTGGGAAGTAGAGTAGGGTGTAAAAGAAAAAACCCTTTTTCTTTTTATAATACTTCTAATGATTTATATGGTTGTACACAAACCTCAATAAAAGGTATTATAATATATAATATAATTAAATATAAAAAGGTAAAAAAAACCCTATTACCCTTGATTTAATAAAAAAATAATAATTTTACTAAGATGAAGGACGAAAAACGAAATAAAATACAAACTATAGAAACGAAAAATATAAAATTTTTAAATAAAAGGGACGAAAATCGTTGTAAATATCAAACCACAGGGACTTAAATCGTAGTTTACTCTTATTATTATTATTGAAGTATTATTTTTGTATTTTTGGGAGATATATTAAAAAACCCATGCCCATCATCTTTCTTTTTTTTCAAAATTTTCTATTTAACATCTCCAATCCTTTAATAATTTAACATGGGCAAAAAAGCAAACTAATATTTTTACCATTTTAAAATATCCTTATTTATTTTATAATTTTGTCTTACTTTTAGGTTTTGTTTTACTTGATAGTATTTGTTTTATAGATAAATATAAATATAAATATAAATTCAAATGTAAAAATCGCTTTCATTTAAGACATATTCATGTTTGTTATAACAATCAGACTTGAACTTCCATTGAAAAATAAATAAATAAAAATTATCAAAGAATTTCCTTTTTTGGTTCTACCTCAAATTTCAATAGTCAATTGTCCTGAGGAAAGAATTTATATTAAATATAAAAAGAAAGTTAAACTGATTATACGTTTAATTAAATATTATTTTAGATATTGGTATGTAAATAACGAATTTTTCTCTAGACTAGAAGTGTATTAGATGTTCATGCAATAAATTGTGACATATTCTAACTCTGAAGTTGAGAATTTGAATCTTTAATTGTAGTTTATGATTTGTTTTATTCTCTGTCTCGTTCAATTTTTTTTTTTGTGTAGAGAACGAAATGGTCTTTGGTTAGTTATTAGTTCTACACAGTATTTTAGAGTGTGTTTGGTTGGAGGTATTAAACAGGAATTAATCGGAATGATAATAAAAGAAACTGTTTGGTTATGGCTATGTTTGGCAAAAGTAGCTAATAAGGTACCTTATGACTTATAAGATAGCTTATCAAAATCTTGCTTTTATCAACTTATCAATAAGGTACCTTATAAGTTAATTATGGTCATCCAAACAACTACACTAAAAATAAGGTACCTTATAAGGTGACTTATAAATCATCTTATTTTTGCCAAACAATGCCTATATATAATATAATAGGCTCATTCCCCCAGAAACCCAAATTTTCATTCCTGATTAAACTGGGGGAATGAAATTCATTCCCATTTTCATTCCATATCATTTTCATTCTCATTTCCATTTTCATTCACTTGCCAGAACCAAACGTCCCCTTAGTAATAAGTAGTGATCACCGCTTAAGTTGTTATTGGACAAATTCATATACAAAATAAACATTGAGCTATATAATCATATGACAAAATACTCCATAAAATACCTATTTTCTTTGTTTCTAGGAATTTGCATTAAATTTTTATCCTTAATTTATGATAAAAAATTTAAATCAAATATGAAATAATTTAAGACAAAATAAAGCATATAATGTAGACCAAATTATGGCTTTGTTCCATGTGGTATGTTGACTTTCATGATTCAATTCCATGAACTCCATTTGTTACAATACTGAACCTTTGTGTTTTGTGTTTTGTTCATGTTCAATTCCTCCCACTAACGACCGTTAAGTACACTTACATGAGAGCAATAAGGTCTAGCTTGCTCCACAGACGTTAGGAGGCTATCAATCTTCCATCAGCTCCATCTCACAAACCGATTTACTCGTGCCTTCTCCACCAACCCAAACCAAACCTGAACGAGATCCTGACATAATACAGATATGACGAGCTTGAAACTCCAGGGGTAGCCTTCCCTAGAGTTTTCATCAACAACAAGTACATCTGAAAGATAATTGAGGTTGTGGAGCTGCATGAAACAAGAATTTGAAAATGAAGATGAAGAATTTAGGGGCATGGTTGCAGAAGGGATGGAGATTCTTTCTTCTTCTTTTGCATGTCATCTCACATTTAAAAGAAAAAGATCCAAATTACCTCTCATATAAGGGACATGTGACTAGAGTTAACGAAAAAAACATAACAAACGTGGGTAAGAAAGTAAAACCAACACATAACACATACTATAAGGATTGATTTGTAATAAATGCAATTTAAAAACAAATACCATATATTTCAAATATTACAAAAACCAAATCCACAATTTACTATTATTATTGTCGTCGTTGTTGTAATTATTATAAGGAAATCACGCCCGATTTTGTATTATTTAGTTTTATAAAATTCTCTAGTAATTTAATATGGGTGACAGAAAATGAAACTTAAATTCTTTACATTTTATTGTAACAACTATTTATCTTATAATTTGTGTTTTATGTATTGACTTTTTACTTTGTGTTAATCGCTTCTTTCTAAGTTCAAATAGAATAATCATTTAAACGAACGCGTGGTTATAACTAGTGGACTTCGTCCTTCATTGAAAAATAAACAAACTCTCTTTTTAAAAAGAATATTTCTTAAAGATTTTCATATAAAATTTAAAAATCCCGATAATACCTATTTAGAGAAATTTATATCAAATAAATTAAACAATCTTATGGTTAATAAAATATCATGTTGGATACTTTAACGTAATTAAGGAGTGTTCATTTATATTTAATTATTTATCCTGTATTAAATTATGTATTAAATTAGATTCGAAATTAGTTTATGACAAGACAAAGCATATAATATATTATTGTATTACGTACAATTGCGCGTTAAGCCCACTATATAAATTTGTCTTTCTTCTTTTCACTTTTTCTTTTCCTTAGTTTATGTTACTTTTTTTTCTTCTAGAAAAAGGTTTATTCCTATGCATGGGAATGGGATCATATAGACCCACACCTTAAAATGAATTTTATTAAATGCAAATCTCGTTTTGAAATAAATATTTTTTATTGATATTTTGAAAGCATATTTAAAAAAATTGAGGGTCAATTAATAAAAAAATTATTTAAATGTTTATAACTTCAATTTTTTTTAATTAATACTCCATATTTTGACATATCTTTCGAAATTGTGTTTCCAAAATTTTGAACTTTGTAAATTGTAGATATTTGAATGTGTATTTTGAATTTATAACATATATCTTGTTCATAACTAGTCATAAATCTGTAATAGCTTGTTTAAAAATACTCGGATTGAGTCAAATACCAACGTATTCCACTTTTAAAAGTTCAAATATATAAAGTGTGAATTACATCTTTCGTTCCTATAGTTTGGTGTTATAATAAATCTCGTCTTTATTTTAAAAAAATTAACAAGTTAGTTCTCTTTTGTTGTATTTTTATAACAAGTTGAATCCTCAATGCAACCATAGGAACACATCTCATTAATTTATTCACGGACTTACATTGTTAAACAATATTGCAACCACAAAGACTTAATTCGTTAGAAAAAATGCAATCACACGGACTTACCTTGTTAATTTATGCTACTACAAAACCACTTTTTGTTAGTTTTTTAAATAAAATCAGAATCCGTTAAAAACAACAAACTATAAGGACTAACAATGTAATTCACCAAAATAAGACTTTTATTGCATGCATTATTAATTATTTATTACTCAATGGATAATACAGAAGTATAGTATTGAAATGGTACTTGAATTAAAACCATTAAGATATTTTAGATTAAAATAATATTAAAAATCAAGTGACTTTCTCCGAAAACATCGAGTCTTCCTCATAAAACTAGGGTAAGTTGACGGAGTCAAAAATCGTAGAAATGTTGAATGCTTCTTGGTATACGCTAAAGCAATTAATTTTATGTATTTTTTAATTAGTCAATGACATTAAATATAACAAGTAAGCTATTCGTGTGCGCGTTGCAAAATAGCAAATAAGTTTCATGTTAAATTACTATTTTCTGTTTACCTTAATACTAACTATATGAGGACATGGTTCTTGAGCAGCTTAGTGCACATATATGTGAATCATGCATCGTCCAAATAGAAAATTGTCATGTTTTTAATCTATCAGTTGGAAGTGATCATCTGATTCAAGAAAATTAGAAAAGAGAGATTCTTCAGCATCCTCAAGACTCAAATATGTAGCCTCAATATTGTAACCAATAACTACTAGTAGATGAAATGAATAAAATGACTTAAACTCTTCAAGTTGCAAAAAGAGAATATAACTTCACAACAAAACTAAACACTAATCTATATATGATCATGATTAATCGAAAACAAAGCCATAAACTTTTCAAACAATATGGTAAAAACTAAGAATTTGAATCAACACATAATATTCCAACCCATAAGAATTTCAATAAGTTCCATTATAAGATGTCCCACAATATTTCCATTTACGAAAATTTCAAATCCAAAATTTGAAGCTATCATTACTTGACATAAACCACTTGATTGAACACAAAAGTTAAGTAGCACAACATCCTATTAGTCATGTACCCGTGCACGATGCTGCGTAAAGAGTCTCTATTTTAAAGTCGGCAACTCAAAATAGCATTCATGTTTCATATATTGTTCTATTATCTGTCATGCATAGATGACATGAGGTTATACATGTACATAGAAAAAAATATAAAATGAATTAAAAGCAAGCACCAAAAGCTTAGCTTAAGAGGTAAATTTCTCTTTATACTTATACATTTATAACAAAAAAAAACCTATTTTAATATATTTTAGTTAATCTTATTATGTATTTTAAATATGATAAAAGTATAAACTGAAAATGAAAACATAAAAAATATATAACAAATTAATGCATATGTATTCGTAATATTTAATAGTATGATTAAATATAAAAATATTCAGTATTAGGCTCATTTTAAGGTATTGACGACACGATTTTAATGGTATAATTTGTAAAGAAAGAAATGTATAAGTTTGTTAGATTTGTTAGGTTTGTAATTGAAATGTCCCCTATATATACACATATGTGTGTGTATGTATGTATATTATTTTCTAATATGAGCATGACAAAAAAAGGGAATTTTGGTCTTTTAATCCCTAAATTAACTGAAAATGAATTTGTTTAACTGTAGTTAATGAGAGAGACCTTAGTCATAAGAAAACGACAACTAAATAGACCATATCCATAATTTTTTGAGTTTGGGGACGCTAGTCATAATTTTCGACATACTATAAGGATCAAATCCGTAATTTACATTTTTTTTAAAAGCAGATGTAGTAAAACGAAAAGAAACAAAATATACTGAACAAATGAATCTGCAAGGGACAAATCGCGAAGCAATCGAGGCTCCGAAAATCCAAAAGCAAGCCAAACCGAAACCAATCAGTTAAATGTTTCCAAAAAGACAAGCTTCTATTTAATTTTGCTAGATAAATGCAAGCCTTTTAAAACTTTTTTCTTTATGGAAATCCAATGCGTCTGAACCAACTTGTGCTTCAACTAAATTCATGAAGTCAAGAATATAATAACCAGTGACCTTGATAACTCTTGAATTAACGACCTACTGGGAGCAGTCCCAATATTCAGTATTTGTTTGTAAGTTGAGTTGACCTTCAAAGTTAGACAAAAGTTTAATTAGTGTTATATGGACCACATAAACAAACATGTATGATGCAATAGCTTAACCAATATTTAAAAAAAAATTATATCCTTTTTATATATGTAACTTACTAACATGGAATGGAAATCCTTTTGGGTACACCAAATATGTGGTAAGTTGTCGTAAAAATGCAAACAAGGAACAAACAAAACAAGACAATTGATATGACGATAAACACCAAACACGTAGTAATGACATCCATAATTGAGTAATTAAAACAGGGGCATATATATCAAACACGAAAATCAAACAAATTGCCTACCCACCACTGTACTTGTACAAACATAGTAATTTCCAATCAGACCGACAACCATAATGTGTTGGGAAACTCAAATACATCACCAAATTGGTAAGCAAATGACGGTAGCCGAATACGTTATGCACATGGATGTCCACAAAATATGTCGTCGAACAAGATGCTATGTTGTCCAAATATATTTATTTAATGTTGTGCATATAAGCATCTACGAAAAACCCGTAAACAAAATGCGAGAGAAAATGATAAATAAATCGATGTTCAATATATATATAATAATTATATACGGCAAAACTCACACTCGTCACTTTTTATGAGACTTGAATACTTGACTTTTAAAGACACTGGACTTACCGTTCAGACAATAACTCTATTAATAAAAAACACGGTTTTGATAATATATATTTTCACGTAATATAATATTTTATGCAAATTACTTTTTTAAGGTAACTGCCCATATTAAAACATCTTCATCTTTTGGTGTTTCATTTTGCATTACTTTCTAATAAATGTATACTATAATCATTAAATTTTTTTTGATATAAGCACATTTTCAATATGCATATCTATGTTAATATATAAAAGAATACAACATTTTTTTCTTTTAGAAATATATTCCAGATAATTAGTCCTTCGTTAATAATTGTTATCGAATTATATGTAGCAGATTAGAAGTTATATACTTTGATAGAAAAAAAAAGAGAGTATAAAATAAACTTCTATGCATGAACATGATACAGTTGTTTCGACAATTGATGTTATACCAGTAAGTGTTAGGTTTCAATGAGAAGGAGACTTGGCATGAGAAGCGTAAGAAGTGTAAGAAGTGATCTCCACCCTTGGAAGCACATTAAGATGAGATGTGCACCGAGATGAGGTGAACCAGGATGCATCAGATCAACTCCCTTCTAAGATGCGATTCATGGATGAGTATGAGATTAAAAGTGATCAATGATTTAGATCACTTCTTACGCTTCTCACCTTAGCTCTATTTCTCATACGATCCCAAGTCATACTACTAAATAGATAACTAATTTGATGAAATGATGTCTTTGTAGAGGGAGGTTCACTTATGAATACACAGAACAGGGTTCAATTGATGTGCAGCCAAATCACATGTGATTTTGGTGTTTTGTTGCATCAATCACATGTGATTTAATTGTGAAATCACATGTGATTTGACTATTCATATGTTTTCTTATTTGGTCGTTATTCTCGTTTGAACCGAAAACACTCTTATATTATTTTAAAAGTTTTATTTGGGTTCCGATAAGAAGAAGAGTTAAGGTAAGAAGCGTAAATCTCCACTTTTGGATGCACATTAGGATGAGAAACACCAAAATAAAATGCACCACAATATACCAAATCAATCTTCATATGAAACACAAACCATAGATGTATTTAAGATTAAAAGTGATAAATGGTCCAGATATCATGCCTTATTTGATATTTGACATAATTTGAAGTGTATTATAACAGAAAAAATATATTTTTCAAAATGACATAGAAGCAACTATTTTACATTCCACTCTGCCGATTCAAAGTCAAATATCCTATCAAAAAGTAAAAGACGACTTTCACACAAGCAAAGTAGGAAAGCCCAAAGCAACTTCCAGCAAGCACCACCACCACCCCCATATATATAGCTCTACAAGATCTCACCTGCTCTAAAATCATTCAACAAAGCCTGCTTTCACACCATTTTCACTTCGAAATAATCGGCCATACGAACATGAAGAATCTCCCATCGCTATTTGTATTCCTACTTTCAGTTTTAAGTCTTAACTCCATTGTCGAAGCCAGGATTCGACATTACAGATGGGAGGTTAAATACGAGTTCAAATCGCCGGATTGTTATAGGAAGCTAAGCATCACCATCAATGGAAGAACTCCTGGTCCGTCGATCTTGGCGAAGCGAGGCGACACCATTATTGTTGACCTTAAGAACAGTTTACTGACCGAAAACGTCGCCATTCATTGGCACGGTATCAGACAGGTACGCAATAACCGATAACGGATTAGTTTAAATCGATTTCGTTAGGTTTTTGAGGTTTTAATCGATTTTTTGTTAATGGATTTGTAGATTGGAACTCCATGGGCTGATGGAACAGAAGGCGTTACTCAATGCCCTATTTCACCAGGAGACACTTTCAGATACATGTTTGTTGTTGACAGAGTAAGATATTATCCCCAAATCTCACACTACCATCACCATAATCACAAAGAAAAATCCAATAATTTCATTGATTTGCTGTGTATATATCTATATATATATATTAACAAATTGATTGAATGTGCAGGCAGGAACATACTTGTACCATGCGCATTACGGGATGCAACGTGAAGCAGGTTTGTACGGATCGATTAGGGTGGCGCTTCCAGACGGAGAAGCCGAGCCATTCTCTTACGACTATGATAGAAGCATCATTCTCAACGATTGGTATCACAAAAGCACATATGAACAAGCCGCCGGCCTTTCATCTGTTCCCTTCGTTTGGGTCGGCGATCCTGAGGTATTATTCAAAGCACTACAAAATTTTTTATTCAATTAAATCCATACAGAAGAATCCAATGACATATTTACAGTTTCATAAATCATTTTTCTTCGATTCACGAATTGAAAATTACTTTAACAACTCACGATTCACGAATTGCAAATTATTGAAAAGTTTAATTTACTCAACTCGATCTGATCTGCTTTCAATATGAAAAATGTTTGAAAATTTTCTTCTAAAAACGAATATCTTTTCTTATTTTGGTTTCAGTCACTTTTGATCCAAGGGAAAGGAAGATTCAATTGCAGTAGACCTGGAATTGCTGCCGGTGTCTGTAACGCCACAAATCCTGAATGCTCGCCGTACGTTCTCACCGTCGTTCCCGGAAAAACTTACCGGCTTAGAATCGGAAGCTTAACTGCTTTGGCTTCTCTCAGTTTCGAAGTAGAGGTAAAACCTAAATACCCTTTTTTTCAAATTAAACCTCTTTGTTAGCATACTTTTTCAATTGAGCAATTTTCATGAAAACTTAACCTTATAAACTTTTGAGTCCTAAACTAAATGTTCATGATAGATAAGAATATCGATACTAAGGCTATGTTTGGCAAACTAGCTGATAAGCTAGCGGGTGACTGATAAGTTAGTAGATGGCTCATAAGCTAGTCGATAAAAAAATTATTTTTGGCAAAACTAGCGTATAAAAATTTAAAATGATAAAAAAGGGCACGTTGAAAAATAATAATAATTAATACTAAAGAGGATTATAATTGAAAAAATGACAAGGTCTCAAAACGCTGCTCCAAATAGCGTTTCAATAAGTTAGCTTATAAGCTAGCTTCTGGTTTACCAAACGTGTACACTAAAAATAAGCTACCTTAAAAGCCAGCTTATTTTTGTCAAACATAGCCTTAGTTTAAAATAAACTGAAATAGTAATGTAAACATTTACCTGGGTAGAAAGAATAATTTTTCTAAAAATATAAATTTTAACAAAATTGTTTTTATTTTGATTTTATATATACTGAAAAGCGAATTACTAATTCTGTTTTCTTCTGAAAAACAGGGACATAACATGACAGTTGTTGAAGCCGATGGCCATTACGTCGAACCATTTGTCGTAAAAAATCTATTTATTTACTCAGGTGAAACATACTCGGTTTTAATTACGGCAGACCAAGACCCGTCAAGAAATTACTGGGTCGTGTCAAAAATGGTTAGTCGTAGCAACACGGTCCCACTCGGCTTAGCCGTCTTCAATTACTACCCGAACCATCCATCCAGATCCCCACCAACGGTTCCACCAAGCGGACCGTTATGGAACGATGTCGAACCCAGGATTAACCAAAGTCTTGCAATCAAATCCCACCCGGGTTACATACACCCCCCACCCCAAACCTCCGACCGAGTTATCATTCTTCTAAACACACAAAACCAAATAAACGGAAGTGTTAAATGGTCTATTAATAACGTCTCTTTTACCCTTCCTCATACCCCATATCTCATATCACTTAAACATGACCTACTTCACACGTTTAATCAAACCTCACCTCCAGATGTCATTAATGACTTCGAAGCTTATGACATAAATAACCCTCCACCGAACCTTAGTTCCACGACTAGCAACTCTGTGTATAAATTAAGATTCAATACAACGGTCGATATTGTTCTCCAAAACGCAAATATGATTGCTAATAATAACAGTGAGACACACCCGTGGCATCTTCACGGGCATGATTTTTGGGTTCTCGGATATGGGCGCGGAAAGTTTAACGTTTCCGAGGATCCAAAAACGTATAATTTGGTGAACCCGATTATGAAAAATACAGTACCAGTCCACCCGTATGGGTGGACCGCTCTGCGGTTTGTAGCGGATAATCCGGGTGTTTGGGCGTTTCATTGCCATATTGAGTCCCATTTCTATATGGGTATGGGCGCAGTGTTTGAAGAAGGGATTGAGAAAGTTGGCAAATTGCCATCTTCTATTATGGGTTGTGGTGATTCTAAAAGATTTATTAGGCCTTAGATTTTTTTTTATAATACTTGATTTGATCGTCGATGTAAATCTGATGGTTTATATTTGTATAAAGAATGATTACCACGCTGATTTATATAAAAAGTTTGTATTTTTTTATTATTTATAAATTGGTTTGTTTATTTTTGGAACAAAAAGTTTAATAATGGAACGTATATATAAATGTGTGAAAGGGACATCAAAGTTTGTAGCTTGAAATGGTATTCTAATGATTGTTTACTATATTAATTGTTGATATTGTTTATAGCTATCTATTCATTATTAGAAGTAATCAATCATGACTTCACGAGTAGAAATATGTATGTATTTATGTAAATAAATTAATAGAAAATGGGAAAATTCTTATGTAAATATAGAGGTGGTTTATTTTACAACTCATTCTATTTGTATAATTAAGATAACTTCATCTTAATCATCAATTAGTTCATCTAATCAATAAATCTTATCAATAATTGCCGATTCTTTGTAAAACATGAAAGGATCGATGGTAGTATTATCGCTAAGAAAGAACTTGTATTATTTGAGTGAAACACGAGCCTGCTATAATGATTCATTAAATGCTCGATGGTTGGTCCTTATTAACCGGGTTTATTTTCCGTAAGGCTTCTATGTGGGACATGGTTCCTCATATAAAAGCCAAGTTCCAACATAAATGATATTTTGATAAATGTATTCGTTAATGTTGTACTTGTATTTGATGTATGAATAGGGATACAAAGATGTTAAAGTTATATTCATGGTTATCGATTTGGAAGTGATAATTTTAACAAGTCTTTAAGAATGACAATTTATCGTCGGAGGTATACATGTGCTTATATCACCAACACATTGTAATCTAAAGAAAGATATATACTTCTTGATCGTCACTGCCAAATATACGTCATCTCCTTGCTTTTGATTTGATTGTCTCCAAGACTGTTTTTAACTGGAATATATACATCTCACATGCTCATGTAAAGATAAAGCATAATGAGTCGATTAGTTTAATCTTGGAAAGTAAATATGATCATAGCTATCATAATTCAGCAAGTTTATTAAATACTAGTGTTGGGCCCGCACTTTGCGCGGCGACAATAAGTTTTTAAGTGAAATATTGAACCAAGCTAAAATCAAGCGTAATTCCTTAGTTAATAATTATTGAAATACAATATAAAAAGTGAAAGTATTTTTCATAAGTGACTAACTTGCATGTATTCATTATCGTTTATTATTACGATAAGTTTGTGATCCATCGATAATAATTTTGTTATTTAAAACTCAAGCAACATGTCCAATAATCAAAAGATGCAAAATTAGTTGATCAATATACAAAGATCGATCGTAATAAAAATATCAAAAGCAAGTTATTATAGTAACTTTTTCCCCATAAAAATAAGATTAATATCAAGTCTATGATTTTATCATAAATACATTCCCTCTTATTTAACTATTATAATAACTTTTGCCCTATAGAAATAGGATTACTGTTAATTCTATAAGATGTCACAATACATCCTCTTATACATATATACTCACATCATTCTTCCAATTTAATATCTTACCAACATGGATTGACCAAAACGATGTCACATTTCAATGTTTAAGTATACTTAATTTTTATGATGCCATCTCATCCAATCCACTTATTTTATACATTTTTTTATTTCAATGTTTTAACTTTTTACGAATGTGAGATAACTATGACAAAAATAAGCAGTTTTTGAGTGTGCTCAAAAGAGTCATTTCCTTTTTTTGATATACCTTATTTCTTCAATCCTATGATTTCACACAAATGAAAAGTCTAAAAAATTGATGTGTTGAGTTTAAATTAAAAATAAATTAAAATGAGAGAAAAAAACATATAAATATGACCGAGTCTTCTCATTAATTTTTTATCATTTATATTTAAATATATTAAATGGTCATAAATATTTCATTTATATATTATGACTCGTAATAATCAAGAGAAAAATACGAAAGATTGGATCAATTAAATAATTAATGAGTTATTTTGATTTGTAATAATTATAAAAATACATAAATTTTTTAGTCACTTAATAAGATACAGATTTAAAAAACTAAAAATTGGATAAATAATAAAATCCACCATCTAAACATTCTTAAAATGCAACATATGTTTTTAGCCATTTTTATAATATTACATTAATGTATTGATTAACGTGTAAATAAAAAATGAATTGTAAATACGACCAAAAGTTTTTTATTATATTGATTATTAAGCTAATAAAACAAACTGTAAATAAACAGACTCGTTTAAATAAATAAAGAAGCATAAATAAAAAATAGTTTTTAATTGTACTAATTGTTTTATAAATAAAAAAAGTGTGGATAAACATTAAATGTTAAGCTAATAGAATAAAAGACGATACTAAATTATTCATATTGATTGTTATATAAATAAAAAAAATGTTTAGTAATTAATGTGTGAAGTTTAAAAAATAAAAGAGACATTAATTTAATGATATGTTTTTATTCTAAATTAATTCATAGATCGAATAAAAATAGTAAATAATATTTTGAACTTTCTCAAAAAGCAATATCATATTATGAAAAAATAAAAACGTAATTTTTTTAAACTTATAAATAACTGTAAGTTAGATAAAAAATATAGAAGTAAAAAAAATACTTTTAGATCGTTACAAACCAAATCTATGAAAATTATGAAAAAAATATTTTGTTCGATGTTTGATCAGAAAAAAAAACATTTCTACTAAGATTTGAGATTTTTTTTTAAGGATGTAGTCATAGAGACCATAAGTTCTCACTACAATAATAGGAAAAAAAACTTGAAATAATCAAAATTTAATGTAATTAATGGATCTTAAATTTGATTTTTTTTATCATATCTTATAATAAAAAATATCAAAATTTTATTTGAATTTATATGATCTTATCGTAACAAATCCAACAATATTGAAAAAAAGAAATATATATGTATAACAAATCACATTTTTTAAATAATATAATTTTTACATGCATACATAATTAAAATCTTCCAAGTCATGAAATCTTTTAGCATAGACATGGTCTAGTTTCATTTAAAAATCTCTTCTTCATCCCTCGGCTCCCGGAGCGTTCTTTCCTCTTTAGGTAACGCGGTAGGCTTAAAACATTATTTAACTCTCACATTCTTCGCCCGCCACCAAAGGAACTCTTATCAATAGATAAAATCTTGAAGTAGTCAAATTTTAACAAAATAATCAATCATGTATAAACAGTTATTCTCAATGGAGCTTAAATTCGATTTTTTTAATCATATCTTGTAATCACAAAATATCATATTTTTATTCGACTTTATATGATCGAATCGTAAACACAATCATGTCATATAATAACAACAAATCCAACAATATTGCAAAGAAAAAATTGTAATAACAAATCACATTTTTTTAAGAAGTAAAAAACTCTAAAATCCAAACAACATATCAATGCATACTCGGATTAATCTTCTTGAAATAGTTTTGAAAATGGATTTGTTGAAAAATAAGAATTTATGAAATGAAAAACAAATCAAGTGATGAAGATGGAGGAAAAAAGAAGAAGGGAGAACAATTTATAGGAAAGAAAAAATGTAATCATTAGAGGATGAAGAGGAGTTAGGGAAAACGTAGAGATGATATTAAATATAAACATAAATGATAATCAATGTTTATATAAATTAGAAAAAAAAATGTTAAAAGGAGGATGTATGAAAAAATGATAAATAGTTTTCTAGTTTTTAGGAGAAATCAAGTCATCAACCTTGGTTTCTCCTTTAATATGTATATATAGATATATAGATATATATAGATTTGTGTGAAATCAAATATATTAAAATCAATGGCCATTTAATGAATTAAACGTTAATCATAAAAATAATGACAAAATAACATTTTGAAAAAAACTCATATTATATTTTAAAGTTGTGGTGAAAAATAATTTTGTATAACACTAAAATTTTCCTCCAAATGATGAATAAAAAAAAATTAACATAAAACAAATGAAATTAAAAGGTTTGACACATTCATGATGATGTTACCTAGAAAAATTATATAGGATGAACAACGATATTGATGAGCCGGCAAGAAATTACACAAAAAAGAAACAACAAAACACATGCAAACTCGATAAAACATGAAATTTGTTAATTTCATTTTGACGGACGATTCCATTTTATACATGGAGAAAACCATAAGCTCAAGATAACAAAACAATTAGGAGATAGTAAGGAGTTAAAGAAAACCAAAGGAACCGTGTTAAATACAAACATAAATTAACAATGAATATTGTGAAAAATTAAACGGTGAGGAGGTGATGGGTTTGAAGACCGTTAATTGTTCAAATATTTATGAAAATGCAAAATTGAAATATTGAGAAAAAAGAGATTGTCAAATGCTTAATAGGTAGGATGCCACATAGGATGCTACTATCCTCCTTTTATATATATATATATATTATATGGCATTTTATGAGGAATCATGCTTCTTTGTATTCCTTTCGGTTATGATGTGTTCTCGAAACTAATTTTAGGAAGGAAAGAAAATGAAAGAAAAGTGAAGGAAAATGGAGAAAAGTAAAAAAAAACTCGTGTTCTTTAAATTTTTTTATGAGAGAAAGAAAAGAAGGAAAGGAAAGAGAGGGAAAGAAATGATAAGTTTCCTTCCAAACATTTCCTTTCACATGTACGAGGAAATGGAAGGAAAGAAATTAAAATAATTTTAAAAATTATTAAAATTATAAAACCACCCAACATTTCATTATAAATGAAATATTTTTAAGGGTTTATTTGTAAAAATCGTATTTTTCTTTCCTTTCTCTCATGTTCAAGAACTCGAAAAATTATTTTATTTCCTTCATTTTCCTTTCCTTTCGAGAACACAATTAATAAAATTAGGGGCTGTTTGTTTGCATCTGTGAATCGTGTAGAGGCACGATACTGTTTGGCAAAAAAAATACTCCTCTGAAGTGGGACAAAAGCATCTGAACGATTTCTCATAAGGTTGGATACAGAATGATCCAGATCTGAACCTGTTCCAAAACTACCCTCCAACAGTCTCCATGTTCCCCTCTCTTTTTCTCACGGAAGCTCTCTGTTCATGAAGGTAAATCCAACGCTTTTTTCTTATCATCTCCCACACAAGAACTCCATTACCACTCTCTATCGATCTCTTTAACCAAACCCACATCAAAATTCTCTAAATTTTTCACCTAAAATGTGATTTCAATCCACCAATTTTCCAAAATAAAAAAATCACTCTAATTAGTGTTTCTTCAAACCTTCATCAATGGTGGCCGTTCGGAAGCTCATCGTAGAAGTAGTCGACGCCAGAACTGAACCTCTCCGACAAGGCCTCCGGCGAATCCTCCGACCAAGAAGCTCTATGTCGATTTCTCTTATTTCTCTTTCAATTTCTCTGTCGAATTCGATTTCTCTCTCTCAATTTTGATTTCGATTCTGGTTTACTGGTTTTAGTTTCTGATCTGGAAAGGGGCTGTGTTGACATAAGGTTTAGTGGTTTTAGTTTCTGATCTGATTTAGGTGGAATCTGAAATAGCTTGAGTTTTGAGCAAAAGAAATGGTTATGGAGCAAAAGAAATGGTTATGGAGAAATGAAAAAGGTGAAGTTTGCAGAGAAGAATGCTCAAAAGAAATGGTTATGGAGCAAAAGAAATGGTTATGGAGAAATGAAAAAGGTGAAGTTTGCAGAGAAGAAAGGAAGGTTCTGGGTTTCCCCTTTAAGAACAAAATCATTTTATTTAATTTTTTGTTTGGGTTTCTTATATTATATTTCCTTGTAGCTTGTATTATAAATTAATTATTTTATTTAGAACAAAATCATAAAAAGGGTAAAATGGTAATTTGTTATCATTCAGATCGTTCATTCAGAGCATTTACCAAACAACCAATTTTCATTCTGCACTATATCATACAGAGCCTCTATATCATCCAGACCTCTATACCATCCAGCTCTATACCATCCAGCAACTACCAAACAGCCCCTTAATTTCTTTTCTTTTCTTTTCTTTCCCCTCCATTTTTTTTCTTTCCCTTTTGTTTCCTTTCTCTTCTCTCCAAGTTAGAGAACACAACTTTAATGGTCCAATGACACCTAGGTTATTGTTTGATCCCAATCTACTTGAACGTCTAAGAGTTCAACACCAAATATAAGAGTGTGCATGAAAATGTGAGTTTTGTTGTGTGTGAATAATATATATATATATATATATAGGAAAGTTGAAATGTGAACTCATTTTTGGTTGTGAACGTGAGGACGAATCTCAGCCACTTATCCGGTCAATAAAGGCGGCTTTGACCTGGTTCCCCTCCTTTAATAATCTCCACCCTCCCATGAATCGATTCAATCCTCCGTGATCGCGTCCACCATAACCGAAGATGTGTGGCTGAGATTCGTCCTCACGTTCACAACCAAAAATGAGTTCACATTTGAATCTACCCCTATATATATTATTTATTTTTCTAAATATGACCCCTTTTTATGTCTTTTTGAGTTTGGGACTTGCTCCCATTCTTGACATTTAACCATTTCTAACATTGCTTGCATAAGATCGTGTGAAAAGTTGAGTTAAGAAGTGTGAGAAGTGGATTTGAACTTTTCACAGAGAGAGAGAGAGGGAGGAGAGAGAGAGAGAGAGATAGGAGTGAGGAGAGAGAGAGGGGATAGAGAGAGAGGAGAGAGAGATAGAGGAGAGAGAGAGAGAGAGGAAGGAGAGAAAGAGAGAGAGAGAGAGAGAGAGAGGAAGGAGAGAAAGAGAGAGAGAGAGAGAGAGAGAGAAAGGAGAGAGAGAGAGAGAGAGAGGGGAGAGAGAGAGAGAGGAGAGAGAGAGGGTGTGTGTGTGTTAGGTTAGAGAGTAAAATGGTCATGAAACATTTGTTCTACTTAGTTCTAGGGGGTAGGATAGAACATCCTTGTTCCACACGTGTTTCACTTAGTCCAACATTTTATCACACCAAACATGGGACAAACTTGTTCTGTTATGTTTCATCATGTTCACCGTACCAATCGCACCCTTACTACTAGCTACCAGCTATCATGTCATCAATTGTGTTGACATCTATATTCATAAGTTACCTTACATAGGTTGATTTTGGTATGGTTTATTCAGGGTCCATGGCTTAATCCTTCTTCTAACTTCTTAAGACATGCTTTAATCTCTTTCTCAAAAATCCAATATTTGCTTCTTTCTCACTAGAATGCCAATTACGTTTACTTTATATTTTTGGAATTGGGCCTTAATCTGAATGATCTTAAGCTCTTAACTCATCTCTTTCCAAAAATTCCAATTGGGCTTTACTAAAACCCAAGTCCAATAACACTCTTAAATTAAAGTTTTTATTGGGACGCATAATATGATAGATCCAGCCCATGACAATTTATGTAACTAGTAAAATAAGAACTATGATGTTATTTTATAAAGGGGAAAGTTTAATAAAAATCCAATCAACTTTTTCATTTTAAGTGGTTTAGTCTTTAAATTATATTTTTGAAGTACTGATCCATGCCACAGTATCCAATAGAGCAGGTTCACCGCTGCCACCACCCATGCGTCATCACTTCTCATAGGTCTCATTCGAGCCAAACACTGAAAAATATTTGAATAAAATATAAATTTGAATACCTTATAGAAATTTGAAAATAATATATCGTGTATCATTAAAATTTCTTGTTTTTATATTTTTTTAGTTCAAAATTTTATTATAATTTACTTTAAATTTAATGACGAAGTAATTCATTTTACGTTTGAGAATATAACTTTTTTATAATGATAATTTTTGGTTTAATCTTTTTTATTACAATTTAATTCAGGATTAATAACAACTAAATTTTTTGGGTTTAATAATAGAATGTTTTTATAAATAATATTTAAATATTATATTAGAAACAATGATTATTCTAATTATACTTTAAATTTTCATATTTAAAATAAGATGTTTATTTGTATTTGATTATATTTATCCGTTAGTTATATGAATTCAAACATATAACTTTAAAATCTTATATTAATACATCATTTATTGAATTTTAAGTAATATGTATCATTAAATAATACTTAATACAATAAAAATGGTTTTTTTAGATTTAATACCAATTATTTAGAATATAGATATTTTTTTCATTTAAAATAATTTATTCCGTATACGAAAATTTTAAATCATGGCCTAAAAACGGGATTAAAATATTTTCCATTTAATGAAAGATTTTGTTTTGTATTCAACCAATTTAGGGTACTATTAGTATTTATTTTCTTTTTCGTCTCATTTATTTACAAGAAATAGAAAAGGTTTATGTAGTCGGCAGACATACATATCAGAACTTTCCGTCGTCTTTGTAAAAGGAGTTGCCGTAGAGAAAAGATCGGGTAGCAGCCATGGGAGTAATAAGCAAAGCTGGAGATTTGACGTTTAAGGCATTCACGCTGGCTCTCGGCGTCACCACCATTTATCTCGGCGGTACATTTTCCGTCAACGTTTACCGCGGTCTCGCCTGGCACAAGGCTCAATCGGTAAAAAAAAACCCTAATTCTTGTTTTCCCCCTTTTCTATATTCCTCCATGTTAGCGTGTTGATATATATATATATATACATATATATACACACACACACACACACTTGTCGTAGATATGAATCTAACATGACTTTCGGTTTCCTGATTGGTTAGGGTTTACATGACTTGCTTTAATTTGCAATTTTATGTTAGGAATTAATGAATACAGTAAAATTAGAACAAAAACTAGCTGTGTTTGTGTTAGGAAATCACAAGTCTAGTTCAATAATACCAATAGAGTTTTCTTAAAACTCTATTGATATTATGTTGGAGTTAAGGCCATGTTCCTAGTTGGGTTAGTGGGCTAGAATTAAGGGAGTAGTTTGCTTCTCTTAATATATTTAAACCTGATGTTTCTACTAAAATCTTGTGGCTTATTCTTAAATCTTAACTTCAAAGAATACCTATCAGTTTGGATATTCTTGAAGGGTGAAAACGGGACTTTGGTTCAGCTTGGTTGACTCTGTTCTATGGAGTTATGGTTATTGTCTGTTTTTCATCTTTGTTTTCCTTTCACATGCATATATGAGCATATGCAAGTTGTGCAATTTCTATGTTAATGGCACAAGCAAGAAGTAAAACAACAAAATTCATAACTCAATAAGACTTGAGGCGTTTTCCTTTTAGGTACGTGAGGCATAAGCCGCAAAAAGTAAAACAACAAAATTCATAAATCCATAAGACTTGAGATGAAAACATGACTTCATATTTCAATTTCCAAATAAGCAAACTATAAAACCCATAATTCAATAAAACATCAACCAGAGTTACCAAACTAATTAGTTTAGTCACAAAATCATGAAATATGATCTATTTGAAAAGCACGACCGTGGTATCTATAACTATGATCATCATCTTCGTCTTCTAAGTCGACTTAATACTTTTTCTCTTTCTTGAATTTGAACCCTCCCCTTCATCCCTAATCACTTTGTCATCGTCTGTTTAATCAGTTGGATTGGCTGTCCATTCATCATCCTAGGAGAGGTTTTCAACTACTAATGGATCTTCTTCTTTTCGTGCCTTCTTGAGAATTTGCTTTCAACTTCTTGTTGTACATAATGTACACGAAGCTATTCATTCTCCCTTGGTTAGGCAATTTCTTCTTTTCGTGTGGACTTGATTGAACGTACTCCAGTTAGATTCACATTCAGAAACATAACATATAAGCCCAAGAACATTAATCGCAAACAATCTTAGCTTCGGGACCTCAACTTTATAAGTATCCCACCGTTGAATTGTATGTTTCAATGAAAAAAAGAAAAATAGTGAATGATATGTACAAAATTATAATTCTATAAATAAAAGTTTTTAAACTACGAGTATTTACCCGTTGGGTGTCATATAAGTTGACAAAGCTCCTCTATATCCAAGCAATCCGCGTTTGTGTTTTGACGCATCGAGTTGACTTTCAATCTTTATATACATGGCATCATCTTTAACGAATCTCCATACATTTGAACAATCCTCTCGTCTCGTAGTCTATGGATGGTCAGAAGTATCGAGAGTCCATATAAATCGAGGATTCAAGAAGTATCTGACTACATGCAAATCACGGTGCAGTTGATGCTCTCACTTTGAATCGATGATGCCCCAAGTCTCCTTATAAGAAGAAACTCTATCATCTAAATTTTGCAATTTTTTCTTTTGCTTCATCCATTGCCCCATAAATGAATCACAGGGCGAGAGTCTCACTGTCAACTATCAGAAGAATATGCACAAGGAGCTTTTGGCCTAGTGTGGTTTATTCTATTTGAACCAGAAAGCCCCTTGTGTGCATGTTCTTTGGATAGTTGGCAATGAGACTCTCGCGATGGGAGTCACTTATAGGGTGATGGACGAAGCAAAGGAAAAAATTGCAAAGAATTTGGATGATGATGTGTCTTCTTACAAGGAGATTTGGGACATCATCGATTTAAAGTGGGAGCATCAGTTACACCGTGATTGGCATGCAGTCGGATACTTCTTGAATCCTCTGTTTAGATAGACTCCCAATACTTCTAATCATCAGAGGATTGTTAAATTGTATGGAGAGGGTCGTTAAAGATGATGCCCCACATATATGATTATTGAAAGGCAACTTGATGCATACAAACACAAATGCGGATTGTTTAGATATATAGGAGCATTGTCAAGTTATATGACACACACAATGGGTAAATACCCGTACTTATAAAAAAATATGTATAGAATTCTAGTTTTGTACATATAATTCACTATTTATTTCATTGAAGCATATAGTTCAATGGTGGGATACTTATGAAGTTGAGGTCCCGGAGCTAAGATCGTTTACGGTGAAAGTTCTTGGGCTTACTTGTTCTGCTTTTGAATGTGAACGTAAGTTGAGTACGTTCAATCAAGTCCACACGAAAAGAAGAAATCGCCAAACCACGGGGTGAATGAATATAACTTGGTGTACGTTATGTACAACAAGAAGCAGAAACTTCAATTTCTGAAGAAGAAAGCGCAAAAAGAAGAAATCCATTAATTGTGTTGATCTCTACTCGGATGATGAATGGACTCGAAACCAACTGATGAAACAGACAATGACGAGTCGATTAGGGATGAAGGGGAGGGTTTCAAATTCAAGAAAGAGAGAAAGTATTCAAGTCAATTTAGAAGATGATGATCATAGTTATATATATATATATATATATATATATATATATATATATGACGGTGGTGCTTTTCAAATTGATCATATTTCATGAATTTGTGACTAGAACTAATTAGTTTGGTAACTTTGGTTGATGTTTTATTGAACTATGGTTTTTATAGTTTGCTTATTTGGTATTGAAATATGAAGTTATGAGTGTTATGGATTTATGAATTGTTGTTTAATTTTTGGGGCTTACACTTCCACCGCCTTGAGGCTTATGCCTCATGTACTTGAGAGGAAAACCCCTCGAGGCTCGTTTCCGTTCTTTAAAACCTTGGGTAGAAGTCAACATTGAGATAAAAAAAGGGCTTTACTTCTATGGTTTTTACTTTCAATAAGAAGCAACCTCAAACTATTCTTTCATTTCTTCTTGTTAATTTTTTATCGTGTTTGACTTCTCGGTGATGATAGTAACGATCAAGAATCCAATTGGTGGTTTGTCTTTCACATCTTTTCCAATTTATGGAGTAGCCCTTTTAGTTTAGAAATGAAAGCTTAATGGAGTAGGGGCTCATGACTGAGAGCTTGACATGCTACCATTTATATCAATGGCAAACCGTTGGTCTCATTCAGAAATTAGTAGCCATGGTTTCCGTTGCATGATTTGAGAACTTAACTGCTTCTTACCAGAACATAACTAATGGGATGCTTTCCATTCATTGCATCTGTTCATATTTCTTTATGCAAAATACATCAACTTCTTATACACTTTTTAAAGTTATTTTTTGTAATTTACAACTTTCCACTCATCTTTTTGCTGCAGAAAACCGAGAATGATGGGACCCCTGATCAGTAATAATAGTCGGATTATGTTGCGAGTCTATATGGTTAAGTCGTTAAGCTTCCCTCCTCTTAATTTCGATGAACAAAAAAATCCAGTACTCACCTTGTGGATGTGAAAAGTTCGAAATTTTATACCAATATGTCATTTTTTTCCCCTGTGTTGTTAGGACCTGATCTAGGTTTGAACATCGATGATTTAATGGTCCCATGAGCTAGTTCGGAGATAGCCATGGTGATGGCTTGTTTTCAACAACACAAATACTGAACAAATGCAGTTGTAATATACTACTGCTGAGGTTATTTGTTGAACATTTATTTGTTTGGTTGAGGGTCACAACTATATAATAATTTGAATCATTGCATATATTTAGTCTGTTGCTTTGTGGCTACGTTATTAAGTTCAAGGTTGTAAAACTCGCTAGGCGGTAGTCGGGCAGCCGACCCCCTTGTAGCGAGTACTCGGCCTAGGCGGGGCGTACTCGGATTGGAATTTTTTATATATAAAATTTAAAATTATATATATATATATACACACATATATATTTCTGACGACTTCGTCTTTTCCGGCGAGTTTTCCGGCAAGTTTCGCCATTTATGAATACTCTTTTGTCATTCGTGAATACACTTTCACCATTCGTGAACACTTTCAACATTCATGAATATCCACTTGGTGTTTTATCATTGTGTTCACTACTAGTTTGCACAGTTTGCAAAAATCGATTAGTTTGCAACGGAAATTTTGCCTATATATATAACATGTTCATAAATAATAAATAACCAAATATAAAGATAATTGTTCATAGCACCTAAAATATATGTTTAAAAACACCCAGATTTTGATTCAATCGGTCTTGAAAGCCTTCAATTGGAGTTTTCTTCAGTCGCTTCTTCTTATGTCGGCTGCTTGGGTCGATTTTTCTTCAATGAGTGCTGGAAACGGCTTACAACACCGATTTTTTTCGTACTAAAACCTAAATTTTAAAGTTGACCGGCTTGGACCGCTTAGGCCGATTACTCGCCGATAACGCCGAGGACCAAGTAATTTGGCCGATTAACCACAAATCGCCTCGGTTTAGGGTCGAGTACTCGGCCGCCTAGGCCGATTTTTACAACACTGATTAAGTCTCCTGTGCTCTAAATCAAGTTAAACGAGCTTGGTTTATCCTATTTGGAGGTGAGGTGAGGTTTGGGAATTTGATGCATGCATACTGTCCTCTATCCCCAAAAAAGTAGACAATTGTTTCTATTGAAGATCTTGTGGAAAGTGTGTGATAGAAAGTGTAGAAAATAAACGTTTAAAATTGTTTATCTTGGTCTTCATGAAATTTTAAAACCATTAGTTTCCTATTCCAAATTTCCAATCATAACACCAAGGGTTACACCAAACAAGTTGAAAGGTAATTATGAAGGTGAAGTAGAGAATGAAATGAGATGGACTACCATAATTTATATTCATCTTTATGGAAGTTGTTTTTGGTATATTTTTTTACAAACATGATTTTTATGTTTTATGGTGTAGAAAAGTAAGTACTATATTCATAGCTTTCTAAATTTGGATGATAAGAAAGGCAGATTTATGATTTGAACTTGTAGTTATTTGAATCCATTGCCCACCTAAGAGTATCTCTATTTTGCCACAATCATTTCCGTTTACAATGGTAGTAGTTCTTCTAAGAACCTATTTTGTGGGTTACATGTATTTTTCAACATTAATAATAATTATAAATACAATAAAATATATAACAAAAATTAACAAAAATGTCATTTCACACTAATTTTTAGCTAAGAACCATGATTCTTGTACAAAAACTCAAAAAATGATTGTTCTTCTAAGCATCAACAATATTGGAGATGCTTGACTAAATTACATCTGGTGCTTATAGTTTTCTAAATTTGGAGATTTTTGTAATCTATTTCATGGTTTTTCCATTTTAGAGATGCTGTTGGAGCAAAAATTTGCTTAAAATCTCTATTTTTTTTCATTTTAGAGATGTTGTTGGAGATGCTTTTAGCATGTTATAGGGATGCCATTAGCCTCCCTCTTATTGAAATTTCATGGTTTAACAGGGTACTTGGTTTAGGGCTCGACACTGTTCAGTTTTGCAAATCTCATAGATCCTCTCAATTTTTTGTTTTTTTCTCTTTCTTTTCTTCAAATTCTTGAAGGGAAGTGATAATGGAATCCTTACTGTAGGGGTGTGGATGGAATTTCTTGTATTTTTATAGTTTTGTAAATGTAAAAAAAGGTTTTTAACATTGACATGTACGAGGAGGATTCACTTTTGTAGAGATGTCATTAGCATACCTTAGGGGTGTCATTAGCCTCCTCCTTGAATTGTATTTATATATTTATTTTAAATTCATTTAGTTCATGACTACTTTCATCGTGGGCATGAATGGAAGTTGAAATTTTGGGATGGACTATTTCTATATGGGGTTATATCAATTCCCACTTCTAAGTTCTAACCACCGAAAAAGAGGAAAAGATTAATAAAAAATGCGCCAAATCCCATTATATCAATTCAATCTCTAAAAAAATGCACAATGTTCATGTATTTACAAACCCAGTAAAATCATAGCAATAGTTTCCTCTTTTATGTAGCAATATCCAACTTCCTTTTTTCCTTAAATCCTCAACCCAAACCAGCCATAATATCAGGCAACATATATTCACAACCGCAGCTTCTCAAAACGCACTCGTTTCTGTTTCTTAGTTCTAGAACGAATTCATAAAAACTAGCTAGCGGCAACAACACTAATAGTAGGTAGACGGTATCCAGAAAACGACGATATAGTAAGTAGAGCATAGTATTAGTATGGATGGGCATCAGATACTAATTGCAATCATAAATCCCGTGGGAATTGCTGCTGGGGACCTCCGCCAATGGATTCTTGATTAACCCATTACCCCCACCACCTCCATGGCGCCAAAATCCCCTATTCTCCGTGTTACGTGATTCAAGATTCATGTTTGCAAATGGGGATGAAGAAATTCTAGCGTTTGAATGTTGAATCTCTGTTTTCTTCCAAAGCCTAGAGGTCAAAAAGTCTGCACCCGGTAACTTGCAGCATCCATTTTGTGTAGGTTCCGAATTAGACAACCTTCCAGTTGACTTAGCCAAGTCAAATGAGATCTCGTCTAGTGTTAACTCGAGACCATGCACACGTGTCTCCAGTGATTGCATCCCACGCTGTGAGCTTCCGATAAATTTCTGTATTGTTCAAGTCAGAAACAGAAACATGTAAGAAAAGTCATCACAATTGTTATATATATATATATATATATATATATTAATGGGGATGACATTTGTGTAGGTTTATCATTATAACCTAAAAGAGATTTGTGAACATTACAGCAATTCGAGAAGAAACAAGTCACATGGGTCATAATAAACATGTACATATAGTCCAAGGATTCATATCTAGAAACAATAACATACCGAAAAGAAGGAAAGCTAAGGCAATCTATTGCTAAAATATCTATGTCGGCAGGATTTGTATTTATGTTTCAAACGTTTGGTGGGAAGGTAGCACTTATTTTTCAACCCCACAATATAGCTGACAAAAAAGATGCTTTTTAATGTGTGATTGCTCTTCAATTTATACTGTTTTCTCAATAAGTGGCCCAGGGTCAGAAATGGATCCTTGGAAGTTGGATCACAGAAATACAAAAGCTCAGATAAACTGGATAAAGCTGGAATATACGCACATACAGTTGGTCTGTTTTGTGGAAAATGTTAAAAACAAAATTTAACAATATGGTCAAATACAAAACATCACACAATCACAACAAAATGCTTTAAAAGTTGATAGTTATGAAGAATTACTGGCAAATTACCTGAAGGAGATCAAACAAATTTGACTGCTGGGTTTCGATTTGAACAAGCTGATTGCGAATCAAAGATAATTCCTCACAATCTTTATGGGTTTTGTGGATATCCTCGGTGAAATTGCTGCCTACATCAGTGGAACTTAACCTCGCATTCTGATATGATTCGTGCATTTCTTCTTCAACAATATCATTGAAGAGGGCTCGTTTTGTTTCTGATTTTGAAAGTCTATTGTTAAGAAGATCATCATCCTCGGACAATGGAGTTGCAAGAGGAGGAGCAGTAATCCCAAGTTTCTGATCATGGTGCTTCTTGCGCTCCAACTTCCGGAACATTGCGGGACCATTTTTCTTGTTGCTATTTTCTGACGAAGTTCGTCTTGTTGCAGTGGAAGTGAAAGAACCATTGAGCACAGTTCTCTTGTTAGTTATCTGAGGAGTTCTTGGTGGATATCTTCCATCACTGGCAACTTCAGCTGCTGGACCACACATTAGCAAACAAACAAAATTCAGAATCTGAATGTCGGTGAGCAAAAGAAACAGCCAAGCAATCAAGAAGTTAAGAATCAAAATTAATGTTCAAGAAGTTTGGAATCAAAAATGACTTGTTAGGATTTGGAATCATCAAAATATGTGAAGAAAGTATAGTTAGAAGAACAATAAATAACTAATGACGTTTCTAACAATGGGATTAAGTTCTTCACTTGCGTTATATGAACCAGAATAATAACAGGGGAATAAAAGATTGCTAAAGAGGATTTCTAACCAAACATTAAATTAACTAAATCAGATCATAACTAAAAAGTGTCGTGATTATGCAGCTTTATATAACACTGAAAGAAGAAATTAATGACACTAAATAATAATTAATAAGATAATAAGATCGATAATTCGATATGCATACCTTTAGAAGACGATTGTGATTCCGGCGGTGTTAGTACTTCTTCAGGCACATCAGGGATTGCCTTCCAAGCTTCTATCATCTGATTCATCGTTTCCCTAACAATTTTGACCTGCATTATATCAAGTCCATTGGATATTAAATCTACAACCATCACAGTCGGTTTTAGTTCTAGCGAATACAAACTATTAACTATACCTTATCGAACTTTTTAGCCTCGAAGATCTTCAAGCTCGGAGCCTTGAATTCCGACAACAGTTCCGTCTCTACAACAGCCAATTTCTCTAGCGCCTCCGCGGCCGATTTCCTCGCACTCCAATCCTCACTCTTCGTCACGAATTCAACAAAAATATTCACCAAATTCTTCACAATTGCAGGACTAGATGCCGCACCGACGCTGATCACACTCCCTAAGACCGTCAACAACGCCGCCTTAGCCTTAAAACTATCGCACTTCAACAACTTCTCGATCCTCGGTAGCATCCGCCTCAAGTAAGCATATTCCGGATCCGGCGCGCAATCGACTGCCGACGCCAAGCACAGAGCCGCGCCGATCTGAGAGTTCAAGTCCTGTTCGGTAACCAAAGCGTCGACCAAGGGTTTAGCAACAGACGTAAACGGAGGTTTAGTGACGTGACCGGCAATGGAGCCTGTAGCAGCGACACATGCGGAGCGAACGGCTGTATCGGGATCACGGAGGCGCCGTATGACGGCGGAAAGGAGTTTTGACAAATGAGAAGATAACGCGTCGCCGTGTGCTTCTGATAAAGTAGAGATTAAGCGAACGCATTGTCTACGGACGGGGGATTTGTCCGATGAGTCGGTTGCTGAAATGGAGGATAAAAACGGGGAGATCGAATCATGATTTAGGGTTTTGGCAATCGATTCGAGTTCCGTGGCGGCGGCGGAGTGTGTATCGCGATCAGATAGTTTGTTGAGGCATGTGAGAACTCGGTGCTTGAATTCGCGTGCAGAAGCCTGGTTGTTGGAAGAATGCTTCGCTAGTGCCATAGTAAAAATGTCGTGGAGATTCAAAAGTATTTTACAGTGTAGGTGGTGGTGGTGGTGGTGTGTCTGGATTTTCCGGCAACATCGCCGGAGTATGGATCACGGTGGCGGTTCAGTGGTGCCGTGCTTGGCTTCTGACACGCTTTATCCAAGCACTGAATTCTTTTTAAAGAGGAAGAGGCTTTAATACGACAATAACACCACGGTGGTATGTTGCCGTTATTTTCCGGTTTTTTCTGATCTGATGAAATGTTAAAACGCTGTCGTTCTGTTATTTTTACCTAAAATAAATATTCCTTCCATGAAAATGTAATTCTAAGGGCATTTAAGACCAATTTCCCGAAACGCAGAGATAAACACTTATCGTTAAGGTTAGTATAATTTATTTTATTGAATAATATTATAGTTAATTAAAATGATAGTTGTATACAACAATTTATCCGATAAGTGTTATGTCGTCATCCTCACTTATCTGATAAACTTTCAATCTTTATCATCCATCTTACCGGGTAAGATTTTTAGCCCTTGTTATGTTTATCCCATAACGTAAATGATATGATAAGGGTTTATCAAGTAAACGCTTATTAAACGACCCCTTAAATATAGAGAGTGAAATAATGAAAACTAACGTATTCTCTAAAAGTTTTCTAAAATGAAGAATTAAAGTTAAAAATCTCTAAAAGAATTGAATTATTTAAGGGTTCGTTTTATGGGACTGTGAATAGCATTAGAAGTTGTTTTATTTCACGTCATAGTTTTTAATGTGTTATAAAGTATGTTTATAGAAAATGTTATGAATAATTTATTGAATGAGATTTTGGTTATAGAAAAATACAAATAGTTTGATCGTTAATTATTGATATAATTTATTTATTTATTAAATTATAAATTAACATTATATTGGATTTTCTTATAAATTAGACATTAATATATTAACGAATATTAAAAAATGTAAGATATAATTTATATTACAATACAATAAAACCAAGTTACATAATGCTTAGAGTAGTTAAATCATGTTTCACTATTATGTGTGGATCATCTTGTATGTTGTGTATACAGATAATTGGAGAAAAAAATAAGAATATGTATAATAATGCACAACATGATTGTCGAAGATGAATGCCATATTTATATTTGTCAATTTAATGACTATGCCTTAAATTTCTAATAGCATATTTCTTGAGTACGAAAACCATTTTCATAATTACATAAAAATACATAAATAGATTAAAGTACACGAGTCATTGAACCTTTTAAATTTTTTATTGTATAAATCATAAACACTTCTTTATTGAATCAAAAACAATTTATAAATTAAAATTAAATATTATGTATTTATTTTACTTTATTATAATTATTAAATTAATAAATCATTTGGTATTAAGTTATATAAAGAATATTTAATTGTAGTTTTGTTATTATTTAATTAAAATGTAGTTTTTTATGATGATATGTCAATTTAGAATTGGTTAGAAATTTTTATAGTGGAGGGCAATTTCTAGATAATTTCTAAACTTCTTGTGACACTTTACATTAGAAATTGTATTGTAATGGATAATAGATTTTCAATTTTGGAGATTACTTCATTAATATATTATTAAAAGATAAGTTATCTTTAATAAATATTATTTCTCTCGAGAAAAGTTCAAATGTGAACTCAAATTTGGTTGTAAACGTGAGGATAAATGAGAGTGCGACACATGTCTGAATTTGTATTATTCAAAATAAATAATGAAAAATATTCAGACCGAATAATACTACATTCAGTCTGGGTGTAGTATTATTCAGATTGAATAATATTATTATTCAGTCGGAATATTTTATTTATTATTCAGTCTAAATATGACACGTGTCGCGCTCTCATTTGTCGTCACGTTCACAACCAAATTTGAGTTCTCATTTGAACCCGCCCCTGTTTCTCTCTCATAAACATTTAAGTTTAGGTTTCTTATTGGTGGAACAAAAAGATTATCTCTCATGATAACCATTTGTGTAGAGTTTTATAAATTTAGAGAAATTTATACACTCTCAATTCTACTTTTACTCATTTTGAAAATTTTATTGGACCAAAAAGTTGTCCAGCATTTATATTTTTTTTAATTTTGAAAAATTTGTTGAAGATATTCTTAGAGTAGTTTCTGTAAAAAAAAATATACTCTAAAATGAAAATTGATTACAACTACAAATACATTGTTAGTGACTTACTATGTGTAAAACTATATTCAACTTTTGCACATACTTATAGTTGTCTATGATGATGTGTCACTTTAAAAAATTAGTTAGAAATTCTTATAGTGAACCATAATTTTTAAAGTTGACATGACACATTAGAAATTGTATTAAAATTTTTATTGTAGTGGATACAATTACATCGTCTCCTTATTAAGTTTCCATCTGGATTTGATGCATAGTTCCTATAGTGATCCCATTTGGATTTGTAAGAATTGCTTACAAAATTTATATTCTACAAGAATCACACTATGCTATTTGGCATTGCATTGGTTCGTTAGTTGTTAAACTAGAAATTTGTCAATTTCATGAACATATGTAATTTTCAGAAACTTTTAGGTCTTGTTTGTTTTTTTCATTTTAAGTTCTTAATCATCACTTATGTCTTATTCGTTTAGACGTTTCATAACCATTTTAGAATTGAAATCAGATTTCAGACTTCAACGCCTCTTAAAAAACAAACGCCACCTTAGTTTTAGAAATACCCTCATAGAGATTTATATGTGATCTCCCACTTTCCACAAGAATCTTCCGGCATATATCTTGAATATCTTCATTAAAATTCTTCAAGATAAAAGTCTATGCATCCTTGATGACGATTTTATGTAGATAATTGTTCGAAACGAAAAGAGTTTTGTCCTAAAATAATACAGTAGGAAATAGAGTAGGTTACCAAACGAAAGTCATTTCATAAGATTTTTGTCTAATATACATATGTTCATGATTAGTGTTAGTCTTTTGTTGGGTGTTTCAAAGGAAGGTGAGGGGCATTGATCATCATTGATGGACTTGAAAGCAACCCTTATTTGCTTCTAATCAAAGACTACAATCATTTTTTTTTGACAGTTCAGTTTTTTTTAGAATCACTGGTATAAAACATAAATCATCATTATGCTATAAAAGATTTGATGATGATTGTTCTTCATATAAGATGGATTAGTATTCAGTAGCATGGGTCTAAAATTTTGTAAATAGTTTAACTAAATTTTTTTTGGACGACATTTTAACACAGTCACACATCTCAGGGGTATCCGGATCCAAACAGGCACCGACTAATCCCCTGCGTCCATGATCCAGCCCTATGGATTGGCCCAGGAACTCGCCCCTGAACCGGGCCAAAGGACCGACCCAAGAGCTGGATACCTCAGAATTGTCAGCCGCGGGGTTCGAACCCTCGCCAACCAGGGATACCATCCACTGGTAACTTAGGATGTTACATAATGCCCGCTAGGCCAGACAAACTTTGATAATGGTTTAACTAAATTGGACAAGCTTTTATGTTGCATTTTTATCTCTAATTAAAAAATGTACCAGTTAATTTAAAAATTGTGTATGTATAAGATATGTTTTTAAGGGGCTGTTTGTTTACCTCTTAACAGTTCCCTTAAGAGTTAGATTTTAAATCGTTAAGAGGTGAATCCTGTTTGGCAAAAAAAAATAAGTCTGTCTATTAATGGTTACAAAACCCTCTGAATTATTTTGTATCTTGAACCTCCTTTAACCATTAAGAACCCTAATTACATCATGAACAATTACTATACAATTATATTTCATTTTATACTATATCAAACAACTTCTTAATGATTCTGACCACTTAATCATTTTGTACCAAACCATTCAACAACCGTCAAACATCCTCTTAAAACCACTTTAGTCTAATAAACATTTAGAATTTTGTCAAACCAACTTGGAACCATTTTGACTAATGACCCTTTTAACTCATTACCCATTTTGAGTTTTGACCAATGATTTGTTGTAGCATTGTAGGCAATTTTGATACCTCTATCTTCAAAAGTTAAAGATAATTTCATGTTACCTTTTTAAGTCGTCGGACTAAAAATACAATTAACAATAATGTTTAGAGAATAGGATTAAAATTTTACCTTTTTAAATGGCTGGAAAAGAAAATACGGAAATCATAGATGGCTAAGAAGTGTTATTGTTCTCTCAGTTTTTCTAGTTAACAAAAGTGTTTAAATATTTTACTACAAAATCATAAATTAAAAGAAGTTGTTTCTTCCAAAAGGATAATCGATTTATAAATTTATGTATTTTTTTGTAAACTTTTTGATTCTACCATTGAAATGTAAAAAGGTTAGATAACAAAAGGGTTATATATCACATCCATGTTGTTGATTTGGTAATTAAGACAAATAAATACTCTAAAAAAAATTATTGGTTTAGTTGCTTCATTTTCAAAATTTGAGAGTAAACAATAAGCATGATATTAAATAGCTATAATCACATATTAACTTATAATTACGTTTCCGTTAAAAAAAGAGCTTATAATTACGTTTATTTAAGTGTTTAAAACCTATTTTCAGAACTCATAAAGATATGGATAATTAAATATACATTTTTATAAAGTTTTTTTTAATGTATATTATAACAATATATTTAAAGAACAGTTAAATAAAAATTACTTTTTTTAGATCTAATTTATTATTATATTTACTTATTTTAAGCATATAGCATTGGATTATGTGGAAATGGCCAAAAGCAATTGGACCCATTACTATTTCTCTTTTTCTTTCCTTTATATGAATATTAATAAACTCCAATTCATTTTCCTTTTACATAAAGCCTAATAATTACGGAAATTATGAGATGGGAGTTTTTGTTGATGGTGTAAACCTTAAGCCATTCTTATTGAATTTGGTGTTTATGAAGATATCATATTAAGTTTGCTTGAAATTTGAAAATGTTTCAAAAAAAGACCAAACATATTTTTAATCAAGATTTCGGTTGATAATTACTTTTAAACATACATATACATATATAAACACACATGTGCAGGTGTGTGCACCACACGTACACAGATATATGTGTGTTTATGTAAAGTCACGTTCAAATGAAAAGACGGTCAATTTGCAAGAAGATGAAAAACTCCAAAAATCATATATGATTAAACACATATGGACGACCTTCTTCTGCTACCTCTGGTCGTGTACACGAAGTCCCTTTTGGATATGTTTAATCATATATGATTAGGTGTTCTTATCATGTGTAATCGTATATAATCAGCTTGAAATTTCTTGCCTTCTCGTAAATTGATCAGATCTTTTGAATCCTTCCTCTATGTGTGTGTGTATACATGTATGTACATAATAAAGATCAAATGATCAACATAGTCAAAATAAGAGAAAATGAGAACAACCAAATTAGATGTGATTTTGTACCGAAATCACATTTGATTACGAAACACAGTCAACACAAAGATATGCGGGTCACTTAGCATGCGACATAAGTCACACATAATCACATGTGATTTTGTTTGTAAGTTTAGTTTAAAATCACATAAGATTTAGTTATTCTCGTGCTCTTTTAGTCTTACATTGTTCTAGTTTGAATCCATGCTAAATATATGTGCATGTGTATATCCAATAAGATTTCTTTAAATTAATAACCTCTATAATACACCAATTATTTTTTATGTCGACTTAGACCAGCAAATCACCTATTCCAATCAGATAGTAAGATGCATATTTTAGGAAGACTCCTGTATAAATTTATGGTCCCTTTAGGCTTTAATATCACAACTTACTATTTTTTTCTAATTACAAAATATATATATAAATAAGACAATTAAGTTAAATATGATTCTAATGGTGTTTTTTTTTTTAATTTTAATTTAGTTCGACGTTCCTCTAACTCTTCACTACTAGAAAATTGAGTATTTTCAACGGAAATTAATTTTCAACAGAAAATATCGTTGAAATTTTTCTACGAATTTTAGAGGATTATTGACAGAACATAAATTTTCTACGAATTTTCAACGAATTTCCGTTGAAAATCTCTCACAAACATATATGCATTTTCAACCAAAAAAATTTCAACGAAATGTCTCGTCAAAAAGTTTTTGGTTGAAAATGCATTTTGTGAGAGATTTTCAACGGAAATTCGTTGAAAATTCGTAGAAAATTTATGTTTTGTCAATAATCCCTCTAAAATTCGTAGGAAATTTTCAGGAAAATCTCGTCAAAAAGTTTTTGGTTGAAAATGCATTTTGTGAGAGATTTTCAACAGAAATTCGTTGAAAATTCGTAGAAAATTTATGTTTTGTCAATAATCCCTCTAAAATTCGTAGAAAATTTTCAACGACATTTTCCGTTGAAATTTTCCGTTGAAAATACTCAATTTTCTAGTAGTGCTTCTTACCACATCCAAGATAAGGTTTTTTGTTGTGTTCTCGAACCGCATCCAAAATTGTGAAGAGTTTTAGATTATATGATAACTGGTTTTTTACTGTAACCGGTTTCAAAGATAATAAATTTATATTGTCTTCAGCTTTATCCAGGGGTGGAACACAAGCCTTCTAATTAAGGGGGCCGAACCTAATAAAACATCTTCACTGATAAGCTCAATTCATTATAAAAAAAAACTGTGTGACAGGAGAATAGAACCTATGACCACATATACAGGGGCCATATAAACATAACCACCTAAGCTAAGCAAAATTCATTGATAATATTTATAATATCTAGTATTTAAGTGATAAAATGCAGGGGTCATGACCCCCCTAGACCCCTATTATGTTCTGCCTCTGGCTTTATCATAAACATCTTTCAAAAATGATATCCATAATTTATTTAAATTAATATAATATTAGTTTGATGGTTAAATGATACCTCTATAAAATTATAAAAATTTACGGTCCCAACAATAATAATTTAAAGAGGTTATATTACATATACATGCATATACATTCCTGGAGAAAAAATCAATTGCAAGTCGATTTTCAGTTGTAAATCGAGCTATAAAGGAGAGTGACACGTGTGCACAGTGTCTACATTCAGTATGAATAATGAAGGTGAATGTTCATGAATTATTCATGATGAATGATGTATGATAATGATCGATGTTAAATTGATTCACTATTCATGATGAATAATACACATTCATCATAAATGATACATTATTCATAATGAATAGCCCGAGAAGGTGTGAGACACGTGTCGCACCATCTTTTGTCTCCCGGTGGCCGGTTCAATCTAGGTTTTTTTTAACAACCCTAATTTTGTTTAATTTTAATTTAATGAAATAGAAGTCATGAAAAATCGAAACAATCATTTCTGTTATTGTTGAAGTAAAAGGGATCACGTTTTACACACTAAATAGAATACATAAAATACGGACTCCATTTTCGTCACAAAAAACGTGGTGATAACAATTGTCTTTTCGATAGTATATTAAATCATAGGTGATGAATGAAGAAGGCACTTGTCTCTTTTCGGTGGTACGTTTAGTCACTGGATGATAATGAAGTAGACGTTTGTCTCTGTTGCTCTTTTGATATTCGCTTTCTTATCAATAGTCGGAATTCCATCTCTTTATTTCAAAGTTAAATTGTCATTTCCTTGTCGAACCTTTAAGTAAAATTTGATTTTTAACACCCTTTGAAGCTATAATCCTATCTAAAAATGGATGTCTTACCATCCAATTGAAATATTCTCTCTTACGACGTATTTCACTTAGAGATAAAACAAAATGTATTCTACTTGACGGGTAGAACGAAATTAAAAATAGATGGATGTTTTGTATTTAGGTACATGTATATACTCATTGTGTTTTTAAGTTCTTTTAAAATAAATATGAAAATTTCTATTTGCTTTAAATCAAAATTTAATCTTCAGTCAAACTATCGTTCAATAATTATCACAATATATCTATAACATTGATTTTAGTGACACGACAACAAAATTTGATTTATAGGACGTTGCAATTCTACAAGTATCATAATAAACTATTTTACACGACTTAAATTTATAGAACCAAACGGATACGTGTCATGTGTGAGAGTGTTGTAATAGGTTTACAGAGCATTTTTGCACGTGTTAAATAGTTTTTTAGAACTCTTTTGAAAGAAAACGTCATAATAAAAACTTTATACGAAATTATTTGAAAAATTGTCATATAAACAAAAGCATCCTATAAAAAGATGTGCTTCTAAGACATTTATCAAAAGTTTCATATAAAAAAAACTAACAAGACACTTTATTTTAAAAGTGTTCCAAAAGCCCATTTAAGATGCCCAAAAGCGTCTTACCTATTGCAACGAACTTGCATACGACACATATTTGTTTGGTCATATAAAGTAGTTTATTAGGACACTTATAAAATTGTAGTGTCTTATAGTTAATAATCCCAACATTATTTTAGGGGTTGTTTGGCAGTTACCAAATGGTTTGGTGCAAGATGATTAAGGTAGCGTTTGTTTTTTAAGAGGTGCTGAATGTTGAAATCTGATTTCGCTTCTGATTTATAAGAGGTTGTGCTGAAGTCTGAAATCTGAATCAGTTAAATTGTTTGTTTTTACGTCAAAAATCTGAAATATAAATCAATCATTGACTTATAAATCTCTAACAATGTGGATGTATGCAAATAAGAGGAATTAAGTGGTGATGTTACCATTTTTTTTCAGATGATTTTCAGACTTAAGATGGTCTAAAAAAAGAAAAAAAAAACAAATAATCTGAATGAATAAGTGATAAGTGGTCATTAAGAAGTAAAATTGAAAAAACAAACAGGGACTAAGTAATCAGAATGATTAATAGTCTCTTATAATGTAATGCAAAATGAAATATGATTGTTTGGTAATTGTTCAAAATTGAATTAGGACTCTGAATAGGCCTAAGATACAAATCATCATTCACAGGATTTAGAACCATTAAGAGGCAGACTTTTTTTTTCGCCAAACAAGATTCACCTCTTAACGATTCAGTTGTTGCTTTTAATGGAACTATTAAGAGTTGAATAAACAACCCCTTTTGGATTTGTAAAATTAGGTTTGTATCTAGATGGAGATTGCAGACTCCAATATGTGTTTGAATATACACTTTCTTTTTTGTTCCGTTTTTGTTTGATTTTTGGATTTAAACAACAATTTGTGCTATGTTCTTTTGTTTTTGGATTGGGGTTGAGTTTTGGTGATTGGGATTTGGATTTTGAATTAGTTTTTGTGATTAAGGTTTGAATTTGTATTGAGTTTATGTGTGGATGTATTTGATGTATCGGCCGGAGATGGAACATTGGTCGGAGAAGATGACCGGAGATGGGGTCTTTACCGGAGAAGATGACTAGAAAAGGTTTACAATTTTGGCCCCTTAAGACAAAAAGGAAATGACATTTTGGCCCTCGGTCTTTGATTTTCTATTAATATGTATATATCATTTTAATTTTAATTGAAAATAAAATAAATATTGAAAATGACTGAAATACCCCTCATTTAATTGGACTTAACAGAAAAGATTAACGACATTTAAGAGGAGGGACGAAAATTGATGAGAGGTGACAAGCGTGAATAATAAACCTATTAAAATAAAGTTGAGGGATGAAAACCGTTGAACTTGACAAACATTTCAGACAAAAAGTGAACTTTACTCTTATCTTTTATTTCATTTTTCTAATTTCTTCGTATGTTCCAAATTCAAAGGACATAATGTTTAATAGAACATCTTGTTCAAAATCTTTTAAGATTTTGTTTTTCATTTACAAAAAAGTCAAAGAGAGACAAAATACATCTATCGTGGGACCTATGGAGGTTGCACCATCACATGCCAAAATGTGGTGTGTTCTTGAATTAAACTCCAAAAATTTACTTGTATTTCAATTAAAATCGTGTACCCACATTTGAACAAATATCTATTCTCATAAATAAAATTTTAGAATATTTAAAATTTATTTTACACACGTATATGATATTGAGAGAAAAAAATGTTTTTTTAAATAATAATTTTTTTATTAAACTAACAAGATGTTAAAAAAAGTTACAAAACAAAAAAATATTTATTGTTAAATTCTTTTTTTATCTATTACAAAAACTAGTTGTAGTGGTGTTTTAAAAATACTGAGACATTTTTTTTAAGTTAAATATTATTTTATTTATATTACTTTCATATGAATTGGTATGTTATTTATTACTATTAATTATAAACATAATTTAATTTGTACTAATATTAATTTTTAATAAAAAGTAATTATTATTAATCAAAAAAATTTAATAATATATTATACATTAATATTAGCTATTTAGAATTATTATTAATCATATCAATTCTTTTTATATTATTTTTTTGAATTATTGTTTGTATATCAGTTCTTAAAAAATATACAATGTTTATGTAAGTTATATAAAATTAAGGTTATACTTATTTTCTTTAGATACAGTAAAATCGTGATGAAGAATTTTAATAAAATATTTATTTAATTATTAAATATATTTAAAAAAATACTAATTAGTTAATTAATATATGTGAGATTTACCAATTATATTTTGTATTCATATTAATGGTTATTTAAAAGGGGATTTAATTATTTTGACCATTCCTCAAAATACGTTTACCAAAATGACCAAATACTTTCTGATTTGACCAAAATGACCAAAATCTCTACGAAATACATATCGATACACATATCAGATCGAGTGGAAGTTAAAAACACCCAAAACGACGTCGTTTTGGCCAAAAGGGCTCCGCCAAATACTGAATACCTCCGCCACGTGGCGGAGGGGCCCAAAACGACGTCGTTTTCGGCCTTTTTCGCGTATCACTGGACCGTATACGAATACCTCCGCCACACCGTATGAATCCCTCCGCCACATGGCGGAGAGGACCCAAAACGACGTCGTTTTGGGCCCTTTTTTTGCCTGGACGCTTTTTTGAAAAAATAGCCCATTTAATTTATTTAACTTAAACCTGGAAGGTTTTTTTGAAAAATTTGGAAGGTTTTTTGTGATTTTTAGTGGTGGATTGGAGATGGTCTAAGGGACGAGAGGCTATTTGCTCAAAAAGTTAAATAATATTTTATCAATAAAAAGTTTCAAGGCAAAAAAAGGGCTCAAAACGACGTCGTTTTGGGTCCCCTCCGCCATGTGGCGGAGGAATTCATACGGTGTGGCGGAGGTATTCATATACGGTCCAGGGATACGCGAAAAACGACCCAAAACGACGTCGTTTTGGGCTCCTCCGCCAATTCAGTATTTGGCGGAGGCCTTTTGGCCAAAACGACGTCGTTTTGGCCGTTTTTCACTTCCACTCGATCTGATGTGTCTATCGATATGTATTTCGAAGGGATTCTGGTCATTTTGGTAAACTGAAAAAGATTTTGGTTATTTTAGTAAACCCATTTTATAAATGGGTCAAAATAATTAAATTCCCTATTTAAAATCCCCAATTAATGTAGAATTTTTTTCTCATAAATTTGTTTTAACAAATCCGAAATTAATAATATATATAGGAGCGGGTTCAAATGAGAATTCAAATTTGGTTGTGAGTGGGGACAAATGAAAGTGCGATACATGTCATAATCAAACTGAATAATCTACATTCAGACACGTGTCACGTTCTCATTTGTCCTCGCGTTCACAACCAAAATTGAGTTTGCGTTTGGACGTTCCTTTATACACACACACACACACATATAGGAAAGTTCAAATGCGAAATCAAATTTGATTGTGAACGTGAGAATAAATGAAAACGCGGCATGTGTCTGAATATACAAAGAAATATTCAGACTGAATAAGCATTATTCAGATTGAATATAGTATATATTCAGTCTGAATATTTCTTTGTATTTTCAGACTGAAAAAATACTATATTCAGTCTGAATATTTCTTTGAATGGGTAACGTGTTACACTCTCATTTATTCTCACGTTCACAACCAAATTTGAGTTCTCATTTGAACCTGCCTTATATATATATATATATATATATATATATATATATATAAACAAAGGTTCAAATGAAAACTTTGCATTTTTAAAGGAACAAAGGGACAATTGTGGATCACATATGATGTGGGTCCCACATAATATTAAATCATAAATAATTTAATATTATGTGGGACCCACATCATATGTGGTCTCAAATGAGTTCCATTGTTCCTTTAAATTGGTAGTGTTCTCATATGATCTCTCCCCTATATATATATATATATATAACTTTCCAATGCTTTTAATTAACATATATTATTTAACCTTTTTTACTATCTTGTTTGGTGCCTTTAGTAGGCCTAGTCTTTCCGGCAATCGCAAT